>CM037777.1:71624297-71674297 GCA_021229015.1 Solen grandis
TAACATATTGGCCACATACATGTTTCAGCGGCCTGTAGAAAGACTGCACTTCCGGAACTCGGGCCTCGCTATTTCCGGATGCATCTTTGGGGAGCAGGTCACGTGCCTTACGCTTGCCATGACAACAATGTTTTCAGTCAGAAGCTCTGCGCATGTGTGTCAAAGACCGGTAAATCTTTAATTAAGCAAAATTATTTATTCCTGAAAATCAATCATTTCCTAATCAACCGGAAAATTATGAAGCAAATTTAATGTCTTTTATATCTATTATCTAGTTTTGCTTTTTTTATATATAATATTGATTTTGACCTACTTCTTCAACAAATAAAATTTTGGTATACAGATGAAGCCAGAGTAAATGCAATGCTATCATTGGCTTGAAAAATTCATTTAGGATAGTCCATATTAAAATGGGAGTTTCAGGTTGTATATATCTTTCAACTTGATATAACAGGTTACTTTTTCAGTTTACACATGAAAGGTAAAACAGTTATGAAAATTTAACATTTCAATATCAATTTAGGAATGCTGCTTTGGCAACATTATTTAAAACAACTAAATAAGAAGCAGGCGTATGTCTATTTGTAGATCACACTTTCCCCTAATTTCTAAAGGTGGACTCGGCTTTCAGGGGAGGTAACTACTTCGGAATAGTTGTGCAGTTTAATGGGCTCATCTGGAAACAATAATCGGATATATGCGATTTATGATATTTCGGTTTCGCTTGCTTAAAAATGAATTGTCTTTACTTTAAAAAAAAATCAGCAAGTGATTAATATTTAATGGAAGTTGGTAGATTAGCCCCAATTTTTTTTTGTAAATAAAATCCGTTTTGTCTTCACAATACCTCCATAATCCTGGTATTTATAAACATTTTGCTAACGTCTCCAACTTTATAATAGTTTTAAACTGTTTTACATGTTGAAATTGACAATTACTTAGCTACGCCGAATATCTGCTTTTAAAGATATTTCTTGTTTTGGAGTTTGTTTTTTTACCTCTATCTTCTACCTTTTACTTCAATCTCGGTTAACGAACAGGTTTTTTTTTATTATTATTTCAGTGTCTGAATCAGAAGATGACGAAAGATGACTGAAGAGTATTTTGAAATTTTTGTTATGTTGTGCTGTAATACAATTGTATGACACTATTGCCATATTATTCCATTTTTATATTACATTGTTTACAACGCAACATTTTACCACTGACAGTGGGAATTTCAATACCGGATATCCAAATTCAATACCCTCTGACGAGCAAGCTATACGTGCAAGATTCCTGGTGTTATCGGTATACAATAGATAAATATGATTGCGTGACCAGCTCCTAGCTTTTTTTTTTTACATACCTTACATGGATAAACTGCACTATACTCTTCTTTATATAATTTATTTGTTATTTTATTATAGAAGGCACGGTACACAACCAGCCATAGCTCTGCAACAATGCGTAATCGGAAAAAATATGAAATATGAAAAAATGAAGCCAAATACTATGAATGAAAACGTGTGACATAAGCCAGTGGTGGGCATTCGGACATTCGCCATACATAAAGTGCAGTCGTCTCGCACCTCTGGCATATAATGTGTCCTCGGTAGATATAAAACGTATATGGCAAATAATATACTAGACGAAACTTATAAGTACTCAGACTAAAGTTTTGTCTGTAGCATTTATTGAATTCAAAATAACAGATTTTTGGTTTTCTATAGCTTTCCACGAAAATTGGTTTCACAGAGTTAATTATGCGTCAAAATTATTCAAGCAGACAAGAGATTGAGCCAATGCACATTTTAATACACATGTATTTACTGGGCATATGTTTTGGAAAATATATCTTCTCTTCAAGTTTGAAATTGGAGTACTTACAAGTTTCGTTAAGTGTATTATGTCGTTCATTGAAATATGCTCGGCCCTCTAAGTAAAATGATGTGTTACCTAAAAGACCATTTGATGTGCAAAAACATTACACTTCCAAATTACAAGCCACTTGACTATCTCCTTTACTATTTAAGTTGCTGCTATCAGTCCTTTGATTTTTCCTGCTAAGCTTAAAAGACAATCTTGTTATATTATTTTTAGCTCCACTGAGCACAAAGTGATCAAGATGAGCTATTGTGGCCAGTCAGTGTCTATCGTCCGTCCGTCAACATTTTCTTGCGTGCACTGTAGCATCTGCATATCTTCAGCAATTATTTTTAAACTTTATGACAATGTTTATAGCTATAATCTCTCGACGGAGTGCGATTATGGCTGATATCTGTCCAAAAGAGCTGAGTTTTGGCCTTTGAATGATATAAAATATTTTGCTTTGTGTACACTCTAGCATCTTCATTTCTTAATCAATCTTCTCCAAACTTAAACATAATCTCTAAGCTAAGTTCGATAATCTCTGATATTTACTACCCATTCGGGTCTGGTATTATGACTCTTGGATGATAAAAAATCCCAGATTTCACTTTGTGTACACTCTATTATCTTCATTTTTTAAGCAATCTTTTTCAAACTTTATGACAATGATTATGGCCATGACTTCTTGGCTAAGTTCGATTATGCCTGATATCGGCCTATTCAGTCAGGAGTTAAGGCCCGTGTATACCTTTGATTTTTACTCGCTCACTTTTTCAAAATCTACCATTACAATTAAACCTGGGATTTTATTTTCCTCTGTGTATTGCATAATATCAAACAACAATCTTGTATTTGCACCGATAAATCTGTCTTTTACAAAGTCTGTTGGTTAACTGCAACTAAAATATTTAGAGGATTTTTAAGTCTACAAGTCTACTTGCTATAGTACCTGGCGCTAATTTATAAACTGAATTAAGCAATGCTATAGGTATCCAATTTTTTTTAAGAACTGTTTTTATTTCCTTCTTCTTCTTCTGGAATACATGTTATGATACCTTGTTTTTGTGTAACAGAAAATTGACCAATATTATATCCATAGGTTAGAGCACAAACAACAAAATGACCTAATTTATTCCAGAAGACCTTAAAGAAGTTAGAAGTAAATCCATCTGATCATATTTCTTAAAATATAAGTGACCTCTTCACATGTTAAGAGGCCTTCTACCTTCATTGCCTGCAGATCAGAGAGTTTTGAAAAATTAGTGACCTCTTCACATGTTAAGAAGCCTTCTACCTTCATTGCCTGCAGATCAGAGAGTTTTGAAAAATTAGTGACCTCTTCACATGTTAAGAAGCCTTCTACCTTCTTTGCCTGCAGATCAGAGAGTTTTGAAATATTAACATTTTCAAAATAACTATATATATCGTGGTCCTTTACCGCTATGTTTTTATATAAATGTTCTGAAGAGATTTAATTATATTTTCACCTTTTGAACTTGTTAAATGAATCCAGTTCCTGACAAGAGTATCAGCAAATCAAACCAATTTTTCCGACATGTAAAGGATTAGTATTGTTCAAGTGAGGCTTATAGATAGATGGATTTTTTTTCCGACATGTAAAGGAATAATATTGTTCAAGTGAGGCTTATAGATAGATGGATATATTTACTTTTCCGACATGTAAAGGAATAATATTGTTCAAGTGAGGCTTATAGATAGATGGATATATTTATTTGTCTTTAAAATTACATGTATAATCTATGTCATACAGCAAACAATTACAAAGCAGATATCACATGATTTAAATTTTAAAATATGGCATTAAACACTGAGATATATAAAACATTTCATTTAGTTATCCATCATCCATTAAAAGATAATTAAGGAAGAAAATTAGAGTAGGGTAAATTCAAAATAAATGACTTTAAATTGTGTTTGTTTGTTGGGTTATACATCCCACTTACAGTATTTCAGTCATTTGGAGACTGTGTCTACTTGAGACAGATAAGTGCTGCCACACTGCAGTATCACGCCGTAGACATGTAGCATGATACCACATCCAGTCACATTATCCTGACACCGGGCCAACCAGTCCTGCAACTATTCTTATATGCTGAGCGCCAAGCAAGGGAGCTATAACAGTACCATTTTTTACGATTTTGGTATGTCGCGGCCGGGTATCGAACCCACGACCTCCCGCGCCACTCGGCCACGGTTATATATATTACAGGATAACCATATAAAAGATCAAAAACAGCAAGTTATTGAACATGGAAGAAAGACAACTCTTACATTCAGTTATACTGTTACGGCCCAGCATTAGGGACCCTTTTAAGAGAACGTCTGAGTTTCTCTCTCTCTCTCTCTCTCTCTCTCTCGCTCTGGATGTCGGACGGGTGTAAACAACAATTTCTCGAAAACGTCAACCATGAAAAAAAACAAAAAAACATGAAATAGTCATTCAATGAAAACTGTCTAACAGATACGCCACGTTTTAGAGTACACTCCTTAAATGGCAATAAAATTTATAAATCAGAAATGTTATATATAACTTGATGCGGAAAAAGGCTGTTTTCTATACTGTTCTTAGTTACTGAATGCAATATTATAGTCCGTAAAAGATAAAGGTAAAGTGCTTGTTTATTATAGTCAAAGTATTACTGAAAGGGCCAACCAGTTTTGACTTCCTACTATATGCCAGGCACCAGGCAGGCAGACAACCAGTAACCATTATTTAACTAGCTGGCGGCTCACCAACCGGTCATATCAGAACGGTCCCATGCCAGGGATCGATCCTTCGACCTCCCGCTCGCGAAGCGGATGCCTTAACCACTAGGCCACGGGATCCATGTACGTAGCTTACTTATACAAATATTCAGAGTGTTAACAATATGGTGACCACTGCCTTAATAATAATGAGAACCGGCTTCACTATCGCCCCCCCCCCCCGCTACAACGGGATGTTCCTTATGCTTCCGAGCTGGTATTTATAGTAAACCCTAATTCCCGCACCAAAACTTGATCGGATGACGTCACCAAAAACAAAAATGGTTCGAAGATGTTCGAAAATAATTATTGATGAAAGATCAGTCGACCAAATAATGTCGTACGAGGAAATTCCCAGAAATCAATAGCAAAAATGCCTGCAACAAAAAGATTGCAGCACATGCCTGACAACAAATGAGTTATTTTACAAAAAAAAAAGGATAATTCAGCATAAATTACTAAAGTTACAATAGCAAAAATAATCCAATTTAACTTTTACCACTTGTAATATACACGACGACTGATTTAATGTAATGACTTTGCCTTGCCTTTAAACGCTGTAATAATGAAGGAATTGTGTATGTAGAGCATGTCATTACCCCTATTTTTAAAGGATGAGCAACTGCTGCCTTCTTTGATTAATATGACAAAAATAATTCAATAAAATGAACCATTAAAGCACTTCAAAAATAAATATGTTTGTCCTTATAGTTTGCAATCTAGACACTGTCCTTTAAATGTAGACTCTCAGCACTGTCCCTTTAATGTGGACTTTAAAAACATGGTTATGTTTAGGTAATCACAATTCATTTCATGCAACAAAAATGAAAATGATGTCACTGTGCTCCTCACCTAGGTAGACTTCAATTAGATGTTTAAATGAGATCACGTGATATAATTTGTAATTGTCACTGTATAATTTACATACATGTTTCCTTATGACGTGCACTGAGGATTCTACTTAAAGTCTTTGTACACACATTAATTTTTCGTGATTTATAGAATATCCATTTAAGAAATGCACACTTATTTTTCTTACATTCAGATGGTATTCACACTCCTTGCCTCGGTGTTATTACAATGCGTGGACTTGTCAGGCGGGCCGAACCAGGATAATTCCGGATGCGGTCCTGCGTTAGCAACAGTAACTAATACGACATATTTCTTTGGTGGTTCTTCCTTCTACACTCTTCATCCTTGGTCTCTTGGACGGAAGTTGGTTCTTATCTTTAGCCTTAAGCGGCTGTTGACATGGACCCTCGACTCTCTCCATTAGGGTGATTTTCCTTTCTATCCGAGAGAGTTCGCCATTAACACTGTCAAGGACATATATCCTTGCTGGCGTAAAACCCTTGAGTTCGAATAAATGTCCTCGACCATACCAGTCAGTCCGTTCGTTGTGGCCTGGACGATTTGGTTCTATTCGAGACTGGCTAACCCTTTTCGCATCAACTAGAAATATCACTAAATGGTAATTAATACCCCACACAGCACTTTGACACATAACATACAGCCTTATCAATCAGGCAAGGTATTTTCTTTAGTAAACTTTAAGTCCAAGTCCAAAAGGGGCGATAACTGTATAAATTCTACACCGATCTTGCCAAAAGACAATCTTGACTTTCATTTTACTGAGATTAACATGTGCCAACAATATTTAAATCCGTTAAGCCTTTAGTTAACATGGCCTTCATTTTATTGTGATAAACATGTGTAACACAATTTTTAAATCTGCTGGCCCGTTAAAAAAGCCAACAGACCGACCGACAGAAGTCAAGTTCACTTTAGTATACTCCCCCCTCCCACACACACACACTCCCAATTTTTGTGCAAAATGTGAAGGGTCTCCGTCTTGGAGATGGGAAGAATCCGATGTTTGTCCCACATATTTCATACTTCACTGACAGACAGGCAGACAAGATCCAATGTGTCAAGGTCAGCGAGTTGACGCCAATACTGGTTGGTATACAGAAGGCTGCTGGTTTAAAGAGAATTTTAGAGAGAATAAGGGGTGACTGGTCGGTATATGGATAGCTTGTTAGAGCGCCTAGAGAGATGAGGAAATTACATATTGGTACTCGGATGGATGCTGCATAACACTCGCTGAGCTGGATGAGGAGATTACTGACCGGTAAAAGCCGTTCACAGACAGAATGGTGGAACGTGGGAGAAAGCTTAGTCTCTCGCATAGTCTGCAGAAGTATGGTAAACGGCAGGGAGACAGACCGACAGAAGCGGTAGCATCGGCTGGTTGTCTGTACCTAAGGCAGATTCTAATTGTTGATCCACAGACTATGCGGGAGACGCCAGTTCCGATGTGACAGCGGCGTGACGCCACCTTAGTTTCTTTATCTTGACCTGACAAGAGATCAATCTCCAGGTCGCATTGGTTTTGTAACGCGTATGGTTCAACTTGGCCTGTTCCCGTTGATGTGTTTGTTTGACAGTTACGTCTGATTCGACTGTTACACCTGGTTACGCCATTGCGTCTGATTAACAATTAACTGGTTAGACCGCTATATCGTTTTTGACCGTTACATTGGTTACACCGTTACGTCTTATTCGATCAGACCACTGCAACTTATTCGACCAGACCACCGTATCTTAATCCACCAGACCACTGTATCTTATGATAATGATGATGTACTTTGTACAAATCTAAATAAAAAAAATTCTGTCTTAATCCACCAGACCACTGTATCTTAATCGACCAGACCACTGTATCTTAATCGACCGTAACACCTGGTTACATCGTTACGCCTCATTAGACAATTACATCGGGTTAGACATCTATATGGATCAGAATTTAATGTTTGAACACAAAGTCTAAACTATCATGAAAATAAAACAGCATTAACAAGTCTAATCCACTAGACTTTCATCAATGGTATTTGTTTTCATATTATGTAAGCCTTACCGAACTGCTCTAAAGAAATATTCCTGAAGACATGTTTGTAATGCTGACAAAAACAATAAATTTATTTGATGATACTATGTGACAGACAAGGGACTTATAGTTCCTGTAGTAATGTCTTAGCTTACAAGGTAGTGCACAAACAACAACCAATATCAAAAGCAACTTTGCAATTTTTGCCTGACAAAAAATTGGGGAAAATATAATTCCTCGTCAACGTTACATACACAATTTTCACACATGTTTTTGTCATTATCCGTGAAGTTATGTAACTGAATTTAAATGTTAAATCTAATGCATTAATTCTGAATTTGTTTTTCAGACAATAATTACATCAAATATCCTCAGGAAGGGCAAATTATTTTGTTTTTTGTCAACACTGAATGTAACAAAGACAAAAATCTTTTAAAGAAAATAATTGACCATTCCAAAGTTTATTTATCTGTTTAAGTTGAATTCTTTCTTTTAAGTCAACTATAAAACAATGCAAATATAAGGTAAAACTGTATTTAAAACTAAAAGTTTGCAATTAAAACTACTGCCTAGGTGCAGATTTCACCAGATTTACTTCTTTTCAAGAAAAAATGAAGCATTAAAAAAAAAACTTTTAGGGGGGTCAGGCATCTTCACAGTTTGATTTTTGGCCAACCTGTCTTTATCTCTATATGGATAAAATCACGAGTACGATTGCTCGGTCTGGTCAAGGCTTGAGCGAACTATCATACACAAGAGAAAGAGCCCATCCCCTACAGCCAGTAGAACCGTGGTCAGGATGAGCACCAGTTGGTAAGAATCCGTCTCGTCCCGGATGACTCCTGGAAGAGAAGAGGTGGGAATTATATTATTATAAGACCACAAAACAACCGAAGAACGTGACCAATCCAACATAATTATGAATATTCATCCCAATCTCAGATATTGAAATGTGATGATCATATCGGCTTGATTTATCGAAATGTCAAACGTGTAGTAAATATATAATTATTTTATTTTTGATTAATAGTTTATTATAGATTAAAGGTGTTTGATCAAGATACGGATGCAACCTGTCTGAGTTCTGCTAATTAAAAGTCCTTGCAATAAATAACAGAGTGGCACAGAAGTTCACTTTGGAAACGCCTAGTGTTCTACATCGATTCTTTGCACAAAAAGAATAATTGAGAATATAAAGAAATTCAACAGAAAATTTAATAAAAGTACAGAAATACTCACCATATAATGAACCAGTGACTGAAGATGTCAATCCTATTGTTGTTTGAATCAGACCGAATGCAACTGGAAACATTTTGAGTCCTACCACATTTACAACGGCCACTGAACCAGCGGAAGTGACACCACCAATGAAGAGAACAATATAATAAGCTGGCCAATACCCCCGCTGATAGAAAATAATATAGGAAGTATCAGACAGTTAATACCTTTCTTCTGTTTAAGGAGGCAGAATAATACGAGCAACCAACTGATGATGTTGAATGGTAGAAATGATAAGAGTCCTTCGGTGTTACTGTAACCTTTCCATTTGAAGATGTCAAGGACTACCGCACTGTAACCGTTTATTGCAGAGACAGATAGACCAGTTCCTAGGATAAGGAAAATGTAGGGAATGGAACAAAGTCCATACTCCCTTCTTCCTGTGTCTCCAGCATAAGCTATGACGTCGACCGAATGTCTTTTATCTGCAGTTCTCGTCACATTTATAGATCCATCTGAATCAGAAATTACGCTGATAAGTATTTCTTTCAAATCACTTGTTTCGCTAGTGTCCTTAGCATTTAACACATCCCCATTCTCAGTTATTTCCTTAATATCAACTGGCTTCACGCCTTTCAAAACAAACACTGGTAAGAAGGAGTTCAAGAATATGCCACCAAGAATCAGGAATGTTCCATTCAGTGCGTATTTTTCCAAAAGCAACTCAAATAAATAAGGGTATGTAAGACCCGACAAACTAATGGCGGAGTTTAGCAAGGTCAGAGCGAGAAGGCGGCTGGGTCCAGTGAAGACTATGCCCAGTGCCACTGCACTCTTATAAACGTCATGGAAATACCAGCGGCTGAAATAAAATTAGGAACGTAATATAGTACAGTCCCATGCTCAAATAAGTCATATCGAAGTGGATGTAGGGAAAAGGAATACAGGTGGCAAAAACTAATTAAGAATAAATTCTTGTAATTTTGACAGACAGCAGCGTTTAGTCTTTAATCTCTTCACTTTTATGCTGGATTCTAATAGGTCAGTGGCATTGTTCAAAGCTCCGATATTTACTCATATGATGCATATGAATGTTAAACTATTGACCAAGTTAATAAAGTCCTATAAATACGTGACAATATGTAGTTGCAATGAGTAACCATTCCTACCAGAAATGACGCCAATATATATGTTCAGCTCTATGAAGGATTTCGCAAAGAAGGAAAAGATAAATCCAGCAGATACCAGGGACGACCCAACCATTGCGACCCTCCAGTGCCCAAACCTGGATATCAGGAACCCCGACACAATACCCAGGATAAAGTATATAACATCATATCTTGATGATGACAATTAATTGGACGAAAAGCAGATTTCTTTTGATTAAAAAGATTCAACACGGCTGAAAAAGAGTATAGCTTTAGATTAAAGATGCAAATTGTTTGACAGTGTAATCTAAAGTAATGCCACATCTCAAGAAATATTTGAAGAAATTTATTTAGCTCGGCGTAGGAAAAATAGTTCAAACAACGCGTCACATCCTTTGGGAGGCCAGCTATTTTTCCACCTGAGTGCTATTGCCTGATAAGAGTCATGGTTAGCAGTTTGATATCAACCATACACAGATTTGGCCGAAGTAGAATGGCCGTAAACCATTGTTACTAAGTTTAATCAAGATTGCTTAAGAAATGAATATGATACCTGGAATGTAAAAACAATAATGTTGGCGGTGACATTCAATGACAAGAGTGCCGGTGGCGCTACAACATACGCCGCCACAAAATATATAGTTCAAGATTATATAGGCTTCTGATGTGGAAGTAGGTCAAATGGCAGTGTCAATATGTATCCTTTTTGCCTCCTGAGCATAACTCTTGCAAAAGTCAATGAACCAGATAATCCCTTACTTCCTTTATAGAATAATTATCAAGATCCATTCGGAAATTAAGTTTATTTAATATTCAAAAATCGCTGAACCAAAACTCCCTGCTCCATGCACATCTACCCATTATAGTAATGACATTGACCAAGTTCCATTAAGATCCATTCAGAAAGTTAGAAGGAGTTGCATTCACAAAGCTGCAATATTAATCAACTACAGAAACTAAGTTTCAAGGGACATAACTCTTGCAAAAATCAATAAACCGGAAAATCGCCGCTTCATGAACATCTATCCATTATAGTAATGGCATTGACCAAGTACTGAAAAGATACTATCAGAAACGTACGAGGAGTCGCGTTCTTATGGCTGCAATATCAACCAGCTACAGAGACTAGTTTAAGGAACAACTTTGCAAATCAACAGCCGAAATCCCCGCTTATCACCGTCAAACGATGACATGACAAGTATATTAGCTGATATTGTTTAGGGCGTGGTAAAATGAATTGAAGTTTTGATGACATATTAGTATATTAGCTGATATTGTTTAGGGCGTGGTAGTATTTATGTTTAAGGTAGAAACCAATGTAATTAAATTTCACGATAATATATCCAAATGTGTACCTTTGTAGAATGTTTCTAAATTGTTCTCAAATGAAAATGCTATAAATGAATATATTAGAATGGAAATATATTTGATTGTTGTTCTTTATCAATCCAGATAGGACTGGTCCCGTCTTACCTGTTGAAATACCGTATGAAACGAGTAAGACTCATGCTAAATAAGGAATATACATGTGTACTAAGGTGCTGCCTTTCATGAATGTTTGAAATAAGAATGGCAGTGAAAACTAAACAATATAAAGCGATATTGTTTTAACTTGTGGCGTCGAGTTATAAGTGAGTGTTGTTACTTTTTTGTCAAACTAAAATGCCTCCTACTAACACGAATATTTTGGTTTTTGTTTATGATTTTCTTTTTCTAGAAACTGCTTAACTTGACTGTAATCGCATACTTCTATTAAGTAAATAATTGACTTGACTATTTGAGTTTACCGTTGCTTCAACAGTATTTCAGTCATTTAGCGACGTCCAGCTAATTACAGGTGGAGGAAGACCCCGAATGCACGGAGGCACAAGCCAGCTGGAAGGTTTCCTCACATGAAAATCTGAATGAACCCTGTCGGGATTCGAACCCACGCGGTGAGGGGCTGAGTGAGTAATAAAGTCAGCGACTTTACCCTCTCGGCCACGGAGGCCCCTATGTATGGGAATAGTTTAGCTTAAATTTTAGCTGCTATACAATAAGAGCTATAAGAGGTGCATATGTTTTACTCATTGAATTTGAAGATAAATTCATAAGGTAAAGCTGTGTGTGCGTGCACGCGCGTGTGTGTATGAGGAAACATTTTTAGAAAGCTAAAAATGATAAGACACAGCATAAGTGTATATCATAACATGTATGATAACAGTTTTCATATGCTTAAACCTTGTTTAGCAAAAGTACAATCTGAAGCCTATCAGACAATAGGCAAAAACATTTATTCTTGTTTATTAAATGAAACGGAAAAATAAGTGTATATTTAAATAAATTGAAAGCTCGTATTGCACAGAAAAGTATTTCCTGGTATTCTTTAGTCCAAGTTCAAGCTCAAATAAATAGAAAGCTAGCTAGCTCTTTTTATTAATCATATCTATTTTACACTGATTAGAAAACAAGTTCTTACAACTTATACCTATCCATCTCAACAGGGCCTGTGTAGCACCAGTGCTTCACGCCTGGGAAGGTAACGAAACCTTGCTCCCCAACGGGATTCGGACACAAAACTTTCGGATTTGATGTCGGATATTTTATTCCTGGAACACGGCGCCCTTCACGTTGGAGATCACAATTATTATATTCTACCTATGTATTCTTGACTTACAGGTGAAAAAAAAACATCATTTAAATTTAACAATTAGTAAAATGAAAAACGAACTTTAATCCTTAAAAATATTATACAAGAAATAGATAAATACATTTAACACTAAGCTATTTTACAGATATCTTTCAAGTTAAAGAAAATGCCATTGCAAAACCTATCACAACTTTGTTCCTCTCCGCATCGATTTCTGGCCGCGATAAACCATTTGACATTTTTATGTAATGGATCACACCGTTCAATCGGAAAATGAGACATCACTCAACAGTCGTACTCTATACATCGAGCGCGAGACGCAGTGGATATACATTGTGCGTATTTGTCCGGTTTTATATTGGGTAAAATGAAGTTTACATTTTCAAAGCCTGAATATAAAGTGTCCTGTTTTTGTTAACGCCTTATTTATCGTGAATTTGAATGAAAAGTGTCCGTCAGTTTCAATGGAGTGAGCCATTTGGCCAAACATTCACAAAAATGTACGTTTTCTGATCAAAGTGAATTATCTTAAGCCATCATACTTTCATTACTTGGTCTCATTTAAATGCATATAATAATAATAATAATAATTTAATATTTGGGAGACTCAAAAGAATAGAACAAAATTCCACAAGCCTAAAATGCAAGCATTTCGACATATTTTCTAATCATTTTCTATCTTTATATGTATTTTCTCACATTTTGTAAACATTTTTTTAGGAAATACAAAATATTCCTTTATGGTTTTGGTAGAAAATCTACCTTGAAATACCTGACTATCCAAGTCGACAGGAGCTTCTCAAATGATGTTAAAAATAATTGAAGCTAGCATACGCAATGTATGTATTTTCTTCTCATTTTGTAAATGATAGATATCAATAAAGAACTAAAAGTCATAAAGTTTACCTTTGCTAAAAATCAATTAAACTTCATACACTTTATATTTATGAAAATCGAAGCTTTATTATTGGTAAATTTAGGGCAAGGTTATCCTGTATCCAACTAGATTACTGTATCGGCATTCGATAGTAGTGAAAACAACAACAAACTAGAACTATCACTGAAGGTGATTCATACCCCCACCCCCATCTTTGACACAGGATGTATTCACATGACACATAAAACGAATGTTCACACATAGGATTTGGGCTTATAAGCATACCAAAAAAAAAATATTATCACTAAAGGTGATCAATACCCACACCGGAAGTCTGTCATGTGTAGGAATACAGTTTCAAAAGTTTGCGTGAGTGAAAGACTACATGTATGTAAGGTTTAAAGTGTGAGCAATGGTTCAAAAGTTTTGGACAATGCTAAAAAGTTTTGACAGACAGACAGATAGACAGAGAGACACACATACAGACACACAGAAGAAAACAATTTGCCCCCAAGATCTGTAGCTGAGGAGAATAAAAAGTGGTTCACATCCATATTTATTGTTTGCAAAAACCTGTCTTTAAGAATTTACATTGTGGTTTTCTTATGCACTGCACTTCCTCTCATCAAGATCAATCTACATATGAAGTTTCATCAAACTAGCTACTTTAGTATTGGAGTTATGCTCCGGACAAAATCAAAAGATTAAAAATGACAAAGGGCAATAACTCCTTTCAAAATACATGCAGAGTTATGGTTCTTGTGCACTGCACTTCCTCTCATCAAGATCAATCTACATATGAAGTTTCATCAACCTAGCTACTTTAGTATTGGAGTTATGGTCCGGACAAAATCAAAAGATTAAAAATGACAAAGGGCAATAACTCCTTTCAAAATACATGCAGAGTTATGGTTCTTATGCACTGCACTTCCTCTCATCAAGGTCTATCTACCTATGAAGTTTCATCAACATAGTTACAGTAGTTTTGGAGAAATGCTCCGGACAAATATTTGTAGACCAACCGCCGGACCGACGGACCGACGGACCGACCGACCGACCGACAGGGTGACTTCTATATACCCCCCCCCCCCCCCCCCCAAATTTCATTTGTGGGGGTATAAAAATGTATAGAGAGTTGCGTAATCAGGGCTATCCGACGAGGGTTATGCTTTTAAGAAATCATGTTTTATACAACACTCTTCAACTGCGTTTAACTCTTAGATGTAAAAGAGGGGCCTCCGTGGCCAAGTTGGTGTTACTTAAACACCCTTAAGTTTGCTTTAGTAACAAGATTTGGTCTGTTCGGTTTATAGTTTCTGAACCTACTTTGAAATCATTAATTTTCGTGGGACACTAATTTTCGTCGATTTCGTGAAGGGTTTTATCCACGAATATTAATCCCAAAGAAAACTTGTGTCTGATATAGATCTCACGTTTTCTAGAGAAAAAAAAAGATCCACGAATACATGTACATTTACAGTAATTAAACAAATGTTTCAGATAATGGATTACCATCATTTCTGATTTATGTGGATTAATCTTAATACATATAACTTTATTTTTAATTTAAATTTAACCTTATACTGGAAGATCCTATAACTCCAAGTAAATTGATGTTTACATCTGCACTGAAATCTTTTTAAGCATTTGAAAGAATATAATCATGGATGGATTACCTTAAAGTCGATATTGACGAGAATTTCCTTTCCTTTCTTTTGGTCACCCTAATACGACACTTCTTCATTTGACGGGTCTTTAAATAAGGAAACAACAATAAAAAAAAGGGTAACCGTACCGAAACTCATAGTGACGCCCATCAAAACGGAATGCACGGTCGCAGTTGACGACCAGGTTTCGTCGTACCGCTCCATGATGGCGAGGAAGAGAGCGCCGAAGCTGAAAATGAAACAAAAGTTCATCTATGCTATCAGCATACACGCCGCAAGAACCACCCATTTGTAGTGGCTGAAATGAGAAACTTACATGTAATTTTTTTGTTTAATTGGTTTTAATGTCCTTTCTGTCATTTGAAGATTTCCTTTCTGCACGAGACATATACGAGAGTTGAACAAATACGAAGACTACGCTTATAACTTTCGAAATTCGCAAAGAAAACATATTTCTATTGATTTTATTCATTTCCCATTTATGCAAAAAAGGATACCTCATACAAAGGGCAGTACAGAATGGCGGGCTGTATTGTTACTATAAAAACTTGTTACCAGCCCACGTGCAGTTTTTAAATCTCTTTTTGCAGGTTGGGCAATCACAAAGTATTACAAGGAGAACTGTGATATATTACAAGAAGAACTGTGATACAGAGTATCATAGCGGACCACAAACAAAGCCAACAGACATCCAGATATCTTAAGGGGGCATAACTTGCATAGGTTTTATTTTTCAATTTTTCTTTTGCGCAGCTTTCGAAAGCTCTGGACGTCATACAAACTGTAAATAGTCTCTGTCATTCTACCATTTGGAATGGTAAAGAAAACTCGTGCAAGGAAAAATAGCTCTTAGACTGTGAAGATCAATGCATTGAACTTAGTTGATTCATCAAATTTTTCAGGAGTATCAAATTACCAGTTTTTGCACATTCAAAACTAAAAATCGGACACAGCTTCAATTACATGTAATATCTTTCAAAAGAAAAAATCCGCGTATTAAAGAAAAGTAACTGTAAATCTTACCATATATATATATATATATATATATATATATATATATATGTGTGTGTGTGTGTGTGTGTGTGTGTGTTACATTTAAAATATGCAATAAGTATTCTAATATATATGGAAAAATACCCATAAACTTGCAGTCAAATTATAAAGCTATAGGTTAACCGACTACTATTTGTAAATACAGTACAATCCTGCTTAAAGGACCATTTTATTAAGTTAAATAGAGAGGTTAATGGGATAGCTGCGTTCAAACTGATGTATTGTCTGTGGTTCAAAATTATGCTACAAAACGTATTTGATGATACATTAAGGAGCTGCAACAAGTAATTTTCAACAGAAATGGCTCTCGTTGAACGTATCATGGATCGTGTATGACGAAGAGAAAAAATAATGTTCTGTAAATTGTGTCAGAAAGAGAATAAGTGCAATGCATTTACTGTTGGTACAAACAATTTTCGGACAAGTACTTTTACCAGACATGTTAGTTCAAACGAACACATGCTGTCTGTTTGTTCCAATGACCTGGCTGGCGATTTAAAGAGATCCGTTGAGAAACAGTTGTCTGACAAGGAGAAAGCCATAATATAATTTCAGCTATGAAATGTGTCTATTACGAGGTTAAGCGAGGCCATTGCTCATCAGAAAATGGAGACTTTGTGGAATTCATGCAGTTCATGAATTTCCTTGATATTGAAAATCTGCATTGTGGAGATAATGCAAGTTATACTTCTCTTGGCATTGCCTATGAATTTCAAGATTCAATAGCTGCTATTTTTCTTCATCTGTGGATAAGACATTGTCACAGTCCCCTTGTATCAATATCCTTGCAGATGAGAGTACTGATATTGGAGTGACCAAAAGGTTTGTTGTATATGCTAGGGCTGTTAATGAAGATATGACTCCCCTGACCATGTTTTTAGAAAACATACATGTGACTGGTGGAAAGACAGAGACGATAACAGATGCCCTGATCAAGATGTTGAATGACAGGAAGCTGAATACTGACACTGTGTTTGGATTTGGCAGTGACGGCGCCGCTGTTATGACTAGTACCAAGCAAGGTGTGACTGGTAGACTGCAAAGATTAAATCCAAAATTAGTGAACATTCATTATATTGCTCATAGATTAGCATTGGCTACTTCACAAGCAGCTGAAAAAGTAAATTACTTGAAAGAGTTTCAAGAAACGTTGACATGCTTGTATTACTACTTCAAAAGATCATCTGTTAGAAATGAAAAACTGAAAGCAATTCCGGAATTTTTTGATGAACCCAAAATGAGATGCAAGGAAGTTCATGCTGTTCATGCTGTTAGATAACAGTGTATGTCACATGGGACTCACTAGTGACTTATTTTGAACAAGTTCAAGATGATCCTACCATAAAAGGGTTCAACAAAAGAATGACCAAGTTTGAATTTGTTGCAAGTATGAACATGATGATGGATGTTTTGCCTCATGCCATGGAACTATGTTTAGTTTTTCAAAAGAAAGACTTAGATCTAACTGTTGTTCATCCAGCACTAAATGCCTGTAAGTCTGACCTGGAAAAGTACCTCACTGGTGAGATGGACACCCTGAAAGATACTCACTTGAACAAATTCAAGGTGGCAGTTGAGGAAGGTAAAGGTGTATTCAAGGGACATAAACTGACTTGCACAGAGAGAGAGCTAAGCAGACATTTGAAGCTACTAAGACACAGTTTGTGAAGAATCTAACAGACAACTTAAATAAAAGATTCCCTGAAGAACAAGAAAATTTGGTGAAAAGCTTCTCAGTCTTGGCTAAAGGCCACTGTCATTTCTAAGTAAAGAGGAAATTGAAAGTTGGGGTGACTCTAAACTGCAGGTGTTACTGGACCACTATGGATGTGATGAGCACAGTCCAGCTTTTATTGACAAGGAAGGGACCCTACATGAGTGGAAGCTCTTGAAAACAATTGTTCTACAGAAGCAGTACCCTATAGATCAGCTAAAAGTGTTGTGGTCTATCATTGACAAGTATCACAAAGACATGTTTCCCAAACTCTAATCAAACTAGCAGCACTGGCCCTCACATTACCTATTCACACAGCAGATTGTGAAAGGGGGTTTTCACTGCAGAATAGTTTGAAAACTCCAGAAAGGAACAGTATAAATCCTGACAGGTTGAACACCCAGATGACCATTATTGTTCAAGGACCTCTATATGAAGAGTTTGATTACAAAGCAAGCATGTTGCACTGGAGAGAGCAGAAATTCAGGAGGATCTTTTGCTCAGCAAAGACCAACTAAATGCAGGAAAGCTACAGCTTGCTTTTTGAGTGACTCTGATACACATTTTGGTAAGTATCCACACTTTCATGAATTTGACCCACTGATTTCAAATTTGGGCCCCCTGTTTCTAAAGGTAATGCGTCAAACTGACCCACTGCTACGGGAACAAATCGTATATCGGATTACAGGCAAGACAGGTGTCGTTATGGTCAGAATAGGAAAAACGATGGGACCGACGAAAAGTCGGATAATACAGGATGTCGTTATGAACATGTGTCGATATGGAGCACTGTAACCCACCAAACTAAATAAAAATGTTCATATGCTACAGATCATTCTTAAAGCATTAAAGTATAAAGAAAGTATCGAACGTGAAAGAGAGTGAGAAAAATATCGTACCTATTTCTCATAAACAAATAAACCTACCGTAAGCTTTAAAACTTATAAAGGCTTTCTTTTGTCTTCCCAATATAATAGATAAAAGTTACTGATTTAAAATCTGTATTAATCATTTCATTAATTTCCTTCAGACACTTGGATAATCAGCTTTTATTTTAAAAAGAACAAAATATGTTTGTTTGTTTAGTATTTTGTCTCATCTTTAAAAGATTTTATTTTTGCGACAAGCTCAGGCTGACAGATATGCATGCATGTCAAAAGATATAAATGGCTGTTATAAATTATTAACGCTGTAATATATAATTATTACTAAGACAGACCCGTTTAAGACCTATTAAATAATATTAAGGAATTAAACACAAAAACTTTTGTTTTATGTGGAATTCTTAAAAATCATTTTAAAATAACTCTTTAGTATGATATTTTTTTTGTGAATATAATAAAATACGATCTCGACGAGTGAATGACAAAATCTCACACGTTTTTTTTTTTTTTTTTTTTTTTTTTTTTTTTCCAGACCGGGCTTAATCTTATCCTACTGGACAATATTAAAATTGTTTATGTTTCAAATTCCGTCGGTGTTGTTTTGTCCAACCGCCTTTAATGGACAGATCCTTAAACAATGTTTGAACTTCAATTCCGTGTAGGAAATCATTAACCAATAATGTAAACTTACGGACATCGTCGAGCGCTGGCGTTCATCCATGTGCTGATTGAGACACAGAAGTACAGCACGTGCTAGAGAATTTCTGGTTGACTCTCAAAGAGCCGAAAAGACTAATGATACATGCACGATTGCATCATATATAAACAAAGTGAGAGATCCATATTGGCACATAGCCTAACATAATAATAACAGCGGGTCTTTATACAGGAGCTCGAAGTTGAATGAGTCAAATTTTCATATCGCATTTGTGTGCAAATTTCTCTCAGTAATGGGGTTCATTTACGTTTAAATGAATGAAAATAAAGAATCAACACGGTTCCAGTGATGTTTTTACTGCTAGAAAATGATAAAATGTGTTTTTAATGTTCCAATCGAGCTTGACAAATGCTGGCTACTTCCGGTTTCATTTGAATAAAAGGTTCGATTCTCAATGGTCAATACATTTGAATTGTCTGGCAATATTGACCTGAGACTGATTAATCTCCGTGATACTCTTCGTTAGTTTCCGTGACTTATTACGATCCAAACATTTGCTTAAATGGAAGTATGGTTTGCATTGCTTTACACATCAAAGTCCGGATGGCCCAGTGGTAAGTTCAGCGGTTTTGTAATCATCAAGTGACAGGTTCGAATGTTTGGTTTGGTGCATTTTTTTTATAATTCATAATTCATTTCACTTATCACTTTTGCTTTTAAGTGGGTGGATAGATGAATAATTTGTTGAATTTTCATTTGATTTCAATTGTTAAGTAGATTTCTGTCACGGCATGTTTAATCATATATGCAGGCAGTCAGGAGATTCGAACCTACAGCCTTCAGCTTCGAACTCTAGCCTCTATCACATTACCATTGAGACTAGAAGGATCCGTGATATACATGTGCTTCTAAGTAGTACACATACGTGTTGTGCCATACGTTATAGTCGGTATGTTTTACCTCGGAAACCGGCAATTGGCCAAGAAATGTCTCTGAATATTTAGATGTCTCAGGTTAATATTGGCAGACAGAATTAAATTCCGTTTTTTATTTACTTTGAATTAAATATACACATGTATGCATAAATCACAGGAGTTTGAAGTAATATCAATAAATATGTGATATAGTAAAAAAAAAAAAAAGAACCGCTTAAAATGAAACAAGAGGGCCAAAATGGCCCTGAATCGCTAACCTGAGAATCATTGCATTCATTTTCTTTAATAGTATTATAAGTCACACTGAATACATAAACCATGCAGTAGTAAAGCAAGATCATCTAAGTTCCACACAAAAATTGTACCTGCCATTAAAATTGAAGGTCATAGCTCTATATAAAATCAAGTTACTCCTGGCCCTATGTTCTCGAAAATACTTAAATGGGCCATGATTTGAACCAAATTAGTAGAGGTCTACAAGACATTTCACATACCAAATATCTAACCTCCAGGTCTTGTGGTTCTTGACAAGATTTTTCTAGTTTTTCCAATATACATCCATGTATAATAAAGTGACCCCTGGGACGGGGCCAAATTTTGACTCAAGGGTCATGATTTGAACAAACTTGGTAGATGTCTACTAGACAAAGCCACACATCAAATGTCTAAACTCCAGGCCTTGTGGTTTCGGAGAAGAAATTTTTTAAGATTTCACTTTTGAAATCTATTTTTGCTCCTGTGACCTAATTATGTAATAAATCGGAACCTTTTGAGCAATTTTTATAGGGGACAACCTTAGGAATATCTTTGCTAAGTTTGATTACATTCCCATCAGTAGTTTCAGAGAAGAAGATGTTATAAGTACACGACGACGGACGCCGAATACAGGCTGATCCAAAAAGCTCACATTGGCAATTTGTGTCAGGTGTGCTAAAACACAAGGAATGCAATGCCTTTTTCGCCACCTAACATACGTTTAGCTAAATTAAACGAACGGAATAATGAATGAAAACAATCTAGCGAGCCTACTCGATAAAGAAAACTAAAATGCACCCATAACAACCGGTGAAATATTAAACCACGCCATTCTACAGGAACAATATATGCTCATTTTCCTGAGCAGTCAGTTTGTCGTCGAAACCATTCGATGACATCAAGGGTGTCTCGAAACTAAAATCCCCAAAACTTAGAGTGATTCGATACGGTATACGTAATGCGATGTGCGATTTGCGATATACCATTACTATACGATACGATGCGATCGTTCATACTAGTACTCTCTTATACGATTCGGTGTTATACGATACGATTGGATACATCACGTTACGCTGGGTAAACTTCATTATTTATTTGAGAATTTTTTTTCTAAGATTTCTACTTTCTAAGATCACAGCTGGTGATTTCTCATCAATTATGTCTATGATCACCTACAATCACTAGCGAGCCTCTGCCGATAGGGACTCAAAGCTGACGCAAAATGAAGTTTTTGTGACAGCACACACGAAATCACTTCATTCTGTTCAACATCACTAAAAAAAGGGAAGATATAGATGTAGACATGACACAGAGAGCTACCCACAGCAAGAATCGATCCTGGGGTCGATGGCACTCCTGATGGTACATGGAAGTTGACCTCGGGAGAAGACTTGAATTGCAAGACAATGTCCATACCACTTTGAGACGAAATATCATCCTGTGGTACAAGACGGGGAAGCTCATCGTCATCAAGCTTTTAGTACCATGGGAGACAATTTGTGAGGAGACCAACGAGAGGAAGAAAACAG
This sequence comes from Solen grandis, assembly GCA_021229015.1. Taxonomy (NCBI): domain Eukaryota; kingdom Metazoa; phylum Mollusca; class Bivalvia; order Adapedonta; family Solenidae; genus Solen; species Solen grandis. The sequence continues at coordinate 71,646,369 of CM037777.1, forward strand.
TTCACCGAGCTTCTAGACCTTTGCAGGCAATATGGCTGTTCCCTGTTTGATGAAGTTTGATGGTGCTGTTCGCAGTCTGTCTACCGACTGATGATAGTTATTTGATCTACTTGGCAGAGAGAGGCGGAAGAGTATCCAGAGACTAAGCCAAACGGCCAAACGTGCGTCTAGCTTGTGGCTTAGACGCGCGGAGAAGAGCTGAATGCAATCAACCAATACGTATTGACTGAATATTACTGAGGGCCAAATTGCCACGAGCGTTCGTAGATAAAAGGGCCGAAACACTCATTGACGTCGGACTTCATGTTGGTGATGTTGGTTGAGGAGCAGTTTACACAATAACTACACATTCGACAGTTTTGATTTATCTCCATGCGCAATTGTGCGCAATTCGCGTTTTTCTTGCTGTTTTTTTTTTTTAATCTATTGTTATAATTAAGGTTCGAGCGAGCTAATATATCAAGCATATTGGCGATTTTTTTTCAAACATGACCGACATAAAGAGTAAACGGCCACTTTATAACACATCTGAATTGATAAGATACTAAGGAAAAGGTTTCAGTGTAGATAAAATATCTAGAAGAGGTATTAGTAAAACATTAAAAAATAAAGTAATGTAACCATTACAATTAAATTTAGATGAATATAAGAACAGATATCTTAAAAGAGAGTCAGCTGTAGGATTAGAAACTACGCGGTGTTTGTCAAAAGAGCCACCTTATATCATTTAGCTCCTTACCCACTGAGCAAAAAACCCTTTGTAAGAATTTGGATGTTTTTTGGAAACTAATTTTTTGGTTACATAATTAATTCCTGCTTATAGGCCGCCGATAACCGAAGTGCATTCAGTCCTGTAATATATGGTCCCCGGGAAATATTTAATTTGACGAGCAATATATTGCAGTGTATAGAATGCAAGCAGGGAACCAACTCGCCACTGTTTACGTGAGCGAACGTTAGTTGTTACTGAACGCGTTGCTGGACTATTCAACAGAATTGCGCACCAAAGAAAAAGGCTTTATCATGACTAGAGAATACAGGAGAAAGTAAGTTTGTTGTTTTTGTTGTTATTTTGAAAGTCGCCCGTTTCCGTGTGATCTTGTATCTCGTTTCGTACTTTTGTAATATAAATAATATGTGTTAATATGGATTTTTACAATTTTCTCTCGCTCTCTCTTTCTCTCTGTAATAATACAAGTCAAATGATTTATCGCGGCAAAAAATTGATACAGACCAGACACATTTGTGATAGGTTTTGTTACAAAAAGTAGTGAAAAAAGTTAAAAATAATACTAGTAAACTTTTTTGCCGAAGAACGAAGAATAATAAAATCATGCTATCTAGGTAAAAAAAAAGCTGCCATACTTGACAAAATAGCGTCTTGACATCATTATTTAATCCTTATCATGATCTCCATATTCAAATGGAAAATAATAAAATCCTCAAAAAAATAATTGTATCACACCGAATCATAAAAAAATACTACAGTGGTCACACGATTCTTCAATGTGGCGGTTCATTGAATACCGGCGATGACTCGAGCTACAAGCTTGGTACCTTGATTTTAGCCCTTCTTTTTCTATATAAATTTATGGGCGATTCTTCAAACATGCGATTTTGGATTCCTCGAACTCTGTCCTTGGTCCCAAGACAGTATATCTTATATAATTTCTATGCGATTCCTCAAAGTTGATATCGAAACCTACCTTTTTCTCCTTGACAACCATACTCCGCCCCTATGACCACATGTCTCTTTAATTAACACCTTGGTCAAGATGATTTTGTATTTGTTTTCGCACATCGTCAATGCTCCAGAGAACTTTATATTAACATGGCCATGTAAAAGGTATGCTCGCACCTACTGATCATGTAGCAAACTTTGATGGGTATGCATGATTAATCATTTATCATTAAAATGAGCCGATTTTGTTTGTGTGACGTTCTTTATCTCTGTAATGATTAATTTAGAAAACCACAGCGTAATGTTTAGTGTTTTTTTAAAGAATGTAAAAAAAATACACAAAGCCGCCATATACACCAACTGAAACAAAGTGTTTCAATCATATTATCGGTAATAAAAATCCTTTTATCTGACTTAATTCTCATAATGAAAGCTATGATCGAGTTATTTTTGTAATGGTTGAAGATATTTTTTTGTTTAAAAAGTATTATTAAAGGCTAAACGTAACAAATAATTAATGAAAAGACGACGTTAAGGTATCACCAAAGGTAACTGTATTTTGACATATTAATAATTTCTCGAATGCGGCGATTCTTCGAGATTTTTGCAGATCCCATCCGACCTTGAAGACTCGCGTGACCACTGTAGTATGAACGATCGCTATCGCACATCGCATAGCGTATACCGTATTGAATCACTCTTAGTTTTGGGACAGTCTTAGTTTCGAGACACCCTTGACGTCATCGATTGACTTCGACGACAAACTGCTGCTCAGAAAAATGAGCATAATTGTTGAATTATTCCTGTAGAAAGTCGTGGTTTAACATTTCACCGGTTGTTATGGGTGCATTTTAGTTTTCTTTATCGAGTAGGCTCGCTAGGTTGTTTTCATTTATTTTTCCGTTCGTTTAATTACGCTAAACGTGTGCTGGGTGGCGAAAAGACATTGCATTCCTTGTGTTTCAGCTGACCTGGCACAAAGTGCCAAGGTGAGCTTTTTAGACCAGCCTGTGAGTCGTCAGTCGTCAATAATTTATTATAACATCTTCTTCTCTGAAACTACTGATGGGAATATGATCAAACTTGGCAAGGATATTCCTAAGGTGATCCCCTATAGCAATTGTTCAAATGGTTCCGGTTTGTTGCATAATTAGGTGACAGGAGCTAAAAATAGGTTTCAAAAGTGAAATCTTAAAAAATCTTCTCCGAAACCACAATGTCTGGAGTTTAGACATTTGGTGTGTGGTTTTGTCTAGTAGACCCCTACCAAGTTTGTTCAAATCATGACCCTGAGGTCACTTCATTATACATGGACTTATATTGGAAAAACTAGAAAAATATTGTCAGAAACCAAGACCTGCAGGTTATATATATGGTATGTGACATTGCCTAGTAGGCCGCTACAAAGTTTGTTCAAATCATGATCCTGGGTCAAAATTGACCCGCCCCTGGGCTGGGGTCTCTTTATCATATGCTTATATAGGAAAAGAACTAGAAAAATCTTCTCCTTAGAAACCACAAGGCCTTGAGCTTAGAAACGAGTATTAGCTTTGTAGCATTGTCTAGTAGACCTCTTCCAAGTTTGTTCAGATCATGACCCTGGGGTCACCAGACTTATATAGGAAAAACTAGGAAAATCTTCTTGTCAGAAACCACAACGCCTGGAGATATTTGGTGTGTAACATGGTCTAGTAGACCTCTGCCAAGTTGGTTCAAATCATGGCTCATTTAAGTATTTTCGAGAACATGGGATCAGGATTCACTTGATTTTATATAGACTTATTAGAGCTATGACCTTCAAAGTTTTGATAGCAGGTACAGTTTTTGTGTGGAATTTAGATGATCTTGCTGTACTTGCATGGCTTATGTATTCAGTATGACTCATAATACCATTATAGGCAACGAAGGCAATGTTTCTCAGTTTAGCGATTCAGGGCAATCTTGGCCTTTTGTTTTATCATAAGCGGGACTTATCCTTACAACATCACTTATTTATTGATATAACTTCAAACTCCCGTTCGGCTCTTTGAGAGTCAACCAGAAATTCTCTAGCACGTGCTGTACTTCTGTGTGTTAGATCACGAACCTGATCGAGTTAAGGGCATGGACCAATCAGCACATGGATGAACGCCAGCGCTCGACGATGTCCGTAAGTTTGCATTATTGGTTAATGATTTCCTGCACGGAATTGAAGTTCAAACATTGTTTAAGGATCTGTCCTGTAAAGGTGTCTGGACAAAACCACACCGACGGAATTTGAAACATAAAACAATTTTAATATTTTCCAGTATGGATAAAATACTCCGGTCTGCAAAACCAAACAATAAAAACTGTGTGAGATTTTATCATTCAGTCGTTGAGATCGTATTTTATTATATATACAAATACTTATATATCATACTAAAGAGTTATTTTAAAATGATTTTTAAGAATTTCACATAAAATAAAAGTTTTTGTGTTTAATTCCTTAATAATAATAATAATAATAATAATAAATAGACCTGAAACGGTTCTGTCTTAATAACAATAATTTATCACATTCGTTAATGATTTATGACAGCCGTTTATATCGTTTGACATGCATACATATCGGTCAGCGTCAGCTTGTCACAAAATTATATCTTTAACAGATGAGACAACATTCTAAACAAACAAGCATATTTTGTTCTTCATAAAATAACAGAAGATTATCCAAGTGCCTGATGGAAATTAATAAAAATTTAATACAGATTTTAAATCAGTAATTTTGACAGTCAATTATTATATTGGAAAGACATATTCAGGTCTGTATAATTTTCAAAGCTTAAATAGGTTTATTTATTTATGAGAAAATAGATACGATATTTTTTGCACTCTCCCTCTCTCTCTTTCGATAATTTCTTAATACGTTCATGCTTTAAGAATGATCTGTAGCATATGTGCATTTTTATTTAGTTTAGTTGGTTACAGTGCAAACTCTCCATAACGACACCTGTTCATAACGACATCCTGTATTATCCGACATTTTTCGTCGGTCCAATCGTTTTCCAAAACACCTGTCTTACCTGTAATCCGAAATACGATTTTGGTCCCGTTAGTGATAATTGCACTTTAATTACACTGCTTTATTGATACATCTGCCAAGCGGTACTTTTTAGTGTTGAAGCAATTACAATGACGAATCATTTATGTTAGTGTGAATTAACTTTGATGATAAACTTCGTTTATATGTGTTTTTGTTTATACATGTATACATGAATTTCAACATTATTTTCTGATTTATTTAAAGATAAATGTCATATATGTGAGCAAATACATGGACTATCAATTTTAAAGGAACGGTCTATAATGACCTTATCCGACAACCTGTCTTATCCGACATTGTCAGCTGGTGCCAGTGGGCGTCGGATAAGACAGGTTTTACTGAAATATAAAACTTGAAAAATATGTTTTCGATGCATTTGTGATAATTAACAGTTCTCGCAAACAGATATGGCAGAGTACTAGATATCAGTAAATTACTGCGAAATAATAAAAATACAAAATATATTTAGGATTATCTTCATTTAAAACAAAATCTCTCTCTCATTATATGTGCAAAACCATGGTCTCGTCTACACAGTGAGACAGCATAGTTCGTCGCTTTTTCAAAGGGACCAACATTACGTTTGTCACTATTTCCTGTATTTATTTCAGATGCACACACGGTTTACAAGTTTTACTTAACTCTAAATATTGTAAACAACATATTAATGAACCTAGAGTCAAATCAAGTTTACAGAAATAATAATGTCACATACACCGTACTTACCAGAACAGAACATATCTTTTATTCACAGGTACATATAACATGGGTAAAAGACATATAAACATTAGATACAGGGATAAAGAGCAGAGAAGGGGTGGGGGATAACATCTTGTGATATTAATAGATACGACATGAACAAATTATCAATACTAGTTGCTAGAACACGTACATATTACATGGAAACTGTACACAAGAATGTATATACATACACTATTATATATAATCCTGTATTTGAAGATGACTAATTAATACTTAATTTACAGTGTGTACGATCACATGATAATTTCTTTTGCTCTTAAATAGTTATGTTTCACAATTAATTATCTCCATGTATATACAAAGTAAACAACATGGGGAGGTGTGAAAAAAACTTAAATAAGTGAATAAATAAGTAAACAGTAGTTTCAGTTTTGTGGATTATTCAAGTAGGAATAGTACATAAATAGATCTATAGTTGCAGCGAGGGTGGACAGAGAGATATATAGAGAGAAATGGGAATTTAATTATTTGTATATATATTTATATGTTTCTTGACGAAATACGAATAATCTTAAGATTGCAAAGAACCAGTTACATTAACTTCAGAAATCGGTTTTAGAAACGGTAACATTTACAGAGAGAGAGAGAGAGAGATGATTATATAGCGATTGAAATATATCAATACTGCAATTGATAAAAGAGGAAGTATAAAGTACAAACAACTGTAAAAGGTTTGATAATTAAGCAGATAATTAATATCAAAGAATAAAACTTATTTCATAGATAACTATACAATAATATTTATCTAAAATAGAATGATGTTACTCATCATCAACCTGGTGTTATTTCTTAGCTCCTTCGGGTTACTTTTAGAACCCCCAAAAATTTAAAAACATGAATAAGCATCTAAATCAATCGTTAACTACTCGGCTTTGTCCGTCGGTGGTCGAATACAAGTAGAAATGGGCGCGGTGTTCCGAATGCACCCAAAAGCCAAAGGACGACATGTCGAGCCCGCGATCTAATTTGCATCTTTAAGTGTGATTTTGACCATAGAGCTAGGGACCCAACTCTTTTGTGCAACACATCGTTTCATTGAGGCAAATCTTACTGCCAAATCATTTGAGAATCATTTGATCCAGAGAAAAAATTACAGCCCGAACACTCTTGTGTGCGGCACTTCGTCTGTCTCATTACGGAAAACATCAGTCAAGTTATTTAAAATCCTACGGTGCATGTTCTAAGTTACAGCCCGGACAAGCAAATTTAGCTCTTTATCATTTGGCCTCTAAGTGTGACCTTGACCTTGGAGTTAGCGACTCATTCTTGTGCGCGACACTACGTCCCAGTGAGGCAAACACTACTATCCTGCGATCCATGTCTAAGACTTAGAATCTTGTTTAAGTTTTCCGTACCACCTCACTTTTTTACTGAACCCCTTAAGGTATTGTTTTGAAACTTGGAAAACTTATATATGACCACCACCCAAACGTGTAGACAAGAGGGGATAATTTTGTAATGGATTTTGACCAAATAATGCCCCTTTTTCGACTTCGAATCTCGGTTAAAGTTTTTGTCCGACATTTCTAAGTCTCCCAGACAAAGTTTGGAGACTTATTGTTATTACTCTATTTCTTCTTCTTATTATTATTATTCCTTTTACCGCCGGCAACTTTGTACGAGCCATATCTCGTAGGCCGCCCGACCTATCTTTACAAAAATTCATATACTTATATGGCCACAACGAGTAGTGGCACCTTCCTAATTTTTGTAAATGGGGGGGGGGGGGGGGGTTGCCCTGGGGTCAGGCCCCACCCCGTCAAAGATGGATTTTTGCATGAAATTTTTTTTTCAGTTAAATATTTCAAATTTCCAACTCTGAATTTCTGAGATCAGATACTCTAAGTAGATTGAATACTTCTACTTTTGTGTTCTCCGAGGTCACCCAGTGGTCAAGCCCAACCCTCTTAATTTTACTTTTGACCTTATATCTTAAAATCTGTTCAGATTCCCACCCTTAACACACACACACACACACACACACACACACATATATGTTATTCTTTTTCCTCATGATCAGATGGATTGAATGGTACTGTATGATTGTCTAAGGAGAAACTTCGTTTGGGAGGCTTAGACACAGTTCACTGTTACAATTATTACTTGTTTTCACTGAACCAATCAATGTTTTTCTTTGAAACTTGGTATACTTGTGTATTACACTGTTATGAAATTTGACAAATTTATGCCCCTTTTCAACTTAAAATGAAATTGTTCATACTGCCTGAGTTTTCCACTGGACCCTTAAAGTTGTCACTTTGAAACTTTGAAAGCTTGTTTATGACCTCTTCCTTCAACATGTAGGGAAGAGTACATAACTCTTTCATTGATTTTGACTAAATAATGCCCCTTTTCTGACTTAGAATCTCAGTTTAGTTTGTTCTTTTACTTGCTTTTTTTATACTTTTTTTTTTTTTATACGTGCTCACTTTTTCACTGAACCCTTTGAGAAATTTCCTTAAAACTTAGAATACATGTTTATATATATCCTTTGTTTACTTTTTGATGATACAGTGATTCTTATAAGCTCACCTGAGCACAACGTGCTCCTGGTGGGCCATTGTCATCGCTTTTTGTCCGGCTTCTGTGGTCCGTCCGTCCGTAAGATAACTTCAAGCTGACGTTGCATACGGAAGATATAAGTGAATAATGAATATTATCAGTGTAAGGTCCTTACGATTGTTTAAGGACTGGAAGGAAAATTATTCAGGAAGGAAATAGTTCAATTAATGAAAAAAGATAATCTTTGCAATACTTAGGCAAATAATGCCTATATTAAGTTTATGTTTGTACAGCCGCAATTTTTTTAATGTATTTTTCCTCTCAATGAAGGCATTTTTGTAAGGAGTGACTTTATTCATTTACAAGTATTTAATCATAAACATATATTCCGGTTCCGGTTGCCGTATGGTAAGAGCGTTCGCCCTGGAATCGAAAGGTCGTAGGTTCGATCCCCGGTCAGGACATACTAAAGTCGTAAAGAATAGTACTGGTAGAGATCCCTTGCTTGATGCTCAGCATATAAAGGTATTTCCGTGGACTTATATGCCCGGTGTCAATATAGTGTGACTGGGTGTCTACGGTGTGATGCTGCAGTGTGGCAGCACTTCATCTGTCTCAAGTAGACAAAGTCTTCAAATGAATATGACTCCAAATGAAATACTGTCTGTATGACGTTAAACACACTGGCATATATTTTTATGGGATTTTTTTCTATAAGAAAACAAAAGTGCTCAAAGTCATTAACAATTATCGCATAGATGGGGCAATCCCCGCTACGCTTTATGTAATCTAATTATTATCTAATACAAAATCGGACATAATTAACCCACATCAAAGAGAATGATTTTGAGTAACAACAAGCGCTACGTTCGAATGAATGCTATGCCCCCGCAGAGGCCTTAGATCTTTGGGGTCAAGGTCATTTGAAGGTCAAGGTCACCTGGCGGGTAGAGCTGATCATGCCTACACCTGTGAAGTTTACATAAACATAACAGACATACATAAACTAAAGAAACGCCCCGGTCTATCGATGCGAGGGCATAAGATAAATATTTCTTTTTTTTTCAGAATATGATACAAAAAAAAAAATTCCTTTGCATTAACATAGTCGGTCTACATGTTCTATCAGACATCGGAAAAAAAATTTGTATACAAACTATTATTGCGCAAATTCATGGACTAAAGAAAGGACAAAAACACCATTAATTCATTAAATAAATATTATACAACTAGACAAAAATAACGAATCGTTGTACTGATCGGTGTTTTGCTATCGCTTAGTAACACTTGCTATATATAATAGCTGGATTGGATTTTCCGTTGAATATATCTGCCCCACTCTCGTTCTGGCGCGAGAATTTACGATATTTTGCCGAGTTGCTTATCTTTGGGTTAAGGTCTTTGCGTTGGGTAAGATTAACGCTAACGTCGTCGCCCGGCATTTCAGTGTACAGCCTATAATTCCGCGAAGCATGAAAAAAAAACTAAACATTTTCGGAGTCGATCAATGAACATGATGTTCACCAAAGGGCGTGCGTTTGTTTTTAGAAACAGTTTGGAATATACATCACATCCTGTGTAATGTTACCGTGATGCGGTTACCTGACTTGAATGCAAAAGGTCCTGAGTTCGAACCCCAAAAACTTTTTTTTGTGCTTCCAATGCATCTTTTTTCACCTGACAAACATACATACAGCTCCTTAATTTATCACCAAATACGTTTTGTAGCATAATTTTGAACCACTGACCATACATCAGTTTGAACGCAGATGGCTGTTTTTCGTTTTGCTTTTATCTTACATTTAGCAGCTATCCCATTAACCTCTCTATTTAACTTAATAAAATGGTCCGTTAAGCAGGATTATACTGTATTTACAAATAGTAGTCGGCTAATCTAAAGCTTTACAATTTGACTGCACTTTTATTGTTTTTTGCATTTATATTAAAATACTTATTGCATAATTTTAAATGTAACATTTTTGTATAACACACACACATATATATATATATATATATATATATATAGAGAGAGAGAGAGAGAGAGAGAGAGCTTTGCAGTTAGTTTGTGTTTTTTTTTGTGTTTTTTTTTAATACGCGGATTATTTTCTTTTGAAAAAATATTATTTGATGTTGTGTCCGTCTTTAGTTTTGAATGTGCAAAGAAATGTTACGTTTATACTCATGAAAGGATTGATGAATCAATTTAGTTCAAAGCATTGGTCTTCATAGTCTAAGAACATTTTTCCTCGCACAAGTTTTCTTCTCCATTTGAATGGTAGAAGGACAGAGACTATTAACAGTATGTATGACGTCCAGAGCTTTCGAAAGAAAAACTGAAAATAAATGCAAGTTATGCACCCTTAAGATATCTACATGTCTGTCGGCTTTGTTTGTGGGCCCACTATGATACTCTGTATCACAATTCTTCTTGTGATATTTCGTAACTGGCCAACCTGCAAAAAGGAAACAAAAACTGCACGTGGGCCGGTAACGTGTTTTTATAGTAACAATACAGCCCGCCATTCTGTACTGCCCTATAAATGACGTATCCTTTTTTGTATAAATAGGAAATGAATAAAAGTCATTAGAAATATATTTTCCTTTTGATTCTTGCGACTTTCAAAAGTTATAAGCGTAGTCTTTTATTTGTACAACCGTCGTATATGTCTCATGCAGAAAGAAAATGACAGAAAGGACATTAACACCGTAAAACACACACAATATACATATAAGTTTCTCATTTCAGTCACTACAAATGGGTGGTTCTTGCGGCGTGTATGCTGATAGCATGGATGAACTTTGGTTTCATTTTCTGCTTCGGCGCTCTCTTCCTCGCCATCATGGAGCGGTACGATGAAACCAGGTCGTCAACGGCGACCGTGCACTCTGTGTTGATTGGCGTCACTATGAGTTTCGGTACGGTTACCCTTTTTTGTTGTTGTTTTCTTATTTAAAGACCTATCAAATGAAGAAGTGTCGTATAAGGGTGACGAAAAGAAAGGGAAAGGAAATTCCTGTTAATATCGAATCTAGACATTCAACTTTAAGGTAATCCACAGGTACTTGACACAGATTGTCAATGTAGCCCTCTGTACATATAGCCTAACAGATATTTTTAGTGAGTGTCAAATCCATCCATTATATTCCTTCAAATGCTTAAAAAGACTTCAGTGCAGATGTAAACATCCATTGACTTGGAGTATAGGATCTTCCAGTATAAGGTTATTTAAGTTAAAAGTTGAGTTATATTAAGATTAAACCTGTAATCACATAAATTAGAAATGATGGTAATCCATTATCTGAAACAAATTTGTTTACTTACTGTAAAATCAGTAATTTTGTTTACATTAAATGTCGATGATTAAATACTCTTTCGTGGGTACATTTATTCATGGGTCTTTTGTCTAGAAAACGCGAGATCTATATCAAAGACAGGTTAATATTCGTGAATAAAACCCTTCACGAAATCGTCGAAAATTAGTGTCCTACGAAAATTAATGATTTCAAAGTAGGTTCAGAAACTATAAACCGATCAGACCAAATCTTGTTACTATAGCAAATTTAAGGGTGTTTAAGTAACACCAAGCAGCTATAACAACTCGGCCACGGTGGCCCCTCTTTTACATCTAGGAGTTTAACACAGTCAAATAGTGTTGTATATAAAAACAAGAGCACCGCATGCGGGTGCCAACGCTCGTCTGTTTTTGCCAAAGTTACATATTTTTGTTAAATATTTAAAAAAGTTGACCTTGAAAATCAAAACTAAAACTGTAAGTCATTACATGCAAAGTTGAAGTACTATACCCTTTAAATTTGACATATGACCTTGAAGGATGACCTTGACCTATGCATGGTTTAGAATATATACAACACAAAGATGTAAAATATGTAAACAAAAAATCACAACTGCTAATCCATTGAGGTTTTGATAATCAACACAAAACTATAAAATTTGAAGACATTTTTTTTTTTTTTAAAAAAGCTCTTTTTCATATGCCTAGAGATTATGACCAAAATCACACCTGCACAGGTTCATATGATGACAAACCAGTATACAAAGTTTTTGTTTTTTTTTGTTTTGTTTTTTTGTTTTTTAAATATGAAAAATGACAAAAAATATCTATTTTAAAACTTGTCCAAAATTATGGCAGTATAAGGTCAAAGGACAAGGTTATGACCAACGTTAATTTTTTTGTTAAACATTTCAAATATATAGGTCAAAGGTCTAGGTCAAAAGTGTAACACTGATGAAAAGTTCTTGCCACAAGGAATTCACATGTGAAGTATCAGTGCCCTGTTGGTAACGGTTCTGAAATGACATGCATTTTAAAGTTTTCAAAAGTTACAGCAAAAATAGGTCAAAGGTCAAGGCCGATAGATGAAATGTTGAGGTATATCTGAATAGCCCTGGCAAAGATGAATACGCATACCAAAAGTAAAAGTTGTAAGTCAAATAGTAAAGAAATTATGGCCAACGTTAAAGTTTTTTTTAAACATTCCAAAAATAGGTCAAAGTTCAAAGGTCAAGGTCAAAAATCCAAAAAAGTAACAATGATGGAAAGGTCTTGCCACAAGGAAGTCACATGTGAAATATCAGTGGCCTGCTGGTAACGGTTCTGAAATGACAATCATTTTAAAGTTTTCAAAAGTTTCAGCAAAAATAGGTCAAAGGTCAAGGTCAATAGGTTAAAAATTTGCATATGTCTGGCTTGGCCTTTTCAAGATGAATATGCATACCAAAAATGAAAGTTGCATATTGAATAAAGACGACAACGCGGACGCCGGAAAACAGACGAGCTAAAACATAATGTCCTAAAATCATAACCCTCGTCGGATAGCCCTAATTACGCAATTCTCTATACATCACCCATGTTTATTTATTTATTATTATTTTACTACTATCGAATGCCGATACAGTAATCCAATGGGATACAGGATAACCTTGTCCTAAATTTACCAATCATAAAGCTCGTATCGAAATATCCTATATAGTATATTCTCCAACCACTATAGTAGAAGAGGACTCCTGCGAATTTTGGTCCTTCGATTTTCATGTATGAAATTTAATTGATTTTTAACAATTGTAAACTATATGCCATTAAGTTCTTTATTGATATCTATCATCTAGTGTATATACATGTACAAAATATGAAGAAGACACATACAATTGCGTAAGCTAACTTTAATTATTTTGGAGAGCTCACATAGTGGGGGGTTAATTTTAATATCATTTGAGAAGCTCCTGTCGACTTGGACAGTCAGGTATTTCAAAGTCGATTTTCTATCAAAATTATCAGGTTGGCTTGCTTTTTTGTATATATTTCCAGGTTATGCATTGTATCATTATTAAGAATGTGTGTTTGCATTATCTCCTGCACTGGCTATAAAGATAGAAAATGATTAGAAAATCTGTGGAAATGCTTGCATTTTAGCCTGCATTTTAGGCTTGTGAAATCTTGTTCTCCCAAATATTAAATTACTATAATTATTACTATTATATGCATTTAAATGAGACTTAGTAATGAAAATATGGTGGCTTGAGATAATTCACTTTAATAAAAAAAAAACGTACATTTTTGTGACTGATGGGCCAAATGGCTCACTCCATCGAACCTTTCGGACACTTTTCATTCAAATTCACGATAAATAAGGCGTCAAAGAGCCAACAGTTTGTCAACAGGACACTTTATATTCAGGCTTTGAAAATGTAAACTTCATTTTACCCAATATAAAACCGGACAAATACGCACATTGTATATCCACTGCGTCTTCCGCTACATTTATAGAGTACGACTGTTGTCGGCGACTCCACGTGATGTCTCATTTTCCGATTGAACGGTGTGATCCATTACACAAACAAGTCAAATGGTTCATCGCGGCCAGAAATCGATGCGGAGAGAACATAGTTGTGATAGGTTTTGGTATCTGCAATGGCATTTTCTTTATCTCTAAAGATATCTGTAACAGATCTTAGTGTTAATGTATTTATCTATTTTTTTGTATTATATTTTTAAGGAATTCAGTTAGTTTTTCATTATATTAATTTTTAAATTTAAATGAGGTTTATTTTCACCTGTTAGTCAAGAATGCATAGGTCAATCACGCAGAAGATAATAATTGTGATCTCCAACGTGAAGGGGGTAAAGTATCCTACCTAGGCCCCGTTGAGAGGGATATGTATAAGTTGTAAGAACTTGCTTTCTAATCGACCTAAAATAGATATGATTAAAAAAAAAAGAACTGAAAATTGCTTGAAATCTGAGCCTACACAAAGGTAGTCACTACACGACATAAAGTCCCTTTCACTTAAGAAAGTGTGAGACCAATATGTCTCATATAACTTTTTGTAGGTGGATGGAGAAATTAGAAACTGAAATATGCTCCTCCGTCTTACAATTTCGAATGAAAGTAACATTGGAAAAATCTGCATTATCCTCCAAAATGATGCTCGATTCACAGCAATAAAATTTGCCCGAATGATAAATATGTCCTTAGTTAGATTTCATGACTTTTCGCAAAAAAAAAAAAAAAATAATTGCAAAATGGATATCCCATTTGTAAACGTCTTAGAAATAGAAGACCAGTGTAACAAAGGAAAAAGAACTGAAAATTATACAGTATTTTTGTCGATAAAAAGCTAATGTTTTACTTTTTGTGAAACATATTTCAAAATAAATACTATTTGAGCTTGAGCTTGGACTAAACAAGATCAGGAAATACATTTCTGTGCAATACTAGCTTTCAGTTTATTTATATTAACACACATCTTTCCTCAAAACAGTAACAAATGTTTTTGTCTATTGTCTGATAGAAAAGGATTTCATGGGCGCAGATTGCACTTTTCTTAAACCAGGTTTGGGCATATGATACATGTTTTGATATACAATTATTTTGTGTCTTAGCATTTTTTTGATTTTCTAAAAATGTTTCAACACACATACATATTTACTTAATGAATTTATCTTGAAATTTAATTACTAAAACTTTTGCACATCTCAAGTTGTATAGCAGCGAAACCTTAAGCTAAACTATTCCCATTCATGGCTTTGCCGACTGCTCACAAACAGTTCCACAAACAAAAGCAGCTGTAGTCTTGTGTAAACCAGATCAACCCTTGACTCCCTACTATCCCCATGTAGCAACTGATAAACCTGGTTCCGTTGTTGCAGGCATAGCAACCATCTTGTTGATATCAGAGCACAAAAAGTTGTGTTTTTAAAACGTGTTGTGGTTAATTCAGTTTTTGTAATGAATCAACAAAATATGCTATATGGAATGCTTGTGGCGTGCGTTAGTTTCCGATATATGCACGATGGATAAGAAGTTTCGTTTTTCGTGCTATATCGCAGAATAATACACGATGTTCCGTTCAGATGCTTTATAATTAATAAATCAGTCCTGCTGCCTTCGTGATCAGAACTTATCACCGTGCATTATTCTGCGATATAGAACTATTTCCTAAGCAGCCATTAGATGTCATGCCATGGGCAACAACAAAACACGTTGAGACCATAGGATGTTAGAGAGCCATATTACATGATTTTCTTTCAATCATAAAATCCAACTTTTTTACTGTAGAAAATGGAGATAATGACTAATCAGAAGTAAGATGAAATCTGTACTGTTTATATGAATACTAGTAATTATGTATTTAATGAAAAGTATGCGATTACAGTCAACTTTAGCAGATTTTGGAAAAGAAAATCATAAACAAAAACCAAAATATTTGTGTTAGTTGAAGACATTTTAGTTTTGCAAAAAGGTAACAACACTCACTTGTAACTCGACGCCACCAGGTAAAATAGTATCACTTAATATGTTTGAGCTTTCCTGCCATTCTTATTTAAACATTTATTGAAAGCAGCACCTCAGTACACAAGTGTATTCCTTATTAAGCACGAGTTTTACTTTTTTTATATGGTATTTCAACAAGTAAGACGGGACCAGTCCTATCTGGATTGATAAAGAGCAACAATCAAATATATATTCCATTCTAATATATTCATTTGAGTATTTTCATTTGAGAATAATTTAGAAACATTCTTCAAAGGTATACATTGGGTTGTATTATCGTGAAAATATTGGTTTCTACCTTAAACATAAATACTACCACGCCCAAAACAATACCAGCTAATATATTAATTTGTCATTCAGAAACTTCAAATCATTTTTGCTTACCTAATTGAATGTCAAAGCTCACAATTATTGTTGTTGTTGTTTTTTTTACATTCCGGATAGCATCTTCATTTCTTGAACTTAGTAACAGTGTATACGGCCATAAAACTCGGGCCAATTCTGTGTATGGTTGATATCGAGCTGCTAACCATGACTCTTATCGGGCAATAGCACTCAGGTGGAAAAATAACTGGCCTCTCAAAGGATGTGATGTACATCGCGTTGTTTGAACTATTTTTCTACGCCAAGTTTCAAATATTTCCTGGGATGTGACATTAATTAAGATTACACTGTCAAACGATTTGCATTTTTGATCTAAAGCTATACTCTTACTCAGTAGTGTTGAATATTTTTAATAAAAAGAAACTGCTTTTCGTCCAATTAATGGTCACAATCAATATATAGGGTTATGAGGTTATATACTTTCTCCTAGGTGTTGTGTCGGGATTGCTGATATCCAGGATCGGCCACTGGAAGGTCGCAATGGTAGGGTCGTGCCTGGTCCCTGCTGGATTTATCATTTCCTTCTTTGCCAAATCCATAATAGAGCTGAACATATACATTGGCGTCATTTCTGGTAGGAATGGTTACTCATTGCAACTACATATTGTCACGTATTTGTAGGACTTTATTAACTTGGTCAATAGTTCAACATTCACATGCAAATATGTAAATATAGGAGCTTTGAACAATGCCATTTACTTATGAGAAATCAACATAAAAGTAAAGAGATTAAAGATGAAACGCTGCTGTCTTGCAAATTTACAAGAATTTATTCTAAATCAGTTTTTGCCACATGTGTTCCTTCTCCCTACACCCACATCGATGACTTATTTGATCATGGGACTGTACTATATTACGTTCCTAATTTTATTTCAGCCGCTGGTATTTCCATGACGTTTACAAGCAGTGCAGTGACATTGTGCATTGTCTTTACTGGACCCAGACGCCTTCTCGCCTTGACCTTGCAAAACTCAGCCGTTAGTTTGTCGGGTCTAACATACCCTTATTTATTTGAGTTGCTTTTGGAAAAATATGCTCTGAATGGAACATTCCTGATTCTTGGTGGCATATTCTTGAACTCCTTTTTACCAGTGTTTGTTTTGAAAGGCGTGAAGCCAGTTGACATTAAGGAAATAACTGAGAATGTGGATGTGTTAAATACTAAGGACACTAGCGGAACAAGTGATTCGAAAGAAATAATTATCAGCGCAATTTCTGATTCAGATGGATCTATAAATGTGACGAGAACTGCAGATAAAAGACATTCGGTCGACGTCATAGCTAATGCTGGAGACACAGGAAGAAGGGAGTATGGATTTTGTTCCATTCCCTACATTTTCCTTATCCTAGGAATTGGTCTATGTGTCTCTGCAATAAACGGGTACAGTGCGGTTGTCCTTGACATCTTCAAATGGAAAGGTTACAGTAACACCGAAGGACTCTTATCATTTCTACCATTCAACATCCTCAGTTTGGTTGCTTGTATTATTCCCGGGCTTCTCAAACAGAAGAAAGGAATTAACTGCCTGATACTTCCTATAGTATTTTCTATCTTCGGTGGTATTGGCCAGCTGATTATATTATTCTCTTCTGGATTCATTGTGACACTGTTCGGCGCAGGATTGTCAGGCGCAGCCATTGGTGGTGTCACTTCGGCCGGTTCAGTAGCCGTTGTAAATGTTGTAGGACTCAAGATGTTTCCAGTTGCATTCGGTCTGATTCAAACAACACTAGGATTGGCATCTTCCGTCACTGGTCCATTATATGGTGAGTATTTCTGTACTTTTCTTAAAATTTCTGTTGAATTTCTTTATATTCTCATTTATTCTTTTTGTGATTAGAAATGGATATAAAACACTTGATGTTTCCAAAGTGAACATCTGTGCCACTCTGTTATTTATTTCAAGGGTATTTTAATAGCACAACTCAGGCATGTTGCATCAGCTTGATCAAACACCTTTTATGTATAATACATTATTAATTAAAATTTTAATAATTAAGTATTTTCTACACGTTTGAAATTTCGATAAATCAAGTCGATATGATCATTACATTTCAATATCTGACAATGGGAGTATATTCATAATTATGTTGGGCTGGTCACGTTCTTCGGTTGTTTTGTGGTCATATAATAATTCCCACCCATTCTCTTCCAGGAGTCATCCGGGACGAGACGGACTCTTACCAACTGGTGCTCATCCTAACCACGGTTCTACTGGCTGTAGGGGATGTTCTCTTTCTCTTGTGTATGATAGTTCGCTCCTCAAGACGTGAGCAGACCAAGCAACCGAACACGTGATTTATCCATAACGTAGTTTGAAAAAAAAGTTAATGATAAAAATAATGACATAAAAATAAGATTAAATAACTAAAATAGAAAATAGGCGTTTTTAAAACAAGGAACGCACTGAGTTCGTCAGAAAGAAACAGGTAACCCACGCTTTTCTATACGCATATTTAGACGAAACTGCTCATCGACTCTTTACGTATTTCTATGCAAAACTGGTCATCGACTCTCTTATATGTGGATATCTAGACGAAACAGACACTCTTATGTACGCATATCTAGACAAAACGTGTCATCGACTCTCTTATTGACTGCGCCGCCGCAGAATTGTGGCGCCGCAGTATATGTTTACTAATAATGTCAATTACCTTCCTTGACTAGATGAACATCCGTTGAGGGTGCGTTTAGAAGGCATGCTTTCTGTAAATGTAGAGATCGAAGAAATCGAATGATTTAAGACGTTACAGGAGGTTGGAAAAGCACCGTGATGTATGCATTTAGCTTATTTCACTTACAAATATTCATGTAAGTTATATGTGTTATATGACAACGTTTATTTTGCTTCAATAACTCTGTTTGAATTAATATTGTTTTAGTGATGTTTATATTTGGTCATTTGTGTATTTTCAGTTTTTACCACACATCAAGGTTAGCTATTTGTATAGGGCAGAATATTTACGCATATTTAGGCGGAACTGATCTTCGGCTCTTTTTATATAACCAAAATTAGACGAAACTGGCCAACGACCCTCGTGCACACATAACTAGGCGAAATTGGTCATAAACTTTCTTATATATGAATATCTAGACGAAACTGTTACTCTAATGTACGCATTAACTGGTCGTCGGCCCTCTTATATCCGCATATCAAGGCGAAACCGGTCATTGGCCTTCATATATACGCATATCTAGACGAAACTTGTCACCGACTCTATAATTTACGCATACCTAAGCGAAACTGGTCTTCGACTTTTATATGCACATATCTAGATGAAACTGGCCATCGGCCCTCTTAAGTGCACATATCTAGGCGAAACTGGTGATTGACTTTCTTATTTACGCATATCTAGATTATCAGAGGCTCAACACCCCGTTTACATTAAATTCCAAAATAATAACAATATAGTGAAATAACCAGTTATCCAAGTTCTGTTTTATCCAAACATAGGTACACTTAAATTCAGACAGAAGCTTAGTACATTTGTAATTCGACTTACCTTTCAGTTCATACGTAACTTTGCTGCAATTTCCCATATGATATATAAAGAATAGAACTCCCATAATTCAGCAAGCTTAATGTTTCTTTTGTATGTTATGATAAAAAAACATGATTTTAATCGCCAGCTTTTGCTGGCGCACTTTTTTCATTTTGACAGCATCCACCATTTATAACTTGTGGTTATAGCGCACTCATTTCAGAAATTTGTATTATTGCTGTCTTAAGGGTAAATACTTATTGTAAACGTTGTATATGGATAATTTATGTGTAAAATAAATGAAGATTTATATATTGTTTACTTTGTTACGGAGTTCTATATTTGATATTGAACAGATATTCTTTGAGCTTTTGTTTTGAGTATTTACTACAAAATTGTTATTTGTTTTTATGATGTTATTGCAAGAATACATTGAATGCTGGCACTAACCAAAGTACACACTTGAATGTACCAGCATTGCTAGATTCAAAAAGGATCTCCTGATTGGCTGGAAGCATGCCGGCAGCTTCGCCAGTATCCAATCAGTATAAAAGTAAGAGCGCGTCAGCATCTGTACCAGTTACAAATTTACCACCTGTGACATACTTACAATGAACTTTCTGTCATATAATAACGGCTTTCGAATTCCAAAAGGTATTAAAACTAACATTTAGAAATGGGTTATAATATAAATAGCAGGCAACACTGATTTACTTAAAACAAACATACTTTAGATCGCATTCTTATTTTATAAACAAAACATTTCTAAGTAGATCTAACATAAGAGCAAGCAACTGGTCACGTCTGGCGCACAAGCACTTTATATATTTATTTATGAGATTTACTTAAAATTTGATACGTGTTCATGTAATAAAAACACTCACTCAGCCCCTCACTGCGTGGATTTGAATCCCGGTAGGATCATTCATGTGAGGAAGCCTTCAAGCAGGCTTGCGGTAGGTCGGTGGTTCTACCCGGATACCTCCGTGCATTCGGGGTCTTCCTCCACCTGTAATTAGCTGGACGTCGCTATATGACTGAAATACTGTCGAAGCAACGGTAAACTCAAATAGTCAAGTAAAGAAATGCAATAAAGATCGCATTCTACTGTAATTTCTCGTCAGTCGTTACTCGACCAAATAATTTGTTAAGATTGCGTTTAACTGTAATTTCTCGTCAGTTGTTAATCGTCCAAATAATTTGAGTTAAATAATAATAACGCTAAAACAATCTCGTAATTAAAGTCATGTTA
Source organism: Solen grandis (assembly GCA_021229015.1). Lineage (NCBI taxonomy): Eukaryota > Metazoa > Mollusca > Bivalvia > Adapedonta > Solenidae > Solen > Solen grandis. The sequence goes on from CM037777.1 coordinate 71,667,291, forward strand.
TGCTTAGCGCTTAACTTAAGTTTATAAACCTACAGTCTAGACGCTCATCACCAGCACATATTAACAACACAAAGACCATCTAACAACAACCGACCACACAAAGATTGTTCAAAAGATGAAGATGCTAGAGTGTAAACAAAGTGAAATCTGGCATTTTTTATATCAAAAGGGGCTTAACTCCTGACCTTATAGACCGATCTCATCCATAATCAAACTCAATCGAGACATTATGGTCATAAGCATTGCCATAGTGTTTGAAGATGATTGCTCAAAAGATGAAGATGCTAGAGTGTAAACAAAGTGAAATCTGGCATTTTTTTTTAATATTAAAAGGGGCATAACTCCTGACCTAATTGACGGGTATCAGCCATAATCGAACTCAATTGAGACATTATGGTCATAAACATTGTTATAAAGTTTGAAAATGATTGCTCAGAAGATGAAGATGCTAAGTGTAAACAAAGTGAAATCTGGCATTTTTTTTATAATAAAAGGGGCATAACTTCTGACCTAATCGACCGATCTCACCCATAATCAAACTCAATCGAGACATTATGGTCATAAACATTGTCATAAAGTTTGAAGATGATTGCTCAGAAGATGAAGATGCTAGAGTGTAAACAAAGTGAAATCTGGCATTTTTTGAATATTAAAAGGGGCATAACTCCTGACCTAATTGACCGATCTCAGTCATAATCGAACTCAATTGAGACATTATGGTCATAAACATTGTCATAAAGTTTGAAGATGATTGCTCAGAAGATGGAGATGCTAGAGTGTAAACAAAGTGAAATCTGGCATTTTTTTATAATAAAAGGGGCATAACTTCTGACCTAATCGACCGATCTCAGCCATAATCGAACTCAATCGAGACCTTATGGACATAAGCATTGCCATAAAGTTTGAAGATGATTCCTCAAAAGATGCAGATGCTAGAGTGTAAACGAAGTGAAATATGGCATCTTTTTAATATTAAAAGGGGCATAACTCCTGACCTTATTGACGGATCTCAGCCATAATCGAACTCAATCGAGACATTATGGTCATAAACATTGTCTTAAAGTTTGAAGATAATGTTAAAGAAATAAAGGTTAGAGTGTAAACATTAAAAATTGTTGACGACGCACGACGGACGAAGGACACTCACGGGATCACAATAGCTCACCCTGAGCTTTGCTCAGGTGAGCTTACCAGAGGCTTTACCCCTGTTTGCACTGTTTACCGCAAGTTTCACTTCATCTGTAGAAATACCATTTTTATACGCTCGCTCCTCGTCTTGATTCTGTTCAAAGTTTGTTTATGTTATCTTTTTTGGGTTTTAGCTTGCGGGTTGCATAAATCGTAAAAAAAAAAAGATCTCCATTTTTCAAGCACAACCAGTCGACCCATCTTCTAGCTCAATTTCAAAGCTTTTCTTTCTATGGGCAACCCTAATTACACCAAAAGATTTCCAAAACTCTATTATTTTCAACAATGGAACTTAAATAATGCAACACATACCAGTATTTACGCTTGGATATATGTACAGCATGATCAAAACATTTCCTTCTAGCAACATCTATTACAGTCGGACTTAAGTTTACGTTTTCAGAGTGTACTCTGCATGCTAGCCATACTTTCTTTGCTGCGCATGCGCTGTTCCAAAAATCTGTAAGCTGACCATCATTCCCCCAAGGCTTCCCGACACTTCGTTTTTATATTTACTTAAGGTGCTGAAGCATACAGCTTTACATGGAAATTTATTCTTCATTTCCCGGTTAATTACTGCACAAAGGGATTGATACGAGTCTGTTCTTTTTAAAAGAACAGAACATATCTTTCATCGTACAACACATAATTCATCACGTTACAAAATTGAGAAGTGAACTAGGATAAACAACCTCATTAATCATTTGATTATTTTTTCTTATGTCAGAAGCTTCTTTAATGAATTTACATACATTTACAAAGTACTTTAGCTCACCAGAGCGCAACGTGCTGAAGATGAGCTATCGTGATCACCCTTCGTCCGTCGTGCGGCGCCAACTTTTTTCTTTAAGACATCTCCTCTAAAACCACAGGGTGGAATTTGATGAAACTTGAATGTACCATGAATAATCTTTTGGCGGCCTTCACAAAAGTTGCTCTAGGGAGTCGGCTAGTTTCATTATAATACTCTTTATAAGAATTTTAAATTTTTTGTCTTCCATGACACCAATGGTCAAAATTTAAATTCATTTGGCACAAATGGTCACCTCATAGCACCTCAGAGTTAATTCCTTGAAAAATACGGCCCCAGGGAGTTGGCTAGTTTCCTTATATGCCCTATTTAGAAAATGTAAAATACCTCAATAAGATATTAAGTAGTCTTATTATCTGGAACTTATGATCAGCATTAATCCTTGTTTAGTACTAATGATAATCCTTATGGTCCAAACTATAATTACTGAAGCTTTTTTTGATCGTTCGAAAAATGAGGCCTCCAGATGCTTGACTAACTTAAGAATTCTTTGTATCTGAAACTTGAATCTGGTTGTTGATAAAGGCAAGTAAGAAAAATCAAAAATAGTAAGGGCGTCAGTTTGCATCCAAACAAACGGGCGACATTTTGTTGACCTAGTTTCTATTTTTAGTAACAGGCGGCCATCTTTGTTACTATTTATAATTACTCATTTGCATATAAGCCTTTTAAGGTGTGACGCGAAGTAACCATGTTGTGGGCGGCCATTTTATTACTTATGTGTGTATTGCGCATGCGTGGTAGCCATTTTGGATTATGGTATGACATTATGATCTGTATTTAGAATGACATCATGATCTATAGTTAGAATGACCTTATCGGAAGAATGACCTCATGTTTGTCTCAATGATGTACAGAGCTGACTTGTACATTCAACCTAGGGCTTGATCACGGGCATTGAGAGTCAGGTCCTTAGCCCTAGTTGGAGACTAATGGTGTACAATGGACAATTCAAACACCGTATGGGGAAAAAATGGCAGCAATAAATAGAAAATACAACTGGTAAAATCACTTCTTTAAAAATAAAAAGGAGCAAAATACATTAAAATAAGTAAGAATAAATGTATAAATATGTAATATAGAAAATAAAAAAAAAACTCATTAAATACATAAGTCAAAATGAAATGATACATTGCTCTCAAAGAGAAAAACTTACGATGTGAGCAGTTCCCTATCTCCCTAGAGAACGAATACATTTCCGGTAACTACTCTAATGTGTTTTCCATTTTTGGTCAAAGTTTTTCGGGTTTCTTTTTTTTAGTCCAAGGCATGAGAATTTAGTCTGTGTTCATGGGTACCCCACTGAGGAATGTCATTCACTTTTCCCCGACACCGGATCTTCGGTATGAACATGAATTGGCATCCAGCTGTTAAAGCTATTAAATGCATGGATCTGAAGAATCATGTCTGAACATGTACTCTGTGATCATGGGAACCCTGCTGTGAAAGTTATTCACTTTTCCCCAACTCCGGATCTTCGGTATGAACATGAAGTGGCACCCAGCTGTTAAGTTATTTAGCCGCATGGATCTGAAGAATCATGTCTGAACATGTACTCTGTAATCATGGGAACCCCACTGAGAAATGTCACTTTTCCCCGACACCGGCTCTTCGGCATGAACATGAAGTGTCACCCAGCTTTTAAAGTTGTTCACTTTTCCCCGACATCGGATCTCCGGTATGAACATGAAGTGGCATCCAGCTGTTAAAGTCGTTAAATGCATGGATCTGAAGAATCATGTCTGAACATGTACTCTGATTGATTATGAGGTATTGATTGTCCCCAAAAAATACAGAGCTGACTTGTATATTCAGTCATAGGGCTTAATGGCGGACATTGAGGGTCAGTTCCTCAGCCCTAGACGGGGAGTATACAAAGTCTTTAAAGATTAACATTTGATCATCATACAATAAATAAAAAGAACATATAGGTTCATGGACTATACACACAATGAGTAAATATATAAACTGTATCAAATGATATTGGAACACAATTTTTGAACATGTCTGTACACGTTATTTCAACATGAAACACACAATCAGAAATGAAGATCAATTTCCCTGAACTCGGACGTGTAGGGCATGGAACATCATTTTTGAACATGTCTGTTCACGTTATTTCAACATGAAACAATCAGTCAGAAAAAAAAAATTCTCTGAATTCAGGCGTGTAGGGCATTCAACATCGTTTTTGAACTATCTGTACACGTTATTTCAACGTTATTTCAACATAATGACTTCTTTGCGAATATTGAAATCATTTAAAGCAGGTACCAGTACATTTCATAATCACATACACAATGACCTGGGAAGAAAAACATCTTACCTATTATATATGAATACGTTTTACTTTGAATCTGGAGTAACACACTTATTGACCTCCATTTGAAATTTAATGAAGAAGATGAGCACGTACATGTATACATGTGTATACACAAATACATTTTCATGTTATTCTCTCTCTCTCTCTCTCACACACACACACACACACATGCGATATACTACTTTAAGGATATACTATTTTAAGAAATAGTGTTTCCGGTAACAAAAAATTATAAATTAACCGCAACAATTTATTTTTGCCATAAAACATAATGATTGAACATGTCTAGACATGTTGTCTAAAAATAACCATGACTTAGATCAACAACCAATCAGAAAAGAAAGGCAGAATCGCAACCAATGACATGTTTCATTCCATGAATAGACATGACATTGCACAACAATCAGCCATCATTTTTACTCCATGAAACTATGAGGCGTATTGGATCACACACACACACACACACACACACACTATTCAAACAAAATCATAGAATGTGTTCATGGTTCTGGAAATGAACGGTAAGGTAAGGTAAACTTTTTAATATAAAAATAACCTTTTTTTCCCCAGTATCCAATTTTCATATCACACAACAGAATATCCAAAAAAGTTAATGACATGTATATCCATTAGTTTCCTGCACAAAAGATTCCAACTGATCACTCTAAGAACATTCATAGAAAAAAAACTGTGTACTCTGCGCGTGAAAAAGATTATGTTTTAATGATGTATGTAAACGAAATGTATGTTTTGGGCTTCTCGATTTTAACTTAAAACACATGTTTGTGTGTAATCGACATAATCCTAGAGCGGGGTGAAAAAAGAGCTGGGACCGTGTCAACAGGAAAACTAATTAAAAAGACATTACCTCTTTCAGTTTACCAAATTATATACCATTCGTATATATTAAAACATTGACAATTATGTTTTTTTTTAAATTTTAACACATGACTGATCCGAATGGATTAATTTTTAAAAACAATATTTTCTTTTTTCTGCTCTAACATTAAGTCATTTGAGTATACGAATAGTCATTTTTTTATATTGTTTTAGTGCAAATCAAGTCTAAATACATGATTGATCCAATATTGATTAATTATCGATTTTTTATATATAATACAAAAATCAATATTTTCCTTTTTCACTAACATTTAGTCATTTGAGCATACAAATAGTAAGTAGCTTCAAAATATATCTGTTGTTTTGATTTTCAATCGAATTATTGTCAATTATCGATTTTATTGATTTCCCCCTTTTTTTAAAAGGTACAATGTTAAAAGGTAATATCTCCCTTAGTTGATAACCGATTTGAATATGTTTTATAGCTATGAAAAGCTTTTTGTGAGATGTATACTTTGAACTCTCTCATCCGGAAGTCCATGAGCATTTAAAACCGGAAATGACGTCATCATATGTAAAAATCGACCATATTTCCCTTAGTTTTACATCGATTTAAATATTTTTATAGCTATGAAAAGCTCTAAGTGAAATCTTACGACGAGGCACCAGATCTAGGGATTTGTGAACACTGATTAAATAACATCAAGCAGGATGTCTTAAAACTTATAAGGGGAAGTGCCTCCTTTTTCAGTTCATAAAACATGTTTTCTATAAAGTGTTTAGAACGTGAACAAGTATTCACAAGAAGGGACAATATGTTAAGACAATGGAAAGACAGTCAATGAAACGCCTCCTCCTTCGGAATTGACTCCTCCTCCTTCTCTTCGGGGAGGAGGAGAAGGAGTTCATCCTCTTTCTCCTCCTCAAGGAGGAGGTTCGATACTTCAAAAGGTACAGACACAAAAGAAGAATAGGGAAATACCTCCCTCAACATTAACTAATGGACAGGAATTTGTTTTTCAACATCCCTTTACGTGTATGGTCAGCGGACTGACTTCTTGCGATAAAACTTACTTCGTACCACAGCTACTACAGTGGGCTTATGAAAAACTTCGTCCCACTCCACAACGTATTATCTGGTTATACAAGAGATGGCAACCGTTATATGACGAAATACAAAGAAACGTTTTTTCAGAAGTAGAATTAAAAAAATCTGGAAAAAGATAAGTTTTGGACCCTAGAGTCAGAAATGTGATCATATTAGACGACATGGCTACGGAAGCGGTGAAAGACCAACGAGTGACCGATTTATTCACGGAAGGTAGCCACCATCGAAATCTGCCTGTCATCGCTCTCAACCAAAACCTGTATTTCAGCAAAGATCCTACCCAGAGACGAAATTGCCATTATCTGGTACCATCTAACAACCCTGTAGACAGACAACAGGTTATGACCCTTGCCCGACAAATGTACCCAAGTAACCCCAAAGAACTGTTAAGACCTTTTGAAAAGGCTGTTAGTCATCCCTTTGGCTATCTACTCGTAGATTTAAAGCCACTTACACCGGCTTCACTGCGCATGCGAACAAATGTGATGGATTTATAAGAGAAACAGATTGAAGAATGGAACCACTAAGCGATATACAGAAACAGGATACTGTTCCAGTCGAGACATAATGATTTCTTGCGACGACTGTGGTTTTATGTTTTCGAACATTAGTAACTTACAAAAACATGTCAGAGCATGGTGTCCAGCGGGATTGAAAAGAAAAGCTGAACATAATGAAGATGAGCCTACGAGTAAAGTAGGCCGTCGAGATTGGATCACCTGCGATGATGGTTCTGA
>CM037777.1:71681390-71695960 GCA_021229015.1 Solen grandis
ATTTCTAAAAAATAGTAGTTATTTTCATAGTTACAGTTCTAAAAATAGTATTTATTTTCACAGTTTCCGTTCTAAAAATAGTAATTATTTTTACAGTTTTACAAGGCTATTACTCCACACCTTCCGTAGAAACCACACTACACATTTCTAAAAATAGTAGCTATTTCCGTTGACTCAGAAGTTTACCTCATGGTCGATTTCAAAGAAAAACAGCCGTGATCATGCAAAAAATACACAATTTACAAAAAGCTTCAGACTTCTAAACCCACAGAGATAAGAAGAACCGAAAAACGTAATCATGTCTAATAAAAAAATATTGTGTTTAAGGATCATGTTTATTTCACCTTAAGTTAGGCTACATGAATAGCGCAAGTATTAGTTATTGTTTTTTATTTTATTTTTTTTTATGGATTTCAATAAGATCGTTAAATGTTAGTCAGATAAGAACATGAATAAAATTTAATATAAACGATAACATATTTACAGTTTGTCTCGTATGCCATACAGTGCTGCCTTTGACATCGCATTATGGACCCGCCTCCCGTTGGATTGACAGTTTAACATTTATGTTAAATCAATGTCGCTGAGTACATTTATATTTTGAGCTAACAAAGTATGACGTTAAGCAGTGGCCACTGCAACTAGCTCCACCCATAATTCGCTTCAGTCACGTAGGCCTTATATTTTTTTCCATATCAAGACCTTACGGTTTATTTTATTTAATATATGTTTTTCAATTGTTTTAACAAAATATAAGCATTTTATTAGACGATTAAGTCGAACAAACTGTAAGATCGGTTGTTTTATCAGATTCACGAATTAAAATGCCACTGCAATGCAAACAATGCTTTTACCATTGATTTAAATCATTTTACACATTTCTCTCCAACGCTAAATTTCTTACATTCAAACTATAAATCTTATTCCTACTTTCATAAAGTATGTTAAAACTAAAGTTATATTGTGTGCACCACAAAAAAAAACTTTTAACCTTTATTTTTCTTTACACTGCCTGAGTTGCGTCATTGTTTACAACTTGTCCGGCTTGCAAAGGCATTTGATTGTTAAATAACATAACTTTAGAAAATGGAAATAATACCATGACCATGTTCCTACGTTGAAAGATATGGAGAATTTGTAAAAAGTACATTAACCCTTTACCTAATGAATATTATGTGCAAATTTATGGTTTGATGCATAATAATTAAATGAACATTAAATGGTATATGTTTTAAAGGAACATTAAATGGTATATGTTTTTTTTCTTTTCTTTCCTGAGCAGAGTATGTAGATTCTTAGCTACACTATTGTATAAGCAAACTGTAGGGACCCTGATCAGACTGCTCCTATAGGAACTGTCTGATCTGAGTCTGTTCTGTTTGCCAATGTGTCAAAATGAGTCTATATATAGTAAAGGGTTAAAAAATGATATACGCATGTTTATGGGAAGCTAGTGATGAGTTTGGTTTGTGTACATTTCACATAAATTTTAGTATACTAAAAATGATCATTCAAAGTAATGAAAAATTTAATCAATATATTAAAAATGAGTGCAGTCATTATCTTTTTGCGTTTCTTTTTATTTCATTTTACTGTAAATCTTGTGGGGTGTGATTAGAATTAAACCAATGAATGATCAAAAACGGAATGAAATGGATGGATTTATTCATGTAAATCATATGTTTACAATTCATGAGTAATACCTTGTTTTACCAATAATATGAAAGGTGCCCTACGTCTCATCATAAGCAAGGACACACTGTCGTGCAAGTGTAATTGAAAAAAAGGTAAATCAACAATGTAAGATTATCTTTCAGAAACTTAAAAACAAAGGTTTATTTTCAAGATAAGGGGGGGGGGCCTTTTAGATTTCTCTATCCTTTATTCACAAGTGGGAACCTTACACTGTGGTCTCCATTGTTAGTCCAAAGCATAGAGACGCTTTATTAACACTGATTTACGGTGAGCAGTATAAAGATGTAATATTAAGATGGCGATCTGGATATATATTTGTCAAATGAAGTATTTCTCCGATTGAAACTTCACAAAAGATTAAACAATTACATATCACAGAGTTTATCTTTAAAATGTAGCACAATGGTGTGGTTCGATAATATAAAAATAAAAACGAATGTTTGTTTTGTGTGAGTTGAGAACATCACAGTTCATGATTTAAAAGGATATTAAAAGATATAAGAGATCTTGAACGAAAAGGCACGTGACGGACTTCCTTGTGAAGTCTTTGAGCACTAGAGTGGAAATTACAACTAAACACTTTCAGAACAAATTAAAATCTTTGCTGTAGTAGGACTGTGACAATGTCCAAAAGCACGCTTCTAATTTCATTTTTACACGAACCCTATTATGTTTCCGCCATTGTCAGTCATCGCCAAATTTGTTGGCAATTTTGATTCGAAGTTGTCATCCCAGTCTTGGACAAGAAATGCTTTGTCCGTCCCTTCCGGAAGCTGGACAGAGTTGTCGTAGTGTAGCCCATTCGCCTTCCAGTTGAATGTCAGACCCATCTGATCTAAAAATAGAAATGGAAACTAATCACGTGACTTAAACATACGCGGTCTCAAGTTTTGAACAAAAGGACAGATTTAGCCTTCAAATAAGTTAATTTAGATTTTTAAAAAATACGCACAATTATGTCGAAAGTATGTCTATATATTTGGTGGTGTAAAGAAGTTTGTCTACTCCATACTGTCTTAAACCCCATAGTTCTTAAATACTTCTTGCATTGTCTTCTTCCTTTATCGCTTAACAAATAACGGTAGTTCAGGGACTGGTCTGTCCGACGTCTAGGTTTAGTCTATAGTGTGTTATCCACAAACGTATTTTATGATTACCCACTACTTAGGTAGATTTGGCGCCAGAACATACTGTTAATTTTTTAAATGCGACAAGCAACTGACTGTCTAAGTATTTACTGCGGGCTACCAAAGGTGGTGGTGAGGGGGGGGGGGGGGGGGGCGCTATATATAATACGGGGTGTCGATGCGGTTTATGGAGAACTGGCTCTTTTTCTGTCATTTCCAAGGGAAGATAACTCAAATTTAAGCCTACTGATACCTTATTTTTTCAATTTATTGTTTGTTGTTTCAGTCTTGGTTATTATGCAAATTTTAAAACAATTTCATCCAACTTATTTCCCACAATGTTTCAGCAAATAACTATACTGCATTTTTCTTGAAAAAAAGACAATATTTTTATATGTTCGCGTTTGTGACTAAAGTATAAAAGCTATTGTAAAGATTTTCAACAACTTTAACACAGTGATAGGAGATAATGTTCCAAACATCGAGCTGAAATCAAATGAGGTCTTGCTAGCCCATAATATTGAGTTATTTGCCCTTGAATATGACAGAAAAAAAGCCAACTCATATTCAGGGGCAAATAACTCAAAAAGGAGCACGGGGAGCCCCATTTTTTTTATTCCATTTCACTCATCAGCTTCATTAAGCTATCTATTTAACTTAATTAAATGGTCCTTGGGGCAGGATTGTACTGTATTTACAAGTAGAAATCGGCTAATCTATATTTATACAATTTGACTGCCTTTTTATTGCTTTTGCATATGCTAAATACTTATTGCACAATTATTTAAAATGTAATATATTTTTAGATCAAATATTTAACATTAAGAAAGATTTGCATTTTTTTTCTTTTCAAAGAATAACTATTTATCTTTCATATTGATCAAATACGCAAATGGAACTAATTAATCTTTAGGTAAATAAGTCCTAGTAAGACAATTCAAACTATTCCAAATAAATATTTTTAATTTTATTACACAGACATTCAATTAAAAATAGTTGATTTATAATCTTATGCTGAAATGTTATGGAGTGCTTAGTGAAATATGGCTGAATATAGCATTGTGAATCAAGCCAAATGGCACGTTATATACATATCTTAAGTCGTAAACTACTGTCTTTTTAAAAAAGAACAAGATGTTTTATCATCATTAACAACAAGAGAGCAAGTGTCTAACACCAGAATCATTAATAGAAGTCGAAGCCGACAGCAACAACTCAAAATATCAGCATAATCGTCATTTCATCTCGCACATAAAATTCCTGATAAGCTCCACAGAGAGTAGACGCAGCCACCAGAAGACAGTGGTCATAACGAGGCATCAGCAGCCAGTGGTCATAACGAGTCATCAGCAGCCAGTGGACATAACCAGGCATCAGCAGCCAGTGGTCATAAAGAGACATCAGCAGCCAGTGGTCATAACCAGGCATCAGCAGCCAGTGGTCATAACCAGGCATCAGCAGCCAGTCGTCATAAACAGGCATCAGCAGCCAGTCGACATAACGAGGCATCAGCAGCCAGTTGTCATAACTAGGCTTCAGCAGCAAGTCGTCATAACGAAGCATCAGAAGCCAGGGGTCATAACGAGGCTTCAGCAAGCAGTGGTCATAACGAGGCATCAGCAGCCAGTGGTCATAACCAGGCATCAGCAGCCAGTGGTCATAACAGGCATCAGCAGCCAGTGCATAACGAGGCATCAGCAGCCAGTTAACTAGGCATCAGCAGCTAGTGGTCATAACGAGGCATCAGCAGCCAGTGGTCATAACGAGGCGTCATCAGCCAGTGTTCACAACGAGGCATCAGCAGCCTTCAGCAGCCAGTGGTCATAACGAGGCATCAGCAGCTTAGGGTCATAACGAGGTCATCATACGAGATCAGCAGCCTTCAGCAGCCAGTGGTCATAACGAGGCATTAGCAGCCAGCGGTCATAACGAGGCTTCAGCAGCCTTCAGCAGGCAGTCGTCATAACGAGGCATCAGCAGCCAGTGGTCATAACTAGGCTTCAGCAGCAAGTGTCATAACGAGGCATCAGCAGCTAGTGGTCATAACGAGGCTTCAGTGGCCAGTGGTCATAACGAGGCTTCAGCAGCCTTCAGCAGGCAGTCGTCATAACGAAACATCAGAAGCAAGTGGTCATAACGAGGCTTCAGCAGTCAGTGGTCATAACGAGGCATCAGCAGCCAGTGGTCATAACGAGGCATCAGCAGCCAGTGGTCATAACGAGGCATCAGCAGCCAGTGGTCATACGAGGCTTCAGCAGTCAGTGGTCGTAACGAGGCTTCAGCAGCTTCGGTCAAGAAGTGTTGGAGTATATGTAAAGGCTTTTTATACACTTACGTGCCTTATAAATGTCCCCAAAATGGCTGCCAAGTATTGATTTTCAGGAGGCTGCATCTTCAAAGCAATATTTCTACCACTTTACATTAAATTTATTGTAGGATCTTTTTGCAGGTCTGAAATCTATATATACACTTTTGATTTTTTTTCAAGGGAAGTAACTGCTTTGTTTACATTTGATTTATTCGTCTGCTAAAGTGTCATGGATAAAAGAGGTAAATATTTGACCCCATCAGTAAAAGAAACCATATTTAAGTAACATAAACTGGACTTTTTATTGAAAAATTGCAAAATTGTTACAAATAAGTAGTTCTACTGTAAATAAGTGTTTAACGCGTTTAAAAAAGTTGAATGTTTAAAAAACATCAATGTAAACAAGGTGAATATAATCAAAGTACACCATATAAACTGTCACAAAGAACAGTTAGAGAAGATTGCATTTTTATGGATACTTCAGAGGAGTTGTTAAAAAACCACCACTATTGCAGTTAGGAATAGAATAAAACGGAGAGCTTTTGCAAGATCTCATATTCACTGGAAAAAATGAAGACGACTGCCTAGAGTTATATTTTCAGTGAAACTCAAATAGTTATTGATAACGATAAACGTGTTTATGTATGGAGACCTAATGAGGAAAAATGGAAACCCAGGTGTCTAGATGTTTACAAAGAAAAATCAGTGCCTCTATTGAGTGTTATGTTCTGGGGATGTCTGACCTATGAAGGAGTGGGGACCTTGGGACCTTTTGAAGGAAACATTTATTCTAGAAAATAAATTGAAGTCCTTGATGATCATTTGTGGCCAGTTATTGCTAAACTTCCAACTGGCAGGGCTTACATTTTCCAAGAGGCTAATGCCACAGTGCACACGTCCCAAGAGACAACCCAGTAGAAACAAGAAAACCAGATTCCTTGCATGAATTGGCCTCCTCAGTCAACAGACATCAATATAATTGAAAATGTACGGAAAACTTTAAAACTGAAACTGCAAAAGAGAGTAGGTGACATTAAATCCAGACAGGACCTTATTAAAAATGTGTTGCAGATCTGGAGATCACTGACTCCTATATTCATAAAATCTCCCAATCAACAATTACCAAGGAGAATGGGGGCAGTTCTGACAGCTAATGTGTGTATCACCAAATATCAAAAAATTGAAGTAAGTACCCTTATTGGTTTTTGAGTTATTGACAAGTTATTACAACCCATCTGAAAAAATAAAATTCCGACACTAGCGGCCATTTTGAGGACATTAATTTGGCACCTGACTGTAGAAACAATAACATAGAAATAATTGTGTGTTAAAAATTGTTATTTGGGGAATCTAAAGGCTGTTTTGTATTGCTGTTCACGGATTCAGGATTTGGGGAACCTTTAATAGTCGGGCAATTAATTATCAACAACTGCAGATTCAACATCGTCGAATACCCTCGGCTGATCGATAGATCATGTCAGGTAGTAAAACGGAATAAGTCAGCCGGCGGTATTCAATGATTCAGCAAGCGCAGTAGATGGACCGCAGGGATGAAATCAGAACAGATTTGCAGTTTCATGTGACAGCAGTGTTTACTGTTTGAAAATGATTAATATTCTTTTTACGTTTACGTGATATAGTAATTGCAAATGAATATTGTGTTTGATCACGTAATAGGCAACTGATATTAAAACAAGTTACTATAACAATCTTGATTGCAACGGTGCACTGGACAATTTGCTTTGCAGATAATTATTTGAGGACGACGCGGCTATATTTGTTCAAGACCAATACTCCATTTAGTGCATGTTAATTTATGATGACAAATACAGTAGAAACAATTAACTCAGAATTGGTGTCAACAAAGGTAAAAGAATGAATTTGAAAAAGAGGCAGACGGAATAAGTCTTTTATCTCTACAAGTCTAATTTAGAAATTGATAAATATTTCAAATGCCTAAGTATTTATCTAATTTAAACCAGGAGTTAGAATCGAACCAACAACGCGTTATCACGTATCTAATAAGCTTCCATTTTTTGTGCTATTTTTGACCAGGTTGAACTGCCAACATACAGTTAAACTTCAGTGACTCTAAACTGGAACACCATACTTTACTCGAACACATTTCAACTGTTCTTTACTCTTTATTGTTCGACTTGGAATGAGTCGAACACTGATGGCTGGAACTTAATTTCCGGTCCCAGGTTTAAAGTACTGTATGTATTTTACACGTATCGGTCGAACCAATTAACATCCTACATACGATGTTCGCTTGCGATTTAATTGCAACCTGCGGTGCAACGTGTTTTTCACACACAGGGATTTATTAATTATTCTTATTAAAGTGTACGCCCTGTAAATCACTTCCGGTTTAGGTATATACCCCATAATAACTATCAAAGCCATGCATATAACTTCACAATATTAGCCTTTAAAATGTCAAACCATGGAAATTTAAAAGGCAAATAAACTAAAAAAAAAAAATTGTCTCCATTTTCCCACGGTAAAGTTTAGATGTGTTCAAGAAATTTGAATGGGAATCATACAAAGTATCTTTCTACCGTGAGTTTTCCTCGAAAATCAAATTCAGTTTTTCATATTTACAGAAATTGTATATTTCCCATAGACTTCAATGTTAACTTAAATACAGATTATCTCCATTACATCTAATAAAACCTTGAAAAACTCTCGGTGAATCATTTTTATTTTTGGATGTCTTCATAGTGACAAAGTTTCAAAGAAATATTTCCATCCAGTGGCAAGATATGGCCTATGTATGTGTACGTATACGTGAATGAAATAAATATAATCGTTGAGGTTTGTGTTTTCAAAATTGATTTTGCCGCACGTCAAAATTGCTCTCCAGGGCTTCCATACATTTCGGTAAAATTTAAGAGAAGGAAAGAAACGTCAAACACACAACATCTAAGGGTCACCATTTTCAACATACCACCATTACTGACAACTGTTTCTAATCGATATATTTTGCGTAGTGATGTAATTATGAACAAAAAGTTTGAAAGGTGACCTTGAGGAAGTTAAATTCGACAAATACATGCTATATGGAGAAGACAATATTTAGGCATGGTTTCAGATAACATGCACGCTTTAGAAATGCGCGCCGTTACAGGTCACAAGTCATAAGTCGCTAATCGCAAGTCAAAATTTCCATAGAAATGCACCAGGTATAATTCATGATTGCCAAAATAAAAATGTTCAGGTGACGGTTTGTTTCAATGCAGTTACACAAATATACAAATACTAACATCAATCGGTAAAAGGGAATCGCGTGACTTTTGTGTACTGACAATATGGCGAACTGAACCCTTCAAGTCAGACCTGTTTATCAGGTAAATTTGTCGAGTGCCTGATTGTGGTGAGCTCGAAATAGTCGCCATAATAGCGGTACGGTGTATGTGCGGTATACTTTTAAAGTTAACCATAAAAAATTTGGGTTTAATATGAAGCCTGCGATTTTTCTATAGAACATTGTGTATATCATTTCGATAAATGGCGCTTGGTGGGGTACCCTAAATTCCTGCATTGAAGTTGAGAGTCGAAACTATGACTTTGTCGAGAAGTTATAATATTATACAGTCGAACTTCGGTGACTCGAACAGGCTTGAGGAACAGCAATAAGTTCTAGTCATCAATGGTTCGACCTAACCGTGGTTATAATGATGTACATACATGTATGAAAAAGATTATTATAAAGCCTTCTTGTAGCACTGGTCGATTAAAGTAAATAATTGTATTTGCCAATTTTCTTATTCGAACATCGGAGAAATAATATTAAAGGTATCATTAAATAAAATAAACGTATCTTTGTCATTCTTTTATTCTTTAAATAAAATAAAAACCAATAAAACAGTAGCTGACAAAATCAATTTTGAAAACACAAACCTCAACGATTATATTTATTTCATTCACGTATATGTACACATACATAGGCCATATCTTGCCACTGGATGTAAATATTTCTTTGAAACTTTGTCATTATGAAGACATCCAAAAGAAATTATTCACCGAGAGTTTTTCCAGGTTTTGTTAGATGTAATGGAGATAATCTGTATTTAAGTTAACATTGAAGTCTATGGGAAATATACAATTTCTGTAAATATGAAAAACTGAATTTGATTTTCGAGGAAAACTCACGGTTTATTTTAGTTTATTTGCCTTTTAGATTTCCAAGGTTTGACATTTTAAAGGCTAACATTGTGAAGTTATATGCATGGCTTTGATGGTTATTATGGTGTATATACCTAAACCGGAAGTGAATTACAGGGCGTACACCTTAATAAGAATAATTAATAAATCCCTGTGTGTGAAAAACACGTTGCACCGCAGGTTGCAATTAAATCGCAAGCGAACATCGTATGTAGGATGTTAATTGGTTCGACCGATACGTGTAAAATACATACAGTACTTTAAACCTGGGACCGGAAATTAAGTTCCAGCCATCAGTGTTCGACTCATTCCAAGTCGAACAATAAAGAGTAAAGAACAGTTGAAATGTGTTCGGGTAAAGTATGGTGTTCCAGTTTAGAGTCACTGAAGTTTAACTGTATGTTGGCAGTTCAACCTGGTCAAAAATAGCACAAAAAATGGAAGCTTATTAGATACGTGATAACGCGTTGTTGGTTCGATTCTAACTCCTGGTTTAAATTAGATAAATACTTAGGCATTTGAAATATTTATCAATTTCTAAATTAGACTTGTAGAGATAAAAGACTTATTTAACTGATATTAACTGTTTCAGAAAGTGTTGTATTTAAACCATATTTTATGGCCATAACACCTACTTGTATGAAAAATTAATATTCCATTCTGGTTCATATTCGCGGTCTACGGCTATATGTACGGACCCGTGAAAGATTTTAGATCAATATATATGTATCTTAAAACATTATTGGAAAATATAGACGCAGCTTGAATATACGATAAGCATAAATGGTCAACATTGCATTGATGTTCATAAGATACAGAGTATTACAAATTGAAAATAACGACTTTAAATATCGTATCCGGGTCTGTATGTTGGATAGGGCGCCGTCCAATAGCTAATGCATATATTAGATTCTATTACATTTTGCTCTGGTAAGTAATGTAATCAGATTAATTTCAACATGTTTATGGTTTTTTTTCATTGTATCTCCGGAAAAAGCGATATTCTTTTCGAAAGCAGCTCGTAAAGGTTAACCTACATATCAACCCTGTCCCGGTCTAAACTTTAATACCGAAAAAAATCTTAATCATGACAGTATCTTAGCAGAGCGTAGTAGTATCTGTTCTGAAAGAGTTTAATCCATTACATTATTACGTGTCTAAGATTTCAAAATCCCATGAATTGCCTTGCACAAACTTATTAGATAGGATATTGTAGCAGTATTTTTCGATTGGCAGCTTTTAGGACTATCGGTCCTTTGATTTTTACATTCCAATTTACCTGACTGCATGCATGAATATTGTCATGTATCAAAACAACTTAATCTATTTATAGCGACCGTTTTGGCTTGATCAAGGAAGTTTTTGAAAATTCATTGATAACCTTTGACCAACTCAGTCTGCGTTCACGTTTTGCGCATGGGAAAAAGCGGTTTACCTATTAGGGGGAACCTACCTTTAAAATTTGGATACAATATGCTCTCTCTATTTCTCCAAGTGTAGTAGATATGCCACATTTCCCACATCGAATCGTGTGTATCTTTCTCCACAAAAGACAAATACCAAGACGAGGCTATGTTGCCACTGACAACGGGTAGGAATGTTTTGTCTTGGCACTGTTCAGTAAACCAGGCCACAAACTGGAACCAGCTGTCTGCGTTCGGCGAAAATCCCCACGTGCCAATTGTTGGATATAAAAAGACACGGTGGTGTTTTGAAACATTGAGAAGCCTTGAATCCCCGTTATGTTTCATGCTTTCTCCTTGTAGCGAGAATCCACTAATAAATGGTAAATCGCCATATTTTGTATGCACCGCTTTCAAGTATTTGTAAAAATACGGTGACACAGTGATGTCATCTTCCAAAATGACAGCTATTTCCTTGTCGTTTTCTGGTTTCTTCCAAGTCTGAAAATTATTAAAGTAATATAATTTTACAGTCATATACTGACAAAATACACTTCATTTTTCAACAATGAATTGAAATCTACTACAATGTACATAACTGGGTTAATTATTAAATCCATTGATGTAAAATAAATGAAATACAATCAATGATACTTTTTATTCAAATAGTTTTATGATTGAAGAAAATAACATCAATCAACTAGAACCGCAAGCGGTATCTCGGTTTTCGCTTTTAACCTAATCAGCTTGAACACTTTATTTCAACTCACCACAATTTTCAATATGAAACAAAACGAAAAGGTTTTTTGAAGACCTACTCTCATTTGCACAGTTTTTTGTTTTTTTTTGCAATGTTAGAACATTCAAACTCTTCTAGAGCAAATATTTTCCCATACCCTTTACTTTGAAATCCATCACATTCTGTGGTGCTGTCAACAAGGAACAAAATGCTGAAAACCGCATTTCAATCAGACTTTAACGTTTTGAGTTATAAGCAAAAGAGTGATTTTAAGAAAAACGCCGCCTAGCGGCAAAATGAGGAACAAAATTGCAAAAACAGCAAATAGTTCAAACAAGTATATAAGTCGCACTAGTCGAACATTCTTTTTCTTATATATCGCAATTTGAAGCATAAAAACTGATTTACAATTATTCCAAAAAAGGATCAAACTTTGGACTGCCGTATAATGACCAAATCAAGTCCGACCTTCAAAAACTAAACATCACTGGAAAGAGCTCTTTAAGAACAAAATTTTTTGTTCATATACTCTCAATGAAATATTTTTAGTCTTGGAGCTATTTGTGGCCGAATAAAAACACAATAATCGTAATATGACCTTGACCTTTTCAAAAAAAATTTATTTTTTTTAATTGTGAGGCCCTTTCAAACTTAACAAAACATAACGTGTGAAAATTTCATGACGAATAAACAAAAGATAAAGTCAGGAGCGACAAAAAACATGTTTTTGGAATTTTAATTTTTCCTAAATTTAAGTGAAGTTTGATCGTTTCTAGAGGACAAACCACGCATTTCTTAAATTTGCCACCCCATATATTTTGTGTGTATACGTCTTTCAAATGGTATGCAGGAGACGGAATTCTTCTATCTGATCTCTAACAAAAACGGATAGGTTTTTCGTAGACCTACCCTCATTTGCACAGTTTTCTTGTTGTTGTTTTTTTTTGCGAGGTTCGAACATTCAACATTCCGTAACTCAGAAGCTTTCAGCCACATGGACCTCGAATCTATCATATGTTATTAGGCTATTTACAGGGAACAGAATACAAAAGAACGCATTCGAATTGGACTTCAACTTTTTGAGTTATAAGCAAAAGAATGATTTCAAGAAAAGCGCCCCCTAGCGGCAAAATGAGAAAAAAAATGATTACAATTTTACCATTAGGTACCTAGCAAAGCAGCAAATAGTTCAATCAAGTATACTAGTCGCACAAGTCAAACTTTTTATTCTTATGTATCAGAATTTGAAGCATAAAACCTGATTTACAATTATTCCAAAACAGGATCAAACTTTGGACTGCCGTATAATTACCAAATCAAGTCCGATCTTCAAAAACTAAACATCACTGGAAAGAGCTCTTGAAAAACTAAAACTTTTGTTCATATACTCTCAATGATTTTTTTTTACTTTTGGAGCTATTTGTAGCCGAATAAAAACACAAAAAAACGTAATATGACCTTGACCTTTTCATTTTTTTTCTTAACTTTTTAATTGCCAGGCCCTTTCAAACATAACAATACATATCATGTGAAAATTTCATGAAGAATGAACAGAAAATAAAGTCAGAAGCGACAAAAACATGTTTTTAAATTTTAATTTTTCCTAAAATTTAGTGAAGTTTGACCGTTTCTAGAGGACAAACCACGCATTTTCTAAATTCGCCACCCCATATATTTTGTGCATATATGTCTTGCAAATCGTATGCAGCAAACAGAATTCTTCTATCTGATCTCTAACAAAAGTGAGTAGGTTTTTCGTAGACCTACCCTCATTATTCCACTTTTTTCTAAGGTTCGAACATTCAACCTCTCCTAGAACAATTTTTTCCCCATCATATTTGATTGGGCTGTCAACAAGGAACATTATGTAAAAAACCGCATCTAAATCAGGTTTCAAATTTTTGAGTGAGCAAAACAGATTACATGCATTGCGCCCCCTAGTGGCTAAATCAGAAATAAAAGTGAAAAGTTTGACCATTTAGGCACAAGTTCAGATAAAGATGACTCCATGTCCAAAATTTCATACCTGTAGCTTTTCTCATCTGGCCGCTAGGCTGGCTACAAAAAAGGGTGGAATTGGAAAAATAATAATAATAAAAAAAAAAATTAAAAAAAATATAAAGAAAATCAACAGAAGAAGAACAATAGGTTTTCGCCCTGCAGAGGTGAAAACCTAATAATTTTTAGACGGCGATAAGCCGTCTTATGCTGAAATCGAAATCAGGCCTTGCTAATTTGCATATTTTCCACAACATTTTTAACTGTACCTCTCCGCGCTTAGTGCGGATCTATGCAATGCGATTCTGCACTAACGAATACGAGTGGAATATGTTACACAGGCGTTTAAATCATAACCGTAACCGCTTTTAGTGTGTTACTGTTTGTTAACATGTTTTCTTTTGCCATTATTTTTCACTGGAAGCATCAATTTTAAGCGTGAAAAAAATATCCGTGACATTTCTTAACCAGAACAGCAACTCATCTTACGTACATGGAGATCTACTCCTGTAAAAAGAAAAAGTAGTGCTCCGTATGTATGTAATTGACCTAAAGTAGTCCACAGAATATTTTGCACGATGGCGAGTAAGGTTCCTCCCATGGCATTTCTTAACTTTGAAATAGATAGGCAAACATTCTAGTATCTTAAATAATCAAATACCTGGTCAATTTCTACATATACAAAACAACAGATAGAATTCGCTAGCACTAGAGAAAGAGAATGACCTACTTAGGTATGCAGCTCTTTATGAATGAAAGGTTCATGACCTTTACTCCGGATTATTATGTTACAAACAGAACTTCTGTAGCAACAGCGGATGGAGTTTTTGTCGTCATGTGACTGCTTCAATAATTTCAGAAACTCTGGGTTTAGAATGTTAATCCCGTCGCCGTCTCTCAGCGCATTGTGCGCTTTGATTTAAGCATTGCATTCTGTCCCATATTGACATAATCATTAATCAGAATAATCTATATGAATGCATATATGTTAAATCAACCGTGTAGTAAAAAACAATATTACAAAACAATAGTTAAATATCGCCTGTAATTAAAAGCTTTAAAATATGTATAATCAATCATATTAAAACACTTTAAAAACATCTTAGGAAAAAAACTTTCATTATGTTTAAAAG
>CM037777.1:71696060-71719205 GCA_021229015.1 Solen grandis
CAACTATTTAGCGACATGAAACACACAAATTCTTCATACATTTTAAACACACTGAAATTGCTTTTGAATAATTAAAGCAGTTTGGCGTGAAAGAGGTTGAACGGTGAATTTGTGGAATACTGGAATATGTATATGCATCATTTGATTTCTTGAAGCGCAATATTAAGGAAAGGACCTCCCCATATAAAGAATATGTATTTTAGCAAAATGATGTCAATATACCAACAATATCTTAAAATTGCTATATAGAATACAATCATCAAACGAAACCGTATATCAAGCAGATACTATATATTAAGTCTGTACACATGAAGAAGCTAGACATTCAAAATTGTTATGACATTTCTAAACGTAACAAAATTTATAGTAACCATTAATCAGTTGATAAAAGTATGAACATGTATTTAATAAATATGAACATTTACATAATAAAAATCATATGCACAGTAAGTAATACATGTAGTTCACAAATTGTTGACAAAATGAATGTTCAAATAAGTGTTGATATGGTAATTTAGGTATTATAGACACACATTACGATGAGACACACAGTAGAGAGAGAGAGAGAGAGAGAGAGAGCAAACCAGATGATCATATGAATATCCTTATTTTAAAGAAAGTCACTTACCTGCACCAATGGCATTATGCCTGAATAGAAATGAAATTCGGACAATGACACAGAGCTGGCGTAAAAGCCGGTGATCAATTTGTAAACGGTTTATAAACAGTATATACACTTTGAAAATTGACAACAGTATTTATGCAACAGGAGTTTGCAGTGGAATATGTTACGTTGACGTTTATTTAAAATGCGTTATATTTTGATGACATATTTCTCTTTAACAATTATTTTTGCACCGGAAACTCCCATTGTAAGCGTGAACAAAATGTTCGTGCCATTTACGAAACAGAACAGTATCCCAATTTACATACATGAAGATCTTCTTCTCGGGAAAAAAACCGTAGCACTTCGCATTAGACACTCCAGCGTTTGCAATTTACCTAAAGAAGTTCATAAGTATTTTTGCATGACAAAAAGGCTTAGTCTCGCAAAAGTCTTAACAGAGATCAAATAGAACACAAAACTTACTAATATCTTAAATTTTTATACTTGTCAAATTTCTACATGTAATCAACAGATAGATTCATAGCAGAGTTCTAAAATCTGAGGCAATGGCCTGCTTAAGAAAACAGCTTATGAAAGGAATTAATGTCGTGACCCTTATTTAAAGCGATCAAGGCACCGATGGACTGTCTGCGGGGTTGTCATGAAACAAAGCGAGTTTTGCTGAATAACAACGTGTGGAGTTTTTGATGTCATATGAACTTTGCCTCTAATCGAGTTGAACCCTGCTGCTTCTAAAACGCTGGGTTTAGAATTAAAGTGTTTTTTTTTCTCATTTAAATCCTGCCGAAAGTCATTTAGTGCATTGAGAGTTTTGATTTATATTTACTCCGTACTGACCGTATTTCTGCATGTTTGGTCTCCTAACAAACTAATTCGTTCTACTGCGCAAATACGCAAACCAGCACACTCTTTGATTAGTCACACTGTCAATGTTCATTGTTATAGATTTCACCTGCGAACAAGCTGAAGTATTTCCCAAGGTAACGAAAACATCAGTGTTGAAACACTTTGGTTATAAATTGTTAAAACCACGACGTCCCGCGGTAAATTACATTTATTTCTTACGTTAATTGAGTTTAAAAAACATTTGTTTTGTCACTTGCGCCATAGATGATAATGAAGTAACGTCTAAAGACGTAATATGCAACGCGTCAGTCCATTTCACATTAGGATCGATCACCGGGGACATTTTCGTAACGAAACCGAGTAAAATGGATCAAAATAAAAACTCAGTCATAATCTTGATTACGTTCCTCGGAGGTTCCTTAACTGTCATGAAATACTTTAATTTTGTAATTGGCGCATTTTTTTTATCTCTGGCAGAAACATCTCAAAAGAATTTTCTGCACTACAATATGTCAATCAGCCTGCTTATTACAATAGTGCTAACGAGAAATGTAATAAGTGTGGACCAAAAACAGTAGAAGTCGATCGCATTGACTACGTCATCCCACGTGATGTGGTCTACTTTCTCGCTATTCTCACCGTCAACTGTATATTCCTGCGCCCGTTTTTGACAACTTTTACACCGAATGAATTGCATCAGTTTGTAAAGCAATACGCATATTTTGGGAGGAGGATCGGTTTCCGAGTCAAGCGTTATTAGACGTTGCTGCAACAGCGTGACTAGAACCGTCAGCGTACTCACCGTCAGCATGATGATCAGGTAGATACCAAGATAAGACAAGACGTTTGAATTGGCCGGAAGCTGGTCAGATATCAATGTCAGAAACACGGCGAATGAGAGAAAAACCGTGATCGCATAAGACGCCCGTTCACCAGAGCTGACTGGCAGGACATGTACAAAAACTGTTAGAACAGAAAGCATGAGAATGGGTATTATAATGTTCATGATGTAAAATGAGGGTCTGCGTTTTAATGTGAGGGTGAAAACAACACTGGTATCAGCATTTTCGTTCACAGTCTTCACTGATGTTCCAATCAGTTCCCAAGACGGACTTTCCTCGTACCGGAAAAGTTCGATTGGATTGTGAAGTTCAGAAGTCAGATTGACATACCATTTGCGGTAGCTCCATGCATTAAACTTCAGGTCACATGTCTGCGTGTCAAATGGGAAATATTTAATATTGACATCACACGTCGAGTGTAGTATCTGTAATGGATGAAATTCGGTATCAGAAATATTCATAAAATATATATGGAGTGTAAGCGTATATACCGGCTCCTGTAGCCGAATAGATAGAGCATCCCCCCGGTAACCGGAAGTTCGTGGGTTCGATCCCCGGCTTCGAAATCTGATACTATTATATCTTCAGTGCAGTTTGCGACCAGAACATACGAAATGTTCCAGGACAAGTTTGCAAATGGCACCAGGCCCCGTGTTCTCGAAAATAAAAATGGTACTTAAGTATGATTTTCATACTTATACTCAAACTATTCCCGTTAGTTTCAATAGGGATTTGAGTATGATACTCAAATTTGAGCCTGAGATTGTACTTAAGTATTTTCGAGAACACGATGCCAGAGTTCTGAACCTAATGAACAAATTTACACGTGAATAAATAAACAAATAAATAATTATGTGTACGTAAAACAGAAATGATAAAACAAAAAGTACAAAGCAATGTGATTTTTTTTCTGACCCCCCCCCCTTTAATTTTATACTATTCTATACTTTTTATTCACAAGGTGTTGATCGTTTTTGGGAGGAGTCCAGCCATTGCCCTAATGAGTCTTATTTTTGTACATTCAAGCACACAAATGAAGATCAACAGCAGTCGTGTTTAACAGAAAATACATTTATCTACAACACTAGTAACTTTCTCTTTCAAAAATATACCCGTCTAGAATACTGAGCGTTATCGCTCTCTCACTGTTTTACTGATGTTTTCTGTCTGTACCGATTTCCGTTTCACCAAATGTGACCTTTCAATTTCATAACAATTAGTTTCATTCATGTGTCTTTTTGACAATAAAACGCACTAAACTGCATTGATATTGTATAAGCTCCTGAAAACTGACCATTTCATTGGTACTTCATTTCATGATTTGCACCAAATTAGCATAGAAAAATATGGAACAGATTTTCGTAACTTTAAAATATCCATTTGACATCAACCAATCGAACAACTTGTTTACAAATCGAACATCCGGAATTCTTCAGTGACAGGAAGTGTCAGCAAAACAGACTGAGATTGAAGAAACGACGACGTTTTGAAAAATGAAATTTGCCAGTTTTGTAGAAAAATATATATTAAACGCGACCGTTCTTGATCTTTTGTTCCTTGATTGCATGTAAAAGAAAGAGCGGAGATCGGACCGCATCGGGCAGACTGTACAAAACGAATATATATAACAGTATTATGTACGGGGTTCTGCCAGAAAATGATTTTTGAGAGCGTTTGTGTGTGTGTGTGTGTGTGGATAGTCCAGTATCAAGATAATGTGACTGGGTGTGGTATCATGCAAGGTAGTGAAGACACAAGTTCCCAAATGACTGTCGGTTGGACTTCAAAACCAACCAACCAAACAAACAAACAAACAAACAAGTAAAAATATAAGCATAAACATAAATTTGCTGGCAGAAAACTGTAAAGTCATGGCTTACACACACAAATCGATTGTGTAAGATTGTCTGAAACATTATTTTCATGGATAGTGAATACATATAATAAATAACATAGACAAGAAATAAGTTAGTTATTAGAAGGAAGTTATTTGAAAAACCTCTATGTGTGTTTAGTTTTAAATTATAGTTATTTAATTAGATATGCAATGAAAGTATATTTCCAGACGGAAGTCAGATCCACCTTTAACCCAATTCGATTGTTCATCAAACCAAGATAAACAAGAGGGCCAAGATGGCCCTTGATCGCTCACCTGAGAAAGATGATTGCTTAAGAAATAAAGATGCTTGAGTGTAAAAGTGAAATCTTTATTTTTTATGGTGAAAAGGGCATAACTCCTAAATTTACGAGTCAATATCAGTTATAATTGAACCCGATTGCGAGATTATGGGCATAAACATTGTCTTAAAGTTTAAAAAAAGATTGTTAAAAAATGAAGTTGGTAGAGAATAAACAAGGTGTAATCTTGCATTTTTTTTGTATTAAAAGGGGCGTAACTCCTGACCTAAATGGCCCATGTCAGCCACAATTGAACTCAATCGAGACATAATGGTCATTAACAATGTCATAAAGTTTGAAGATGATTGCTAAAAAGAAGATGCTAGAGTGTAAACAATGAAATTGCATTTTTATATTAAAAGGGGCATAACTCCTGACCTAATCAACAGATATCAGCTTTAATCGAACTCAATCGAGACATTATGGTCATAAGCATTGCCAAAATGTTTGAAGATGATTGCTCAAAAGATGAAGATGCTAGAGTGTAAACAAAATGAAATCTGGCATTTTTTATATTAAAAGGGGCTCAACTCCTGACCTAATCAACTGCTCTGAGCCATAATCAAACTCAATCGAGACATTATGGTCATAAGCATTGCCATAAAGTTTGAAGATGATTGCTCAAAAGATGAATATGCTAGAGTGTAAACAAAGTGAAATATGGCTTTTTTGAATATTAAAAGGGGCATAACTTCTGACCTAATTGACGGATCTCAGCCATAATCGAACTCAATCGAGACCTTATAGTCATAAGCATTGCAATAAAGTTTGAAGATGATTGCATGAAAGATGAAGATGCTAGAGTGTAAACAAAATGAAATCTGGCATTTTTTATAATAAAAGGGGCACAACTCCTGACCTAATCAACTGATCTCAGCCATAATCGAACTCAATCGAGACCTTATGGTCATAAGCATTGCAATAAATTTTGAAGATGATTGCTTAAAAGATGAAGATGCCAGAGTGTAAACAAAGTGAAATATGGGATGTTTTGAATATTAAAAGGGGCATAACTCCTGACCTAATTGATGGATCTCAGCCATAATCAAACTCAATCGAGACATTATGGTCATAAGCATTGCCATAAAGTTTGAAGATGATTGCTCAAAAGATGAAGATGCTAGAGTGTAAACAAAATGAAATCTGGCATTTTTTATATTAAAAGGGGCTCAACTCCTGATCTAATCAACTGATCTGAGCCATAATCAAACTCAATCGAGACATTATGGTCATAAGCATTGCCATAAAGTTTGAAGATGATTGCTTAAGAAATAAAGGTGATAGAGTGTAAACACTACAAATTGTTGACGCCGCACGACGCACGACGCACGACGGACACTCACGGGATCACTGTGGCGTGGATGGGCATGGGGGATCCATATATTGCAATTTAAAAATAATCGAGAAAAAAATGTATGACCGAGAAAACCGATGCGGTACGGGGGAAAGCCAGCACCCACCCCCCTCCCCCGACGTTGCCCCAGTCGCCACATTTCCTTCCCCCGGTGAATCAGGGCCTGTTCTTTACTCACCTGTATTGGCTCCCAGAAAATATATCCAGTTGAATACAACCATAGGTTCAAGTTGACACGCGTGTTTCTTTGCAAGTCGGTTACTGAATTCCATAGTTCGATATCCGGTTTCCACAAAAGATTCTGAGGCTGGAAAAACGACAAGACATATATGCTATCGATTGTGGTTATATCACAACTACTACCACCACTTCTTATTATCGCAGCCAACTATAAGGAACTTGGTTGTTTACAAGTCTTAAGCACCTATTGATAATTTCCAGTGTGTGCGCTTTGGAGCGTACGGTATGGAACTATTAGCTTTTCTAGTACGAAATAAAACATTAACAATTCAACAAGGGTTTGTTGTAGCCTATTTTCGCCGTTGATTGATAATGTATCAAGCATGATAAAATTTCCAAGCTATGAACCTCTCTTTCAACTGTAAGTACGATATACTTTGCTATATAATTTTCCTTTACGTAACATTGTTCTGTTCACTTGGCTAACGGCGATTTTTACGTTTTTTTGTAATAACAATAATAATAATCATCATCATCGTCATCAAAAGAGAAAATTTATCCAATCATTTTCATTGGTTTCATCTTCAATGTGATGACTGTGGTTTAAAATAAGAATATTAATAATAAACATAATAATATATAAGACACACATACCACATGCAAATGGGAAACTGAATTGTATTTTGAAACATTCCAGGATAGGAACGGAACTTTCCACCTCATTTGTAAGTATCCTGAGGTTGCCAAACTTTCTTTTGCTTCATCAAAATCTACAATAGCTAAAATAAAAATAAAGTATGAGATTACTGAGAAATTACTGGTCATCCGAAACTGAAATGAAAAGACTGATTAATTTTCATGCATGATACTCATAAGATCAGACATTGTCATGTTCAGTCCCAGGGAACCATTTCACGTGCATACACCTCATCAACTTTGCAAGATAATTATGATTTTTATGAGGTAGGGTCTGTCTTATGAAAATGGTAGGGTCGCTTATGTTGAACTATTTTTTCTACTCGTCACTCATATTTCCAAAGGTTTTCTCTATGAAAACAACACAGTGCGCCCATATCTCGGCTATTCTGTCGTGATCTTTGATACTCACGATTAACTTTTCAGTAACAGTAAACTACAGCGCACTGAGCTTTATTTGGCCACTATACCAGACGATCATTGTGTTTACCCGAGCATTTAAATTATGCCCCTTTCTCAGTTCATTTGTATTGTGTATGATACAAATTCTCTTACTTATAAGTGGTATTGAGAGAAATCCTGGACCTGTGGATATTAATACAACACTTGTTTCAATTGCGCATAATAACGTATGCAGTCTTTTACCAAAACTAAGTATAATAGAAGCTGAGCTAACACATCACGATATAATCTGCATTACAGAAACTCACCTTGATAAGTCTATTACTGATGAAAATATTCTCATTCCTAACTACCAGCCTCCATTACGAAAAGATAGAAATAGGCATGGGGGAGGTGTGGCTATATATGTCAAAGATGATTTACATGCTAAAATCAGAAATGACATTGATTGTCCAAAACTAGAAATATTATGGGCTGAAATCTTTTCTCAAACAGGTAAATTTTAATTGGTGTCTTCTATCGACCTCCTAATGAAAACGAAGAGCTTCTAAATCTTCTCTATGATAATTTAACAAAGGCGGCAGATAACAATAATAATATTTTCTTAATTGGTGATTTTAATGTTAACATGAATGCAAGTTCTTCGAGAATGTTTAAACAATTACTAAACTAAATTTTTTTAAAAATTCACTTATCAACAATGTTGAAGAATTAACACCAATTTGTAGTACCCATTGTGTTATTAGCTTATATCTAAAATTTTCATGTTTTAAACAAAAGCCTTTTAAAAGGATTATACGGAATTATAATCAGGCTGATTTTATTAAACTAAATTCAGAATTATCCTCTACGAATTGGGATTCGGATGTTTTTTTACAATAATAATATTAATGAGGTTTATTCGAATTTCATAAATGTCATCGAAACTTGCGCATCTCGCAATATTCCCACAAAAACAATTCTAGTACGACCAAATGACAAACCGTTTATGAATAATGAAATACGTTTAAAAATGCGTCAGCGGAATCGTTCTCATAGAAAAGCTAAACATTCAAACAATCCTCATCACTGGGAAACTTTTCGCCGTTTGAGAAATGAAGTTATACGCCT
This sequence comes from Solen grandis, assembly GCA_021229015.1. NCBI lineage: Eukaryota > Metazoa > Mollusca > Bivalvia > Adapedonta > Solenidae > Solen > Solen grandis. The sequence goes on from CM037777.1 coordinate 71,704,297, forward strand.
TATTCGTTTATCAAAGGAAGCCTATAAATCTAAGCTTTGTTCTCAAATGACGGATAAAACAATACCTCCCGGCAAATGGTGGCGTATTGCTAAATCTATTGCTAATTTAAATAAATCAAACCAAAGTAAACCTCCCATAAAAACAAATGGCCTGATATTAACACATCCAACCGATAAAGCAGAAGCCTTCAACAAATACTTTTGCTCAGTTTCAAATATTCAGGAAGAACCTACTTTAACAGATATACAAGATCGCACCAATCAAAGAATAGAAAATATTACTGTCACAGAAAGCGAAGTAAATGATCAGTTACGAATATTAAATCCAGCCAAACCTTCGGGCCCAGACAATATTAGTTCACGCCTCTTAAAAGAAATCTGACCATCTATAACAGCCCCACTTACTAAACTATTCATCTTTCGTTATCGCTCAACCAACTTCCATACCATTGGAAACGATCTCATGTTACACCTATATATAAAGGCAAGGGAGACCCGTCCTTACCCCAAAATTACAAACCTATATCACTTACCTGTCTTATATGCAAAATACTTGAGAAAATTATATTTAAACACTTATTCAACTTTTTTTTAAAGAAACAACCTTCTTAGTAAACATCAATCTGATTTTCAACCAAACGACTCCACTGTTAACCATTTAATTGATATATACAATACTGTTTTAAGTAACCTTGATAAAGGAAAGGATGTAAGATTTGTCTTTTGTGGTGTTGCAAAAGCATTTGATAAGGTGTGACATAAAGGTCTTCTTTTGAAACTTAAAAAATATGGTATAAATGGCAGTTTATTGAAGTGGATAGAAAATTACATATGCGACAGAGAACAAAAAGTAGTTATTGACGGATTCTCATCAAATTATGCAGTCTTACGATCAGGAGTGCCTCAGGGCTCAGTCCTTGGACCATTTTGCTTTATTCTTTACATTAATGATATTGTTGATGACATAGAAAATGAAATTAGACTTTTCGCAGATGACACATCACTTTTCGTAGTTGTAAATAAAGAGTTTGAAGAAATATCTGCCTCGTCATTAACAAACGATTTAAGCAAAATTCAAAACTGGAGTAAACAATGGGCGGTTACCTTTAATCAACTAAAGACGAAAACTCTCACATTTACTGGGAAACAGAATTGCCATCCTCCTATTTATTTTTCAAATACATCTGTTGAGTAAGTACAATCTCATACTCACCTTGGTTTAGCTTTTCAGTCAAATGCAACATAATGATACTCATTACCACTTTTCAGACTGAAATCAATGAGCAGATAAGTATTTGAAGGGCCAGGAATTGCTTGATATTTCATTTGTTTTGTTATATTACGAGCGTATGTAATCTTAAAATATCACACTCTAAACGTGTTGTGTTGTGTTATATTCATTGTGTGTGTGTTTATGGATGCACTGCAAAGGAAATTATATTATACAATTTCAAATATATCAAATTCAAACTTTGACGCTTAAACATTCTTAATATTTATCAGCAATAACACTCATCTAAGAAACCAATGATAATTTTTTTTCAGTCACTATACAGTTAACTATAGATAAACAGATTCGAGGGTTGAATAATAAAAAAGGCAGCACTAAAAGAAATTAATAGCTTGCAGTTGAGCAACCGATTCACTAAAAAAAAACTTACTCATTTTTTTCGAGGGGGCAAATTTGTTTTTGCAATTCTCTCTGATAGTTTTACATATTATCTAAAAAATATACCTACCTGATAAGAGTTTAGGTAGCGCAACAGAAACCGAGGTATTTTTGAATGGCCTGATAAAAAATAAACTGAGTAGTTAATAACCATGCGTGTGTAGATTATGATCAGTTAGGGAGTTTTTATTCAACCCAGTGGGCCTCGAGAGTCAAACTATACCAGAATACATTTTTTTTGTACTTACAGAACAGGTAATATCTAGCGAAAACAACGACAGGGTCGGACTGATTAAACACAGGTCTTATCCTCGCATCATAGTCGGGGTTATTGAAAAGGTCTTCCATCAGCCGTTTCGTGTCGGCGTATGTCGGCGTGCAGTTTTGACACGATTCGTGAGTACACGTTACGTGCGTTGTAACGCACAGCAGCAGATATAACATGAGCTGAAGTCTGGGCAGTTCTCGTGAGAGCATCTTCAACTTGGGGTCTGAAAATGTCGTGATGATTGAATGGATGGATTGATGGATGGATGAAATGAATGGCGGGTAACAGACACAATCTATGGATAGCCTAGCATCTTGATCTCTGTTTCATATAATAAGAACACTTCAATTATAACGAACATTCCAAACAGCAATAAAAATATATTACAACAATAATAATAACTAGAGCTATCACTAAAGGTGATGAATACTCCCACCGCTTCTTGTCACAAATTTGTTCTCCAAAAAGTGGTATAATTAGATAAGCTAATGAAAACTATGACAATAACAGGTAGACCAAACAGACACTTTGTAAAGCAATCAAATGTGCTCATATTCCAGTCCTCTCATAGTGCACTCTGCTAACAATGATAACATTGTAGAAAAAGACGCTATTGCTCTGAGAAATGGCACAGAAGAGAAGATTATCCAAATGGTCATAGATTATTAAAAAATCATTTAACAATACATGTATTTACAGTATAATTATGTACATATGTGCTTAGCATAACTGCAGATATAAAAAAACAAAAAACAAGAAGAAAGTAATTATTGAAATCCTTCCTATGGTAATTGAGAAATAGCGTAGACAAAGAATGCCTAGAAAAAAATCATCAAAGGGCCATAACTCAGAGAAAAATCATTCAACTGGACGTGTGTGTTTACTAGTGAAACACATCCAATAGAGTTTGATTGAAATCCATCTAGCAGTTATTGAAAAATAGCGCGTAAAAAAAGCTACAGACCGACTGACCGACCGATCAACTGACCGACACAGTGACTCATACATACCCCAACCCCAAACTAAGTTTGTGGGGGTATAATAATAATAATAATAATAATAATAAAAACCTTATGAAGCAATCTTGATGAAATTGGTTGATATACCTCGACCTAGATTGACAGTTACTAATATCGGAACATAAGGTCCGGTATAAGAAAACCTTACGATCAGTGATACTCAGGGGAGTGAATTAAGAGTCACCTCGATTGCCTCTTGTTATTTGTATGTGACTGTATTTTACCTTAAAATCACAAGTGTTTTACTATCTCATTTCGTTTAGGTAATCGAGGTAATAAGCATATTTATCAGTATTAGAATGGCATTTAAATTACGACCAGATTATTATCTTTGATTGCATGTCTGTATATTTTGCTCCACCGCTGTTGGTTCGAGTCCCAGTTTGGTGTTTCGGTTAGCCTTCCAGCTGGCTTGTGATCGGTTGATGTTTATTGTCGAGTGCCCATTGTTCTCTTGCCGTCCTTTTCTACCTGCTTGACCGCTGAGATTCACCTTCTGCTGAAGCGTGGGTAAACACTACTATGTAATACTTCTAATTTCATCATCATCATCATCTTCATCATCTGTTGGTGTTCACAGACACGGTGCACGAACTTTCAGAACACTCTTTAGCTTTGAAAAATATTTTTTTGATATCATGTGATGCTTACGTGATATGTATAAAACTAACTCCACCTGATTTAGCCCGAGACGGGAGCTTTATTGTCACATCTTCAGAGGGTGTTAAAGGCGTGTTTCACAAAAACAGTTTTTTTCTATATAGACAAAGAAGTGAAATCAAAATTATTGGCATGATTATAGAGAATCACACTAGAAACAAATTTATGGGATAAAAATGGAATTTTCCACTCTAGTTTTGCTCTTTTGTGTCATTTGTCTATATAGAAAAAAACCCTGTTATTGTGAAATTCGCCTCAAAATTTAGTTTCCATAATTATGAAAATAAAATGAAACGATAATTAAAAATTGCTTTCGTCACAGTTAAAGAGATACAAATAATTAAAACACACATACCTTCTTAATGTATAACATACGTAGTCTACGGTTTTCCCGGATGTCTGTGTGCGCTCGGTGTTTTCCTCCACCAGTAATGGACGGCACACTATGACTGAAGTACTGTCGTAGGAACAGTCAATTCCACACACAAACTACAACAAATATATTGTCTCAGAAGTTTGACAGTGACGTAAGTCCCAAATATTTTCAATAGATGTATGTTTCCTCCAGCAACGGAACGGGTAGACTGAACACCCAGCTTACTGGTGCGGTAAATGTATTACTGTAACAGTAGAGGTTGAAGATACCCATTAAATTTGAATACGTTAATATCTTTAACATACAAAGATGAATCAGTGTGATTTATAATATTCTTGTACACACGAATAATCGTTGAATGCGACTGTATTATTTAATAACCATGTTATGTATAAGACACCCGAAACTCAAAAGCGCTTACACTTTCCTAGCGTAAAATAGCATTCTTGGTCCAGATGTGGAGTCAAGCATTTCATGATTTGGCTTATAGATGAACAGCCTTCATCTGGTGCTATTCTGCTTTAAAACATGTACATGTATATAGGCACTACAAATTAATTAATGCTAACTTAATTTGATTAACGGAGCGGGAGATCGTGGGTTCGATCCCCGGCCGTGACATACCAAAGTAAAAAAAAAAAGAAAAAAAAATGTTACTGTTATAGCCCCCTTTCTTGGCGATCAGCATATAAGGGTAGTTCCAGGATTGGTTGGCCCGGTGTCAGGATAATTTGACTGGGTGTGGTATCATGTCACATGTCTACGGCGTGATACTGCAGTGTGACAGAAATATATCTGTCTCAAGTAGACATCGTCTCCAAATGACTGAAATACTGTCGGTGGCACGTTAAACAAACCAATCGACCAACCAACCGACCAATCAACCAACCAACCAACCAACCAACCAACCAACTGCCTGTGTCATCACTAAGCACTCGCCTCTGTTCATGTCTCGAGGGGATGGCAAATTTAAGTTGATTTCGGAACGATCTCGCTATAGAATTTTATATTAATTTAATTGGCTGAATCTGTAATGATGCAACATTATTCCCAAACGTCTAATGAACATATCACTAAATTATATCGACTGAAAATCCATTTCCAGAATTCTACATGAAATGATGAATATGATATATTTGCCTCTTATATAAATTAAAAATAAAGCTGGCGTTTATTTTTATTATTCTACTATAATATTCTTCTGCGATGTCATGATGTAGAGAAAAACTTCAAGAACTGGGGGGAAAGGACAGGTTTAGATATTTTACCATTTAAATTAGTTTGTATGTGGAAAAGAAAAGAACCAAAGGCCTCCCGCTGTCAATTCCCGCCATAAAGCCAGTTGCATTTACAACAATAAATACCCTTCTATATAGTTTTATTTAAGTACAGGTGGAAAGAGCAATTATGTAGTTATATCTTGGATAGCTCAATGTACCCAGAGAAATAAAATTGTAACACTAAAACTCGTATCTAAGGTTGATCAAATATCAAATTGCAGCTGCTTATGCAATAAGAACTCATTTCCATTTTACAAAAATATCAACAGGTACAGCCATATAAAAACCCAGCGTACTCACGTGCACTTAGGTTATAGATGTTATAAATTCGTTGAACGGCATGAAGGAATGTTTTATTTTTCAGACAAAAAAAAAAATCAAGTGGATGTTTTTGAAATTTATCGTAAGACCCAAACAATTTGTATCTCTATAAGCTTGTCGAGCTGAAATTCACTTGATTTCATGTCACGTCTCATGAAACGACTAAGTTCACTTAGAGGTGAAAATGGCCCAACCTTAGAACTTAATGAAATTTTGGCAGATAACAAGCAACACTTGACTGACTAAAAATGATGATTTCATTCACATAAAACATTCTTCTGTCACCACAGCAACAAGGATTGAAGTAATTTTTTGCTTGCGCACTTCCGGTGTTTTTCGAGCTGTAATTTTGTTGTGTGTGATTAGATTTTAACATTAATTGGTGAAATGTTAAAAATGGTGTTAAAACATGTTACGTAAATGAACCGATGGATTCTTAAAGGCCAAGGTCACCAATGAAGGTCACAATCGTCAAAAATATGTAAAATATTGATTTTCAGGTGGTAGTTTAATCATGTTTAATCCAATGAATTGCCTAATTGATACTTCACGAATACGAGGTTTTCTAACCAATTATCACACGGTCGATTAAGAAGCAAAACGTATTCTCCATATATTGGAACATTTCTAACATTTACTTTAATTCCTAAATATCATCATCATCATCCTCAATATCATTGAAATGTCAATTCGAAAAGTGTCCAGTGTGATTTTGGACTTTTTCACGAAATCAAGGGTCATATCTTTGCTATATCTCGATGAAATATAAAATAAAAGTCAAGGATACACAACTATACATGAAGTCTCATCAATCTAGAAAAATCTAAAACCTTTGGAGCTTTGAGTGCCAACTCTGACACGAGGCGACACACGCCTGATACACAGAAGGAATTAAAGACTCGCTTAATAACAGTTATTATAAAATCAATTTAGAAACACAACAATAAAAATCAACAACAACAACACACACACACACACACACACACACACACACACACAACAACAACAAAAAACCCCCAACAAAACAATAAAACACTTATATGGAATTATGGAATGACAACTCATATGCATGTCAGATTCGATATTTTCACAATTTCATATGCAGATACTAAAAAGAGGAGGGCATGTACATCCACTCAAATCTGTGTTTTAATACATGCATTTGAAAAGTATAATACATCAATATTTCATATCCTAGCTATATGAAAAAATAAAGAGACTGTCAAGTTCATGTCCATAATCTGATAATTAAAAAATAGGTGTTTGTTTCAGTTATATCTAGACTAACCCGACTGACCCTACATTTAGTACCGACCCTAAATTATTTCCCTACAATTTGGGTTATCACGGTTGTGAAACGTTGTTTCGTCACTTCCTGTAAAACAAAAGGCAAAACGGGCAAAAAAAAAAAAAAAAAAAAAAAAAAATAAATAAGTAAAAAAAAAATAAGCTAAGCCTGACCTCTCGACCCTCTGTTTTTTGGAGATGTTAGTGGAAACAACTTTCTTTTTCTTTATAATGTTTTGTATGTGTGGACAGACCTATTCAAATACACATATTTTGTCTTCAACTGTATTGGCTTTAATCTTGGCATCATTATCATAAATATTAATGAATTAAGCAGCGTAATACAACATATTGTCTCTAGTTCTGTGTTCATTGTTTTATTTTTGTAATTGTTGTTATTTTGGAGTTTACCTCGTTGCACCCGTATTTCAATCATATAGCGACATCTAGCTCTTACATGTGGATGAAGACCCAACCAAAGCACACAATGACACCAGAATAGAACTATAAACCAATCATAACTCAGCTGGAAAGTTTCCTCGTATGAAAAATCCACTTGACTCTGTCTGGATTCGAACCAAACGCCTTGAGAGCCTGAGTGGCGTAAAGTCATCAACTTTACCTGCTCGGTCACAAGAGGCCCGGGTAGTGGTGTATTGCATTTGCTTGATGCCCAGTGTGTAAGTGAAGTTTAATGGTTGGCCCATCGTCGGATACACACGACTGCCTACACTACATAACTATAGCACCGTACCACACTTTAATACTCTGGCACCGCAGTACACTACATAATTCTAGCAACTTCCCACACTTCACGACTATATCACCGCACTACAATACATAACTCTAGCAACGTACCCCACTTTACTACTCTAGCATCGCACTATAATACATAACTCTAGCAACGTACCACATCTCACGACTCTAGCGTCGCACTACACTACATAACTGAAGTTGTATAGTGTGACGTAGTGTTAGACACTAAGTGTTGTGTGAAATACAGTAAGACTTATGTAGTGTAATACGGTCCTAGATTCATGTAGTGTAAGGCAGTGCTAGATTCATGTAGTGTAATACAGTGCTAGAGTCATGTAGCGTGATGTGTTGCTATAGTCATGTAGCGTGATGCGGTGCTAGAGTCATGTAGTATGGAGCGGTGCTAGAGTCATTTAGTATGGAGCGGTGCTAGAGTTATGTTGTGTGATGATGTTCTTGAGCCGCATAGTGTGAAGCGGTGCTAGAATCATGAAGCGTGATGTGTTGCAAGAGTCATGTACCGTGATTCGGTGCTAGAGTCATGTAGTATGGAGCGGTGCTAGAGTCATGTAGAGTGACTCGATGCTAGAGCAAGAGTCATGTAGCGTGATTCTGTGCTAAATTCATGTAGTGCGATGTTGTGATAGAGTTATGTAGAGTGACGCGATGCTAGAGCAAGAGTCCACAACTGTTCAAATATTGCGGTCGTTGACTTTAACACTCACTCAGCCCCTCACCGCATGGATTCGAATCCCGGCAGGGTTATATGGATTTTCATGTGAGGAAGCCTTCCAGCTGGCTTACGGTAGGTCAGTGGTTCTACCCGCATGCCTCCGTGCATTCGGGGTCTTCCTCCACCTGTAATTAGCTGGACGTCGCAATATGACTGAAATACTGTCGAAGCGACGGTTAACTCAAATACGGTACGGTACAATGGTGTTCATGTGAGACGACATTTGAAAACACTTTTCAGACTAAAAATTTCCACGTAGTTTCGCGTCGCGATCTTCGTTTATACAAGTTACTTTCAGAGTTTTTGTGTCATTTAGTGCCCTTGTAATTTCATCATTAAGATCTCAACTTCATTTTTGTTGATTATACATAATCCTCTTTAAACGCTGATCGACAAAAAGACTACCATGGGTGTTAATATTAAGGATTAAAAAAAGAAAACAATACACCCAATATAGCTTCTAAAATAAATCTGAAAAGAAGTTGACGTAAGTACTACGGACGAATTTATTACATTTTGACAGAGTTTCAAGTATTTCGCTAATGTTTCACACACACAGATACAACTGTGTTGTATTTGAATAGCAACACCCACAAAAGAAATACGAACCTTTCGAGTATCTTCGTGTAAGTAAATTTGCATTTATTTTATGAAAATGTACAGAGAACACTTTTCTAAATTTAAATAAATTTTGGTTTTAAATATGCTCAATTTGTTCGTGTGTTTAATATATAGGTTGGATGTCGTAATATTCATGAACCATGCAATTGTATAGTAACATTCAAAAACTTGCCTATTGAAAGAATGGAAATGACTTTGCAAGCAAAGACGCTTTATGATGTTGTTGTATTGTTGTATTGGTGTTTACCGTCGCTGCGATAGTATTTCAATCATATAGCGACGTCCAGCTAATTACAGGTGGAGGAAGACCCCGAGTACACAGAGGTACCTGGGTAGAACCACCGACCTACCGCAAGCCAGCTGGAAGGCTTCCTCACATGAAAAATCCGAAGTCCCTACCGGAATTTGGACCCACAGCGGTGAGGGGCTGAGAGATTTGTAGTCCACGACTGTAACCGCTCGGCCACGGCGGCCCCACGCTTTATGATGTAAAGAAGAACCCGCCAATATAGCTGTCAATTAACTCTTTAAGAGAAAGAGCTGCTTTGTACAGATAGCTGCTAAATTAGGTGTTAAATTCATTTTGAAATACATTGCCGAGGAAAGCGGAAGATTGCAGCTAAATACGAACTGACTGCCGAACTGACTGCTCGCTCTGCAAAAATTATGAATGAAAATTATTCATGAATAACTTATCTGTTCCAAGTAACAACATTGCGCTTATTCACCAGGGAAATAGATCTATTGATTGGATGCAACGAATGCACTCGATTTAATTTGACAGACTCGGTTTATAAAAGTTTGATATCTTAAAATTGGTATTCATTTCTAATAAATCTCAAGTTAACTGATTGAAATGTGTGATATATATTTGATTAATTAAATGGCAAAAAGTAAGTGAAGTATGTGAATAATTGAAAGCTCGTTAAGCGCAAAATGATAAACATAATGCATGACGATCGGAATAGCTTTATAACAGATGTGCGAAATACGTTAAATCTTTATTTTTGTTGACATAAATGTTCGTTGATTTTGTGTTTAATCAAAATTTTGAGGATACACTTATCTAGAGAACGTAATATACATACTAAATAAATGAATTTTGATTATCAATACTTGTGGATCATATACCATTCATGAAATCAACGAATATTAATCTAAATAAAATAAATGTTTAACTGCTGGTTTCTTTACATAGAAAACTGATGTTCCCCACCCCCCAGAATCCTGTGATGCATGCAATACTCTCGCAGCGTGTAGATTGAATCAAACACGAAATTTGGTTTTCATTTCAGTAGCATTAAGTCTTTTCACAAATGAAGCATCAGTAGAAGAGGAGTTATCTTCCAAAAAAGAACATATGAAAAAGGGGAAAACTCAAAAAATACTGACCCCAGCCCATAGAACTTGTATGTGACACTTTCTCTCATCAATTTCTTTCCTTATTTGAAATTTCATATTAATAACATGAGTAGAACAGGAGTTATCTCAAGGACACGAACTAATGATAAAGGGGAATAATTCCAAGAATGCTGATGCCAGAGAGTTATGGACCTTGTGCATTACACTTACGCTCATCAAGTTCTTTCCAAAAATGAAATTTCACTTCAAAAGCATGATAAGAAGAGGATGTATCTTCCGCACAACATGTGTGACAGACATTCCGGACAAGAAAATGTAAATAAGCGGGATAACTCCAAACATACGAACACCAGAGTTATGGATATTGTACATGACACTTCCTCCCACCAAGATCTTCCATATATGAAGTTTCACTTCAACAGCATCAGTAGAAAAGGAGTTATCTTTCGGAGGGAGAGATAAATGTGAAGAAAGGGGATAACTCCAAAAGTACTAATGCCAGATTTAGTGTCCTTGTGCACGACACTTTCTCTCATCATGTTTTTAAACTAAAATATCACTTCAATTGCATAAGTTGAACAGGAGTTACCTTTCGGATAAATGTGTGACAGACAGACAACTCCGACAAAAACAATGTCTCTCCCATAAAGACATGGGGTGGGGTTGGAAACATATTAATGTAGAGAATCCATCGTTAAGTTTCCAAGGTCAGTCTACAATTCTTATAATTTTGATAATTTCAGCGTTCAATGAGAGTAAATTAAATTAGATAAACCAGACTGATGTTACTGCAGGAAATTTGACATAAGTTTTCTAATCATATGTCTAGTGACCAGTCTAATGAAATCTCAAAGACCAATCGCCTACCCTAGGTTTTTTGCTTCTTCTGACCAATTGTTAGGGATCGAAAGGGGGTCATTTAACACGATGGCTTACATAACTGGACAAAACGTCCCAGATGTGAGGTATGGGTCAGAGGAAACCGGGTGAGATTTTAAGCCCGGGGAACTTCGATGAAAAAACCCTTGTGGTAGTTAGTCTCAAGCGGCTTGTACTGAGTTTTGTAAAATTAAGGAAGCGTGAATTCGATATTGCTACAGAAGATGGCGTTTATCGTTGTCAGTGTCGAGAAAGAAACATGCTGATGATGACGCCCTTCTGTCAACGAAATGCAGAGTCAAGATTCATTAATATTTTAAATCTATATTAGACCCAGACCTCAGAAATCTTTGACCTCTTTAGTGAATGAATATACTTGCGATAGGTCGGTGGTTCAACCCGGATGCCTCCGTGCATTTGGGGTCTTCCTCCACCTGTAATTAGCTGGACGGCGCTATATGACCCAAATACTGTTAAAGCGACGGTAAACTCAAATAGTCAAGTCAATTTATACATGCAATATATTTATCCAATTTATTTTGCATTTATTTTAATGTCGAACCAAAAGTAATGGGGCATTTTGTTTACATGAGACAGATAAAGTGCTGCAGCTCTTCTGTGGCAGCCGAAGACAAGCGGCATGGCACCCCACCTGGTTACATTATACTGAAGCTGATCAAAACACGACTATGTGAGTACAAAATGCCCAATACGTTGTATTTGACAACATATTTTGCAATGCATTTTCACATGGATGTGAAAGATTATTTGAACTGAATTCGTTTACAACGATTTGGATATTATATCTTGTACTAATTTAACGGCTCCTGAATTTGATATATATACTTGACTTGACTTGACTATTTGAGTTGACCGTCGTTATAAGTAGTTACATAGGTGCCGATATTTTGCCGTATACATGTATTACTATTATATATATACACATGTGTGTAGTTAATACAATTGACTATTACTAGTTATATAGGTGCCGATATTTTGCCGTAAACATGTATTGCTATTACATATATGCACATGTGTGTAGTTAATACAATTGACTAGGTACTAGTTATATAGGTGCCGATATTTTGCCGTATACATGTATTACTATTATATATACACATGCCACTATCATAAATATATTGCTTAAGCTGCCTGATTCGCTTGTCGCTTGGCTTATAATATACAGGACAGTACCAGGAATGGTTGGACCGGTGTAAGAATAATGTGATTGGATCTGGCATCATACCATATACCTGCAGTGTGACACCACCGTTTCTCCAAATGACCAAGACACTGCCGCTGTTACGCTAAACTCGACACAAAACCAAACAATAATAAGTATACAAAACTTATCATTTAGATGCACAACATTCCTCCTGTACAAAACTTAATTTACACCGTTTTATATCATGGTTAACCAATGAGAAACCCACGGAAGCACAGAGGGGACATAGTGTATTTTTTTTCTTAAAAAAGAAGTGCACCATGTCCCTTCAGTGCTTGCGTATAAATCATATTAGAATGACAACTATTTTCGATCTGTCCAGTTGCACATTATCACCTTATACCAAATATTGTTGCTGTGCTGAAGAGTATCATAGATGCGACAGAATTATATGTAAGATTATTTCGAGGAAGAAACCTAGTTGCGCAATTCCACCCAGGTTCGAACCCTAAATGGTGAGCGGCTAAGTGATGGTAAGTAAGGGACTTAGGTCACTCGGCCACGGAACCCACACCTCCATATCAAATGATAAGCCTGCTGTATTGGTAACATGGATCATTATTTTCAAGACGATCGTGACAGTTTCTATTATCACACGAGTAAATTTACACTATCACAGACAATGCAAATATAACAGTTTTTGTTTAAAAAGAAACGCTAAATGATGAAACTTATATTTAGCATCCACAAGTCTGACCTGTGTTAGGATAGGTATGGCCCTAGTTTCCTACTGTACTGTAACTAAAAAAAAGATGAAACTGCCGGGATCATCTTTAATGGGAAATCATCTGGTATTCTCGTACAAAACAAGCTTGACTACGACAAGACTTGACTATTTGAGTTCACCGTCGCCTCGACAGTATTTCAGTCATATAGCGACGTCCAGCTAATTACAGGTGGAGGAAGACCCCGAATGCACGGAGGCATCCGGGTAGAACCACCGACCTACCGCAAGCCAGCGGAAGGCTTCCGCACATGAAAATCCGAATTACCCTGCCGGGATTCGAACCAACGCGGTGAGGGGCTGAGTGAGTGTTAATGTCAGCGACTTTACCTTCTCGGCCACGGAGGCCCCTCGAACAAAACAAGCTTGTCGTATAGTGGCGGAGATCACCTATCTGCTCGTATTCCAGATATAGGTTAAAAGCAGATTTAATTAAGATTTTAAAAGAGCGTTTTGTATGCTTTAGCTGCTTTTTACAGCAAATGCATTTTTTTCGTTCGAATCCGCATAACGGAAGAAATTTTAAATTGAAGGGCTATGATAAAGACTATTAACCTGTTGAGATATTCTACCACATTTGCACTCGTATAGTGTACATCAAGCAGGGACCTGTTTCGAAAAATTCCCGTTGTGTGTAAATTTTATAGATATAAAATAACATCTACTGCTGCACCTTTCTTTACGAAAAGCAAATGGTTTGTGCAATACAATAAACTGGACAACAACTTTGATATTACTAAAAGAACGAGTTGATTTTTGTGTCGGGTTTAGCGCCGTTACGAAACAACACTATGTCGGATTTGAAAACTTCAAACCCCTTCGTATCCTGGAAATCGCACATTCGTTAAGACGTGATGTATCCTTCAACATTTTATATTGTGGATACACAACAAGCTTGTTTTGTATAGTAATAAGTATAATCTTGATCATTTGATGTTCAGCCCTTCTCTGACAACTGCTGGAATGCAAGTGACACAAGTGTTCCGAGGAACACCCATCCAGTTGTATTACCTGAAGGGACGTATTATGTTGTGAACTGGTGTCGTTCGTCTGCCCGATCGTCAGCAATTTCATATCCGCTCTCTCTATATTTTTAACGCTTGAAAGACATTCATAATACTTGGGTCAAATGTCCTCTCTCAAGATGCAAATAAACCTAAATATAATTAATACACCACGGCCGTGTATCTTCTTTAAAGATACTTTATTTTCTCACTTCGTTTGTCTTTTCTGAAGAATTCGTTTAATTCTTCTATGCAGATCACAGTAAATCTATTACTGTTCACAGCAATTGAAAATTTTCATTAATTAGTCCATTCTCCAATATATTCCAGCAATTATTATCCTCCCCTATGAAACTGAGCAATTAAAAACGCATATACCTTTAAACATGTGACAGCAATGAGTCCTTTTTAATTTCATGTTCTTCATTTTGTGTGTTTAACTTGGTTTATTTGATTTCACTTGAATTATTTAACGCCATTACCGACAAACAGATGGCCATTTCACCTAACAACTTTTTCCCGGGATTCTGACAGTACCAAACTTTAACACGCATCTCTGTAGTTAAATAAGTACAGCGATGGAGAACGACTTACCATCAGAAAGAAATTGTAAGTCATTCAACACGATGACCGTGCTCGACACCAGTTCATAGGGACCGAACCCACACCCCTCGGCTTTACAGCCAAGCACCACCAAAGTCGGTTTATTTGTGTGAAACCCATGG
>CM037777.1:71719305-71769305 GCA_021229015.1 Solen grandis
TGTCTTGATTGACTTTGAATATGGCTGAGATCAGGTAATTAGGTCAGGAGTTTAGCCCCTTTTAATATAAAGAAAATGCCAGATTTCATTTTGTTCACACTCTAGCATCTTCATTTTTCAAGCAATAATCTTCAAACTTTATGACAATGTTTATGACCATAATGTCTCAATTTAGTTTGATTAAAACCGAGATCAGTTGATTAGGTCAGGAGTAATGCCCCTTTTAATATCAAAATATGCCAGATTTCACTTTATTTACACTCTAGCATCTTCAATTTTTTAGCAATCATCTTCAAATATTTATGACATTGTTTATGACGATAATGTTTTAATTGAGTTCAATTGTGGCTGAGATGGGCCAATTAGGTCAGGAGTTATGCCCCTTTTAACATAAAAAATGCAAGATTTCACTTTGTTTACTGTCTACCATCATCATTTTTTTAAACAATCATTTTTAAATTTTAAGACAATGTTTATTCCCATAATCTCGCAGTCGGGTTCAATTATAACTGATATTGGCTAGTTAATTTAGGAGTTATTCCCCTTTCACTATAAAAAAGCCAGATTTCCCTTTGTTTGCACTCTAGCATCTTTATTTCTTAAGCAATCATCTTTCTCAGGTGAGCAATAAAGGGCCATCCTGGCCCTCTTGTTTAATTTTTTTTTTAAATTCATGAAACAACGAGGACTAGAGCTAGATTAAGCTTAGATATTTAGTGTGTGTTGTTGTCTTGTGGTCATTGACCAAGTTAGTTCAAATCATATGCAGGGCCTCCATGGCTGAGAGGGTAAAGTCGCTGACTTTAACACTCACTCAGCCCCTCACCACATGGGTGTGAATTCAAGCAGTCATTCGGATTTTCATGTGAGGAAGCCTTCCAGCTGGTTTGTGGTAGGTCGGTGGTTTTACCCAGATTCCTTGCATTCGGGGTCTTCCTCCAGCTGTAATTAGCTTGACGTCGCTATATGACTGAAATACTATCGCAACAACGCTAAACTTAAAAATCAATCAATCAATCAAATCATATGGTCCTTTGGTCACAACTGGCTACACCCAATGCTCACTTGATTTTTACATAGGCTTATATAGGGAGCTATAAACTTCAATTTTAGAGGGGGGCCGCCGTGGCCAAGTGGTGACAGTCTTGGACTACAAATCTCTCAGCCCCTCACTGCTGTGGGTTTGAATCCTGGTATAGACTTCAGATTTTTCATGTGAGGAAGCCTTCCAGCTGGCTTGTGGTAGGTCAGTGGTTCTACCCGGGTACCCCTGTGTACTCGGGGCCTTCCTCCACCTGTAATTAGCTGGACGTCGCTATATGATTGAAATACTATCGCAGCGGTGGTAAACTCCAATGCAATCAATCAGTTTTAGAGAACAGGTATAATTTTGTTTGTGAAATTTAACTTTGACCATCAATGACCTTGATCATGATCAAGTGACCTATTTTGACATTTTAGGCTGTGGTCTTCAATTTGGACCACTGGTACAGTTTTTTTGTGTGTGTGGCATTGAACTGTGACCATGGATGATCTTGACCATGACCCAGTGACCTACTTTTGTATATTTAAGCTATGTCTTTCAAATTTGGCATAAAGATACTGTTTGATGTCTGGAATTGAATTACTGTATGAATAATGTATTCAGTATGACTATGCTACAATTTAGTAAATTGTACAGACAATCAAGGCAATGTTTCTCAGGTGAGCGACTTCAGGGCCATCATGGCCCTTTTGTTATTTTTATCATTCAACTGTGTAAAGACTGTCTCTGACATGGTTACAGTAACTGTGACGAAGCGGTGTCTGGATGTATTCATCATCTCATTGATAGTTCTTGTTTACTTATGGATAGAATTTATGAATAAAACTTAATATAAAATCTTCATTAGCAGGCTTTTCTCATGTTTCAGAATAAAGGCCATGATGAAGCAGACGCCAACATCATATGCACTGGTCATTATGCACAATGACAGGATCTTTGCTGTAAGAGATCCCCTTGGAAACAGACCCCTGTGTATTGGAAAACTGCTGACTGCAGCTAGCTTTGCTGGTATGCCACCTTCTCTCCTTTACCCTTTACCACTGTTAGTAACCAAGGTCAGCTGTACAAACTGAGATCAGTCTTCATGTCCAGGGATAAGCAGGTTTCATGCTTCTCATAATCAAGAGGGTGTTACCTTGAAATCTTTAGACAGAGACTGACTGTTTTCAAATGCATTAGCAGCATTTATCAATAGCAGGGAGTGATTTGATCATTGTGTCAAATGTTATCCATACTTCATTTTATTATATACCTATACATTTTCTGGCCCTAAAACACGCAAAATACGAGACGCAAATACAACTTAACAGATTAAAAATCCGTATTATATCAGCGTCTAATACATAGTATGACGTCACACTGTGCGGACTACTTTCGGCATGGTTCCCGCTGTAAGTGGGCGCTACGTAGTAAATAGAGACGAGAACCAATACTACTGGGAGAACCAGTTTCTATTTTTATCAAAGAAATCATCTCGTCAAATTTATTTAATAAACGATAAAAAAGGATGTTCTTGTTTTTTTAGCTCACCTGAGCACTTGTGCTCGGGTGAGCTTTTGTGATCGCCTTTTGTCCGTCGTGCGTCGTCCGTCGTCAACAATTGCTTGTGAACACTCTAGAGGCCACAGTTTTGACCCAATCTTCATGAAACTTGGTCAGGATGTTTGTCTACATGATATCTCGGATGAGTTCGAAATTGGGTCATGTGGGGTCAAAAACTAGGTCACCAGGTCAAATTTTAGTAAAACCTTGTGAACACTCTAGAGGCCACAGTTTTGGCCCAATCTTCATGAAACTTGGTCAGGATGTTTGTCTACATAATATCTCGGATGAGTTCGAAATTGGGTCATGTGGGGTCAAAAACTAGGTCACCAGGTCAAATTTTAGTAAAACCTTGTGAACACTCTAGAGGCCACAGTTTTGGCCCAATCTTCATGAAACTTGGTCAGGATGTTTGTCTACATAATATCTCGGATGAGTTCGAAATTGGGTCATGTGGGGTCAAAAACTAGGTCACCGGGTCAAATTTTAGAAAAACCTTGTGAACACTCTAGAGGCCACAGTTTTGGCCCAATCTTCATGAAACTTGGTCAGGATGTTTGTCTACATAATATCTCGGATGAGTTCGAAATTGGGTCATGTGGGGTCAAAAACTAGGTCACCAGGTCAAATCTTAGAAAAACCTTGTGAACACTCTAGAGGCCACAGTTTTGGCCCAATCTTCATGAAACTTGGTCAGGATGTTTGTCTACATAATATCTCGGATGAGTTCGAAATTGGGTCATGTGGGGTCAAAAACTAGGTCACCAGGTCAAATCTTAGAAAAACCTTGTGAACACTCTAGAGGCCACAGTTTTGGCCCAATCTTCATGAAACTTGGTCAGGATGTTTGTCTACATGATATCTCGAATGAGTTCGAAATTGGGTCATGTGGGGTCAAAATCTAGGTCACCAGGTCAAATCTTAGAAAAACCTTGTGAACACTCTAGAGGCCACAGTTTTGGCCCAATCTTCATGAAACTTGGTCAGGATGTTTTTCTGCATGATATCTTGGATGAGTTCGAAATTGGGTCATGTGGGGTCAAAACTAGGTCACCGGTCAAATCTTAGAAAAACCTTGTGAACACTCTAGAGCCACAGTTTTGGCAATCTTCATGAAACTTGGCCAGGATGTTTGTCTACATGATATCTCGGATGAGTTTAAAATGGGTCATGTGGGGTCAAAATCTAGGTCACCTGGTCAAATCTTAGAAAAACCTTGTGAACACTCTAGAGACCACAGTTTTGGCCCAATCTTCATGAAACTTGGCCAGGATGTTTGTCTACATGATATCTCGGATGAGTTTGAAATTGGGTCATGTGGGGTCAAAAACTAGGTCACCAGGTCAAATCTTAGAAAAACCTTGTGAACACTCTAGAGGCCACAGTTTTGGCCCAATCTTCATGAAACTTGGTCAGGATGTTTGTCTACATGATATCTCAGATGAGTTCAAAATTGGGTCATGTGGGGTCAAAAACTAGGTCACCAGGTAAATTCAGGTAGGATCAAAATGTAGGCCACTTAGTCAAATGTTAGAAAAACACTTAAGATGCCAGATTTTTTGTCATTTTGCCTAACACAGCCATCTTAATCAGGTGAGCGACACAGGGCCATCTTGGCCCTCTTGTTTTTAATTATTATCAAAGAAACATTGTTTTTATTTTTTTCT
This sequence comes from Solen grandis, assembly GCA_021229015.1. Lineage (NCBI taxonomy): Eukaryota > Metazoa > Mollusca > Bivalvia > Adapedonta > Solenidae > Solen > Solen grandis. The sequence goes on from CM037777.1 coordinate 71,723,560, forward strand.
TTAAATTTCTTTACAAACTTATCACAAATAACAGACAAGTTTTCGAGATTCACCGTTATTTCATTGTTGTCGGCTGCAGCAATTGTTTACATTTCAGGATAGGTCTAAAACGCTGACTATCTCTTTCTTCAAAATTTCATTGAAAATGTCAGATTTTGATTTTGACGATGACATTGATCAGATCTTTCAAAATGCAACGCTGATGAACTGTCCTATCACAATCATAAACAACACCTCGAAAACTGACGACACTTTTCCTACCTTGCCCAAATGCCGGAAAAGAATCTGTCCAGTTATCACATCTGACACTGACAGTGATTGAAAAACGAAAGGTTTTCCAGCAGATATGTTTTATTCCAAATTCAGTGTTCATATGTTAGTGTTTTTCATTTTGTTAAAATCCACTTAGCATTACAGTTAGCGTGTTGGCCGCCATTTTTTTTAAATACATGAGAAGAGGTGGGGGCGTGGCTTAAATTCCATAGTAAAATTCATCCGCCATTGATGATTTTTTTAAAAAAAAATTTGTGAAGAAAAAAGTAATAAAGCCATCAAAACCCTAAAAACTGACTTCTTCTGTTTTGAAAATGTAAAGGTATATAATAAAAGGAAAATTATGTTGCAGTAGCTTTCCGTGGCTTCGTATTTTGCTTCTCGCAGCGTAGGAAGAAAGATATCTCGCTCGACCTTCGGTCTCGCGAGATATCTTTCTTCCCACGCTGCTCGGAGCAAAATACGAAGCCACGGAAAGCTACTGCAACATAATATTCCCTATATTTGTCACCTCCAGCTGTCTTTGACAAACAATCTATGGCCAGTTTCATAAACTTTTGTTTGAAAAAAAATCTTTGTATATGTAAATTCACAGATGTAAAATAGTTTTGTGTCACCTGCTGTAAGTTTAAGATAATATTACGAAACTTGGTATATAAATAGATGGCAGTATGGAAATTCTGTACGTCACTTTTAAGTTCACCTGGGCACGAAGTATAGTATTCCATCTTTGTCCATTGTCTGTCAGTGTGTTGTGCATCGTAAACTTTTGCTTTAAACGACATCTCCTCTTAAATCACTGAGCAGATTTTGATGAAACTTTACAGGAATAATCCTTAGGTGGTACTGAGCAAAAAGAGTTAAATAGCTAAAATTTGTTCCTATCTGCCAACCAAGATGGCCACCAGAGCTAAAAAAAAGAAAAATCTTTAAACAACATCTCCTTAACTGCTGGGCAGATTTTGTTTTGACTCTTTGCTTCTAATCAATATAGATTATGTGCAATTTTTTTAAGCAGTTGAATTCAGGTGAGTGATTTAGGGCCATCATGGCCCTCTTGTTTTCTTTCTAGGACCAAAATTCTGGTTGCTATGGTAACAGAAAAATTATGCAGCTTACAGGTAGGGGACTCATGTGTTGGTGCAACACCAGTTACTTGTTTACAATGTCATAACATTTGCACTAAACGAGAGTCTCTTATTATTTATATTATTTACAGTGTCACTGGTACCTATGATTCTTCATTGTCAATGCCTACAGGAATGTTTACTTTAGGATCCTCCAAATATTTTGGCTAGCCCATTTCTGAAACAATTTTTAGCTAACATGAGCAACACTCAGGGCTGTTGAGTGTCTGTCTTCAACAATTTTTGTGTTTACACTCTAACATCTTCATTTCTTAAGCAAATTTCTACAAACTTTATAATAATGTTTATGGCAATAATCTCTCGGCTAAGTGGCAGATTATGGCAGATATTGGCCCATAAGCACAGGAATTATTGCCCTTTCCTTTCTTTTCTTTTATTGCAATGGATACAAGAGAGTCAGGGGTGCTACATTTTGCCATTAGACCCCTTTGTTCTTTTACGTGCCCAGTGTATAGCACCGGTACACAAGGAGACAAGTTCCTGGGTTGAACCAGTACTGGGTACTCCAAGTTCCCATAGCAACCCCATTTTGCCGAGTGCCAGGCAAAGGTGCATCTGGTACAAATTTTTTATACATATTTATATATGGTTTGACATGGTCACCAGAGGAAGTGCCCTGGCTGGGATTCAAACCCCAGACCTCCTGAATGCAAATCGAACACTCTACCACTGAGCTATTGCGCCGGTTGCAGAAAATTATTTCGATCACAGATTAACATTCAACTACAATTTCCACATGCGCCAGTGGTAGTTAAAACCCATTTTAATTGAACACAGACATATATATATGTGACTTGTAAAGTAATATATACAGTGGTCTCCAGAGATTCCTGAATGTGGCGATTCATTGAATACAGGTGATGACTCTAGCTACAAGCTCAATCCCTTGATTTAGCCCTTCTTTCTCTATATAAATATTAGGACAATTCTTCAAACATGCGATTTTGGATTCCTTGACCTCTATGCCTGGTCCCTAGATAGTATTAGACCTCTATGCCTGGTCCCTAGATAGTATTATCCTATATAAATTCTGTGCAATGCTTCAATGTCGTTATCACATCTACATGTATGTTCTTGACAACCAGGCCCCATGACCACCTGTCACTGTACTTAACACCTTGACTGAGATGGCTTTGTGTTTGTTTTCACACATCATCAAACCTCTAGAGTGTAAGAAAGTGAATCGTAATATCAACATGGCTATGTAAAAAGTACTTTCGCACTACTGATCATGTAACAAATTATGACTGGTCCTCCTGATTAATCAACTGTCATTAAAGGTCAATGAGTCGAACAAACTGATAGGTCATATTAAAAACCAAATGTCTCAATTCCAGGTCTTTGGTTTCTGACAAGAAAATTGTTCAAGTGTTTTCCTGTGTGAGAGAGTGTACACAAAGAGAGACTAGTATTTTTCTGGACGATATTCAGTACTGTTTACAGTGGTCTCAAGATTCCTCAAGGTCAGATGGGATCAGCAAAAAAACTTGAAGAATTTCCGTATTCGAGGAATCATTCAGATGTCAAAATTTAATGTTAGCATTTGTTGATACCTAAATAGTTGTGTTTTCATTAATTATTTTGTTATGTTTAGCCTTTAATTGATAGCATTTTTCAAACATAAAATATGTTTTGCCATTAAAAAAATACCATGGGCATACTTTTAGCCTTTTGTGTGAGAATGAAGTCAAATATAATTTTTTTTATTTACCAATCATTTGATTGGCAACATTTGTTTTAGTTTGCTATATGGTGGCAAAGTGTTTTTTTTTTAAATGCTCATCATTATCATCCTTTTCTTAAATAAACAAAATAATTTTCAGATGTGTGAAAACAAACACAAAGTCATCTCAATCAAGGTGTTAATTACAGTGGCAGGTGATCATGGGGCCAGGTTGCACACTGATCTTATTAATTATGGTCCTGGAGACATTGATCTTATTAGACCTGGAAACATTATGACTTGTGATGTATTGCAGCAACTAACACATCCAACAGCCAAGTGGAGGAAGGTTGTGATGGATGGGTGGTGTCATCAGAGTCGTCTTCATTCACTGGTATAGGAGCCAGGTACTACAGGGAGGTTCTGCCAGGTAAGTCAAATTGAGTTTTGTTCAAGATTTGATGCAAAGAATCATTTATGGATAAAAAAAAAGAAGCAGTTTTGGGGTATGCATTGACTGATTTTGAGCAAATTTAGGAACTTTGTTGCAGACCTGATAATGATAAACATCCATTAAGCCTTTCAATTGCTGATCAAGAAGGGTGTCGTGGTAACATAGCCAACTGCAGATCTGAAGGTTGTAGGTTCAAACCCTGATGGGGATGGGGGCGGTAGGTATGACCTTCCCAGGCAAAAAGTACTGGTCAAACCAAGGAACCATTGAGAATTTAATTACAAGTTGTAAGAACTTGTTTCCCAATCAAGATAAAATGAAGAAGTTTAAGACTAAACTAATTACTGTACAACATCAAACTGTGTCTTAATTAATCTAATCAAGGTAGAATTCTAAAGTTGCTCAAAGGAAATCAAGAGAAACTCTCATTTCTTGGACCCATACCTTGAATTGTCCACAGACTTTGATTGGTCTCTTTATTCATCAACATTTTCCTTTGAACAACATCTCCTCCTAACCCACTGAATGGATTTTGACCAAACTTCACAGGATTTATCCGAATGAGGCCCACTGTCAAAATTGTTTTGATTGGTTGAAAAAGTAGGTCACAAAAGCTAAAAATAGATTTTAAAAATGCTAACTTTGAAAATCTGCAAAATTGAAGGGCCTAGAGCTTAAATATTTGGTGTGTAGCATTGTCTAGTGGACCTGTACCATGTTTGTTCAGTCATGACCCTGGGGTCAAAATTGGCCCAACCCAAGGGGTAACTTGATTTTACATGGACTTGAATAGGAAAAAACTAGAAAAATCTTCTTGAGTTTAAAATCTTCTTGAGTTTAAATTTTTGGTATGTAATACAGTCTAGTGGACATCTCCAAGATTTGTTCTTATTATGGCCCTGGGGTTAAAATTGGCTCAGTCCCAGGGGTGACTTGATTTTACATAGGCGTCTGAAAATAAAAGGCTGGATATTAGATATTTGGTATGTAACATGGCCTAATAGACATCTACCATTAGTTTGTTCACATCATGGCCCTGGGATCCAAATTGGCCATGCCCCAGGAGTCACTTGATTTTACATAGACTTACCATATAGGAAAGGCTTTAAAAGATCTTCTTGTCAGAAACCACAAGACCATAGGTTTAGATATTTGGTATGTAATATGGCCATGTTGACCAGAACCAAGTTTTCAAATCATAGCTTTGGGGTCAAAATTGGTTCCACCCCAGGGGTCACTTTATTTTATTGCTATGACCATCAAAATTTGGACCACAGGTACAGTTTCTGTGTGGAATTACAATTATTTTGCTGTACTTCTGCATGGATTATGTATTCAGTATGACTGTGTTATAAAAGACAATGATGACAATATCTCTCAGGTTAGTGATTCAGGGCCATCTTGGCCCCCTTGTATTTTAGATAGCTTTAGTAATCTAGTGTATATTTATATATAATGTGTAAAATGGTTATTTGATGGCTGAAGTTTATTTAGTCCATACTGAATGTCCTATATTTCATGGTTGAATGAACATGGTTAAATTGGTTGTTCTGCCATAGGTTTATGTTTTATAAGCTTTCTTTCTATGAAAATGACTTAACATGACTTCACATCATCATGAAACTTTATACAAATGTACATCAAGATAAATACTTTTAAAAAACACAAGCAAATATTTGGTTGTGACCAACATATGCCAGCAGCGCATCATTGTCACAGAGACTCATTTCCTTGTTATCCTAAGCAGTACATGGCCAAAATGTTACGAAGATTCTAAGGCTACAAGCTTAGATTTACCCTTACTAAGGTCTGATTAACTTTCTGTAAAAGTTGGTACTAAGAAAGATTGTAACATATTCTTAATGAATGACATTAACATATGGCAAAAAATAGACGGCATTGTTTTCAACATAAACTTTATAAAGGTCTTGTCTATGTTAATATTGTGCCAAATTGTTTTTTATTAAAATGGATAAATTTATATATGTGTGCATAGGTGTATATGTGCATGGATATGTACATGTATGTATATGAGTGTCAATGCATGTGTGTATCTATTGATGTATGTTCCTCAAATTAATCAGTTGCTTTGTATAAAAAATCCTGCAGAGTTTTGGTGCAATAATGGATGACATTATTTCCTGTGTATGTTTACATTACACCATATTGTTTTTAGCTCACTAGAGCACAAGCTCAAGGTGAGCTATTAGGATCACCCTGCGTCTTTTGCCCGTCTTCGTGCATCATCTGTTTCAAAAATTAGCTTTAAACTACATCTCCTCTCAAACCACTGAGTTGAAATAGATTAGACTTAGCATGGATCATCCTTGGGTGAACCTCCACAAAAGTTGCTAACATAAACTTAATTCATGCAGAACTGTTGTTGCCATGGCAGCCAGCAGAATATTATTTTAAAAACTTCAAAAATCTTCTCCTCATAAACCAGTGGTAAGAATTTTAATTTCCTTTGGCAGAAATGGTCACCTCATAGTGCTCTACCATAATTGCTAAAGTGAAGCTGATCCTGTAAAAATTGAGGCCCCTAGGGGGTTGGCTAATTTCCTGATATACTCTCTTGAAAATTTCAAAATTCTCCTACGAAGCCAATGGTAAGAATTAAATTTCATTTAGCACAAATGGTCACCTCATGGCAGCCAACCATATTTGTTAAAATAAAGTTGATGTCTTGAAATATGAAGCCCCTAAGGGGGTCAGCTAGTTTTGTTTTATAGCTCTTAATAAAAAATTGGAAAGGTTCTTCTTCTATGAAGCCAATAGCCAGACTTTAATTTTATACAGTACAAATTGTCACCTCTTAACTGTCTACCATAGTTGATCTCTTGAAAAATGAGGCCTTTAGGGGGTCAGCTTCTTTCCCTATATGCTGTATTATGAAATTTTCAAAAACCAATGGTCAGAATTCAATTTCATTCAGCACAAATGGCCACCTCATGACTGTCTACCATAATTGCTAAAATAAAGTTGATCCCTTGAAAAATGAGATCCTTAAGGGGGGCCGTCTAGTTTCCTTATATACTCTATATAAAAAAAAAATTAAAAAAAAAAAAATCTCCTCTGGAACTAATGTTCAGAATTAATTCTTGTTTTGCACTAATGATTTACTCAATGTTTCATACCATAAATGCATAAGCATTTTTGATCCCTTGAAAATTGAGGCCTCCTGATGATTTACAATAACTTAAGAATTCTTTGTATCTGAAACTTGAATCTTGTTGCTGCTGGAAGAAAATTAACAAAGATTTGTTTATCTCTGTGTTTTCAAATCAATGTCCAAATACAGAAAAAAAATCTAACACAAATCCACAAATTCTTGTCCCCACAAACATATTTTCTTTCATTGACTCCACAAATTTTTATGCCCACCAAAAGAAATGAGTTTACAGTGTAATATTTCAGTCTTTGTACTGAATCAGTGATTGATGTCTTCAAAAGATAAGGGAGTACCAATTGTCTTTCAAAGTCAGTATTTAAAATATAAATACAAGAAGCATTGACTGCTAAAATTGTCATAGTTCCTAGTTCTTTAAATGTCCATAAAGCAGCTTACAATTTATTTACCTTATTAAAGCTTTACTATTTACAATGCATTTTGCACGGGAAAAAAAATCTTGAACCTGCTTTCTCAAGGGTTTTAACATCACACAAACCAGAAGAAAATGATCATGTATTTAGACCAACAAAATAATAAATGTTCACTGGTTGACAATGTCAAGAGATAGCTGACAAACTTTGTTTCTATTCACAGGGGAAATAGTAGAGCTGAGTAGAAATGGTGTCAAGTCACACTGCGTGGTGAGGACAGAGGATGCCAAGCTGCCAGCATTTTGTATATTTGAGTATGTGTACTTTGCACGCCCTGATAGTGTGTTTGAAGGTATGTGGCCATAATTTAAAATATTAAGTTCTGCGCGTTACATAGTATAGTGCAGAATATATGTCTTAGCATTGCGTAACGCAAAGATGAGAGAACCACTGAGGCATAGAAGTCACCTGATGGTGACAAGTCTACTTAAAGACAGAAGCTAGAACAGTGCCAACATCATTGTATTTCATTGCTGTTGGTGTAATTCACTTTTTATGAAAATCAGTAGCCATTCTGTGGTTAAGAATATAAAAAGACTTCAGTGTTTTCAAGTACAGTTTGAGGGTTTTACATTCTTGTGTGAGTAATGTTTATCTCTGTGTTTAATCTCTACGTAATCAGACATGCAATAATAATGATTAAAAAAAATGCACAATAAGCATTGACTAACCTTAGTAAGTTTGTAACAGTGACATTTGTTCAGTGGACATTGAAGGTTATTATCTTTGATTATATGCTTGTCATGTAATTTTATTATAACCCTCCTCCATCCTTCTGTAAACAAAATGATCTGCCCGCTACTCCTCTGTAACTGTTGGACATATTTCATTGAAACTTGCTGGGATTAATTATTACATATTGTAGATCTGCGTAGTCTATAAGAGGTTGGATTATCTCCCCTTTTTGGAAAATTATGCCCCTTTGACCATTTGGTAGCTCATGTACATTGCCAGCTACAACCATAACGATCTGCCGGCTACTCCTCTCTAACTACTGGTTGTATTTGAATGAAGATTGCTGAGAATTATTGTTACACATTGTTGATTAGCGAAATCTATAACAGGTTGGGTTATTTCTTCCTTTTGGAAAATTATGCCTCTTTGACCGTTTTGGTAGCTCATAAACATTGCCAGCTACTGCTTCAGAACTACTGGATGTATTTCAATAAAACTTGCTTGCATTCAATATTGCACATTGTAGATGTGCGTTAATCTATAACAGGTTTGGTTATCTCCACTTTATGTCCGTAGTCAGTCGTCAACAATTGCTTGTGAACAATTTAGAGGCCACAGTTTTAGCACAATCTTCATTAAAATTGGTCAGGATGTTTGTCTACATGATATCTTGGATGAGTTTGAAATTGGGTCATGTCGAGTCAAAAACTAGGTCACAAGGTCAAATCTTAGAAAATTTGAGAAAAACCTTGTGAACACTCTAGAGGCCACAGTTTTAGCCCAGTCTTCATAAAATTTAGACAGGATATTTGTCTTTATAATAGCTCAGATTAGTTCGAAATTGGGTCATATGGGTCAAAATCTAGGTCATCAGCTAAGATCTTATAAAAACCTTGTAAACACTCTAGAGGCCACATTTTTAGCCCATTCTTCATGAAACTTGGTCAGAATGTTTGTCTTCAAAACTGAGTGAGTCACATGGGTTCAAACAGTAGGTCACCAGGTCAAATCATAAAAAAAAACTGTGAACACTGTAGAAGCTACATTTTTGTCCCAGTCTTCACAAAACTTGACAAGAATGTTGTCTGCATGAAATCCCAGATGAGTGCAAATTTAGGTGGGGTCAAATTCTAGGTCACTTAGTCAAATGTTAGAAAAAACATTGCAAACATTTTTAGCCTGTCTGTTTTTTTAGCTTGTCTGTTTTTAGAAGAAAAAATTACAAACTATTGTCGTAACTCCAGGGTCTGCATTGTCGCTGACCGTCGTCGTTGGCCAAAACTTCTCTACTATTCAATATACAACTTTCATTTTTGGTATGCTTATTCATCTTGATAAGGCCTATCCAGACATATGTAAATTTTTCACCTATTGACTTTGACCTTGACCTTTGACCTATTTTTGCTGTAACTTTTGACAACTTTAAAATGCCTGTCATTTCAGAACCATTACCAGTAAGGCACTGATATTTCACATGTGAATTCCTTGTGGCAAGACCTTTCCATCAATGGTTACACTTTTGGACTTTTGACCTTGACCTTTGATCTTTGACCTATTTTTGATATGTTTAACAAATACTTAAACATTGGCTGTAATTTCTTTACTATTTTACATACATCTTTCATATTTGGTATGTATATTCATTTTTGCAAAGGCTATTCAGATATACCTCAACATTTCATCTATTGTCCTTGACTTTTGACCTATTTTTACTGTAACTTTTGAAAACTTAAAATGCCTGTCATTTCAGAACCGTTACCAACAGGGCACTGATATTTCACATGTGAATTCCTTGCGGCAAGACCTTTTCATCAATGTTAAACTTTTGGACTTTTGACCTTGACCTTGATCTTTGACCTATTTTTGAAATGTTAAACATAAAATTTAAATGTTGGCCGTAATTTCTTTACTTTCTGACATACAACTTTTATTTTTGGTATGCATATTCATCTTTGCAAGGGGTGTTCAAATATACTTCAATGTTTCATCTATCAACCTTGACCGTTGACCTATTTTTTTGCTGTAACTTCTGAAACTTTAAAATGCCTCTCATTTCAGAATCGTTACCAACAGGGCACTGATATTTAACGTGAATTTCTTGTGGCAAGGTCTTTCCTTCAATGTTACACTTTTGGACTTTCGACCTTGACTTTCGAACTTTCACCTATTTTGAAATGTTTAACAAAAATCTTAAACGCTGACCTTTTTACTATTTGACATGCATCTTTTATATTTGGTATGCATGTTCATCTTGACAAGGGTTATTCAGATATACCTCAGTTTACAGTTTTGTGTTGATTATCAAAAACTCAGTGGATTAGCAATTGTGCTTTTTTGCTTATATATTTTGCATCTTTGTGTTGTATACATTCTATTCCATGCATAGGTCAAGGTCATCCTCCAAGGTCAAAGGTCAAATTTAAAGGGTATGGTACTTCAACTTTGCATTTAAAGGCTTACAGTTTTAGTTGTGGTTTTCAAGGTCAACTTTTTTTAATGTTTAACAAAAATATATAAAGTTGGCAAAAACAGATGAGCGTTGGCACCCGCATGCGGTGCTCTTGTTGGTAATCGTGTTGGCCAGATTTCAAAATATTTTGGTACAGATGTACCTTGGGTAACTCTCTAACAAGATTGCTAAAATTCTGATCAGGGAAAAAAACATGGCCACCAGGGGCGGGCCTAATTTGCCTAATATGTATATAGTGAAATCTTTAATCGACATCTCCTCTGAAACTGCTGGATAAAATTTGATTTAATTTGGCAGGGATGATCCTTGGGTGAAGCTTCACAAAAGTTGCTAAAATTATTCCAATCCGTAAAAAAACATGGTCGCAGTGGGCGGGGCTAATTTGCTTTATATGTATATAGTGAAATCTTAAAACCACATCTTCCTGAAAGTGCTGGGCAGAATTTAATTAAATTTGGCAGGGATGTCATTTGCTGAAGTGTCACAAAAGTTGCTAAAATTATTCCAATCCATAAAAAACATGGCTGCCATGGGCGGGGCTAAAACTTGCCTTATACATGTATGTGTATAGTGAAATCTCTAAATGACATCTCCTCTGAAACCGCTGATTGGATTTGGCAGGGATGATCCTTGAGTGTAGCTTCACAAAAGTTGCTAAAATTATTCTGATCCATAAAAAAACATGGCTGCAAGGGGCAGGACTAATTTGCCTGATCTGTATATATTGAAAACTTAAAATGACCTCTCCTCTGAAACTGCTGGACAGAATTGGATAAAACGTTGCAGGGATCATCTCCTTCAAAACTACTGACCAGATTTCAAAATGTTTTAATAGAGACTGATTTTCCTTGGGTAACCCTATACTCAGGTGAGCGATCCAGGGCCATCATGGCTCTCTTGTTTGATATAACTGTCACAAATGATGAATATCAATTATGCCCTCCTATGTAGAAGAAGGGGCATATTATTTTGCAAATGCGGTCGGTCGGTCCATCGGTAGACCACTTCATTTCAGATCAGTAACTGGAGAACACTTGGGCCCACATTCCTCAAACTTCATAGGCTGATTAGTCATGACCAGTAGATGACCCTATTGATTTTGGGGTCACTTGATCAAAAGTCAAGGTCACAGTGACCTCGAATGTAAAAATCGTTTCTAATCAATAACTGGAGAACTCTTAGGCCCACATTCCTCAAACTTCATAGGCTATTGGTCATAACTAGTAGATGACCCTATTGATTTTGGGGTCACTTGATCAAAAGTCAAGGTCACAGTGACCTCGAATGTAAAAATCGTTTCTAATCAATACCTGGAGAACTCTTAGGCCCACATTCCTCAAACTTCATAGGCTATTGGTCATAACTAGTAGATGACCCCTATTGATTTTGGGTCACTTGGTCAGAGGTCAAGGTCAGTGACCTTGAATAAAAATCATGTGCAGGATGGCATATGTGTCGTTCCGACAACTCTTGTTTTGACTTGGACATTTTGGTTAAAGTTGTGTATGCAATAAAAAATTTGGTTAGAGTTTTGCATGCAAGCTGCTATCCAGCTTATGTCTAATAATAAATAATTTATGGTATTGACTTGAAAGTTTATGAGTGTGTTCTCGGGCATCAGAAAACCAAGGAGGATAAATTTTGACTAAATTTAATACAAATTATAGCCCTTTTCTTAGATATTTTGGTTAAAGTTTTACCTGCATGGTGTTATTATGCTAATGTCTCAGTAACTAAGCATGGGATTAATTTAAGACCTCATAAACATATTTAGGGGTATCAGATTATCAAGGCAGATTATTCTTGACTATTACTGCATACATCTTATGTGAAGGGCAAGACTTGAAAAAGCTTTCATTAATTTGGTAATAGTCTCCGTCCGTCCTTCCGTCCCACATTTTTGTCCGGAGAATATCTCAAAAAGTAATTGAGGTATCAACTTGATATTTTATAGGTAGATAGATCTCATTAGGGAGAAGTGCAGTGCCCAAGAAGAATAAGAATGATAACTCTACCTTTCATAATTTTTGAGTTATTGCCCTTTGTTATTTTTCAGACTTTTTTTTTGTCCGGACCATAAGTGAAAAACTATTTGATGTATCAATTTGATACTTCATAGGTGGATAGATTTCAGTGGGGAAAAAGTGCAGTGCATAAGAATAATAACTCTACCTTTCATAATATTTGAGTTATTGCCCTGTGTTATTTTTCAGGCTTAGTTTTTGTCACATTGACCTTAACATTTTACCTGTAGACCTCAAAATAGGGAAATTAGTAAGTCTTCACATGGGTTTCATCTTCTAACCAGCAAGCATTCGGTGGGGGATGGCTATGTCAACATGGCTCTTGTTTGATTTTCCAACAAGCATTTCAGATAATTGAGTGTGCTGTCCTCTGACAGCTCTTGTTATTTACTGTGAATGAAACTAGTCCTCCCTTTCATTTTTAAATATTACCATTATATGATAATAATTCACTCCATTCAACATTCAGGGGCAATTTCATCATTCTTGTTTCTCTAATGAAATATAAAGATAGAAATACCAAAATATTTCATTTCTAACAAGTCTTTTCAGTTATTAAGGTAATGATTAATTTCAACTTCATAATGTACCTAAATATTTCAAGGAATGGTTGGTGTTTTTGCCTAATTGACATGTTGCAATTTGGGGTAATGGACGAAGCGTACCATTACCGAAGCGTACCATTACCGAAGCGTACCATTTTTGGTCGAAGCGTACCACTTTTCAAAATAGGTAATTTAGCGCTAATATTTTATGTTTTGTTATTTAAATTGAATTGATTTAAAGGTGATATATGACAGAATGGAATAATATTTTGTCAAACATGCAATATTATAATAATAAAAAACAAAGTGCTCAAGGTGAGCTTTTGTGATCGCCCTTCGTCCGGCGTGGTCCGTCGTCAACAATTTGCTTTAAACGACATCTCCTCTGAAACCGCTGGACAGAATATGAAACTTGGCAGGAATGTTCCTTGGGTGAGGCTCTACAAAAGTTGCTAAAATAAACTTGATCCATGAAGAACTCTGGTTGCCATGGCAACAAAAAGAAGAAAAAAATATGAAAACTTTAAAAATCATCTTCTTCAAAACTACTGGCCAGATTTTAAAATAAATTGGTACAGATGTTCCTTGGGTCAACCTCTACCAAAGTTGCTACAATTATTCCGATCCGTAAAAAAACATGGCCGCCAGGGGCGGGGCTTATTTGCCTTATATGTATATAAAGAAACCTTTAAACAACATCTCCTCTGAAACCACTGGACAGAATTTGATTAAACTTGGCAGGGATGATCCTTGGGTCAACCTTCACAAAAGTTGCTAAAATAAACTTGATCCATTTAGAACTCTGGTTGCCATGGAAAAAAAAAAAAAAACTTTAAAAATCATCTTCTTCAAAACTACTGGCCAGATTTTAAAATAAATTGGTACAGATGTTCCTTGGGTCAACCTCTACCAAAGTTGCTAAAAATTTTCCGATCCGTAAAAAACATGGCCGCCAGGGGCGGGGCTTATTTGCCTTATATGTATGTAGGGAAAACTTTAATCAACATTTCCTCTGAAACCACTGGACAGAATTTGATTAAACATGGCAGGAATGATCCTTGGGTCAACCTTCACAAAAGTTGCTAAAATAAACTTGATCAATATAGAACTCTGGTTGCCATGGCAACAAAAAGAAAAAAAATATGAAAACTTTAAAAATCATCTTCTTCAAAACTACTGGCCAGATTTTAAAATAAATTGGTACAAATGTTCCTTGGGTCAACCTATTTATCTCAGGTGAGCGATTTAGGGCCATCATGGGCCTCTTGTATTTATTATTATTAGTCCACAGATGTATCATTTTGCAGGCTCTTCATTCTGGTACTTTCCTTCAGGTTGTTAAAAAGTACATTACCAGAAACTATTTGTTATTATTAGCCCATAGATGTTAACAAAGTTAACAATCTAGTTATTGTACTGGGGCCAAGACTTAAACAAAATCAGTTAGTGGTAACACATGCTTTGGTTAGATCAGCTAATAATAAATTTAGCAAGCCTTCTTTTTAAAAGGAAATTTAATAGCTCCACTTTTTGAAGAAGATAAAAAAATGGAGCGATTGTCATGACCCTGTTGGTGGCAGCTGTGTTGTTTAATGTTTCGTTCAGGTCCATATCTCCATAACTATCAAATATATCCCTTCAAACTGAGTATAATTTTTCACTATCAAATAGGAACCCATTTCAAAAGGGCTGGTAATCCTAAAAATCATTTTGGCATAGTTATGGCCCTTTTTTGACTAAGAAATTTTATAGCTGGTTAAGCTTTTTTAGCTCACCTGAGCACGTATAAGTGCTCATGTGAGCTTTTAGGATCAATGGCTGTCCGTCGTCCTTCCGTTGTCCGTCGTCCACAATTGTTTCAAACAACATCTCATCAGAAACCAACAGGCCATATTTGATAAAACTTGCCGATGATGTTCCTTGCATGAAGCTCTACCAAAGTTGTTCAAATGGTTCCGGTCCATTGCATATCTGGGTCACAGGAGCTAAAAATAGATTTTAAAAGTGAAATCTTAAAAAATCTTCCTCTCTGAAACCTCTCAGAAACTACAAGGCCTGGAGCTTAGATATTTGGTATGTGGCATTGTCTGGTGGACCACTACCAAGTTTGTTCATCATGACCCTGTGGTCAAAATTGGCCCCACCCAAGGGGTCACTTGATTTTTCATAGACTTATATTGGAAAAGCTAGAAAAATTTCCTTGTCAGAAACCACATGGCCTGGAGCTTAGATATTTGGTGTGTGGCATTGTCTAGTGGACCACTAATAAGTTTGTTCAAATCATGGCCCTTGGGTCAAAATTGCCCCGCCCCAGACATCACTTGATTTTACATAGCCTTATATAGGAAAAACTAGAAAAATCTTCTTATCAGATACCACAAGGCCTGGAGCTTAGATATTTGGTGTGTGGCATTGTCTAGTGGACTACTACCAAGTTCAAATAGGTCAGTATTGGCCCTGCCCCAGGGGTCACTTGATTTTACGTAGTAGTGTTTAGATATATGGTGTGTAACATTGTCTTGTAGGCAGCTACCAAGTTTGTTAATATCATGGCCCTGGGGTCAAAATTGGCCCAGCCCCTGGGGGTCACTATATTTTACATAGACTTAAATAGGAAAAACTAGAAAAATCTTCTTGTCAGAAACCACAAGGCCTAGAGTTTTGATATTTGGTATGTAACATGGCCTTGTATTTCTGCAGGTTTTTTTTATTCAGTATGACTAGTCAATGAAAGCACTGTTTTTCAGATGAGTGATTCAGGGCCATTTTGGCCCTCTTGTGTTTTGGTTAATTTCTCATAAACTGTCAGTCATATTCCTTTTAAACTTGGATTACATGTTCACTATCAAAGAGGAACCTATTTCAAAAGAACAGGTATCCTAAAAATCATTTTGGCACAGTTATGGCCCTTTTTAGACTTATCATGGCTTGTTAAGATTTTTCCTTAAAACTACCAAACATATTCAGTTCCAACTTGACAAACTTGTTTACTATCTATAAGGGAATCCATTTCAAAAGAGCAGGTAAAAATAATTTTGGCACAATAATGGTCGTTTTTAGCTCGACTATTCGAAGAATATGAGAGCTATTGTAGTCACCCTGGCGTCGGCGTCGGCATTGCAGCTTTTGGTTAAAGTTTTGCGTGCAAGTTACTATCAACCTTATATCTCAATAACCGTTTATGGTATTGACTTGAAAGTTTATAAATATGTTCAGGGGCATCAGACAACCAAGGTAGATAACTCTTGACTGAATTTAATATGAATTATGGCCCCTTTTTAACTTAGAAATTTTGGTTAAAGTTTTGCATGCAATAGAAAATTTGGTTAAAGTTTTGCATGCAAGCTACTATCTAGTTTGTATCTTAATAAGCATTCATGGTATTGACTTGAAAGTTTATGATTATGTTTAGGGGCATCAGACAACCAGAGTAGATAACTCTTGATGGAATATATTACAAATTATGGCCCCCTTTTTAACTTAGACATTTTGGTTAAAGTTTTGCATGCAAGATATTCTCATGCTTATATCTCAGTATCCAGGCATGGGATTGATTTGAAACATCTTTAATATGTTTAGGGGTATCATACTTTCATGGTAGATAACTCTTGATGGAATATGTTACAAATTATTGCCCTTTTTAACTTAGAAATTTTGGTTAAAGTTTTGCATGCAAGTTACTTTCATGCTAATATCTCAGTATCCAGGCATGCGATTGATTTTAAACAACTTTAATATGTTTAGGAGTATCATACTTTTCAGGTAGATACCTTTTATTGGAATATATTACAAGTTATGGCCCCTTTTTAAACTTAGAAATTTTGGTTTAAGTTTTGCATGCAAGGTACTTTCATGCTTATATCTCAAGAGTGGATTAATATGTTTTCATACTATAAAGGAAGATAACACTTGATGGAATATATTAAAAATTATGACCCCCTTTTAACTTAGAATTTTGGTTAAATTTTTGCATTCCAGCTACTATCCAGCTTATCTCTCAGAAATTGCTTGTGGAATTGACTAGAAAGTTAAGGAGTGTCTTCAGGGGCATCAGAAAACTAAGGAGGATAACTTTTGGACTGAATTTTATACAAATTATGGCCTTTTTCTAACTTGGATTTTTAGCTCACCTGAGCACAAAGTGCTCAAGGTGAGCTTTTGTGATCGCCCTTCGTCCGGCGTCCGGTGTCGTCCGTCGTCAACAATTTGCTTTAAACGACATCTCCTCTGAAACCGCTGGACAGAATTTAATGAAACTTGGCAGGAATGTTCCTTGGGTGAGGCTCTACAAAAGTTGCTAAAATAAAGTTGATCCATGAAGAACTCTGGTTGCCATGGCAACAAAAAGAAAAATAATTTGAAAACTTTAAAAATCATCTCCTTCAAAACTACTGGCCAGATTTCAAAATAATTTGGTACAGATGTTCCTTGGGTCAACCTCTACCAAAGTTGCTAAAATTATTCCGATCCGTAAAAAACATGGCCGCCAGGGGCGGGGCTTATTTGCCTTATATGTATATAGAGAAACCTTTAAACATCATCTCCTCTGAAACCACTGGACAGAATTTGATTAAACTTGTCAGGGATGATCCTTGGGTCAACCTTCACAAAAGTTGCTAAAATAAACTTGATCCATGTAGAACTCTGGTTGCCATGGCAACAAAAAGAAAAAAAATATGAAACTTTAAAAATCATCTTCTTCAAAACTACTGGCCAGATTTTAAAATAAATTGGTACAGATGTTCCTTGGGTCAACCTATTTATCTCAGGTGAGCGATTTAGGGCCATCATGGGCCTCTTGTTGGTTAAAGTTTTGCATGCACAGTGTTATTGTGCTTATGTCTCAGTAACTAGGCACGGGATTGATTTTAGACATCATAAAAATATTAAGGTGTATCAGACTATCAAGGTATATCATTTTTAGCGAATATGAGAGCTATTCTACTCGCGTCAGCGTCGGCGTTGGCAGTCATATCTAAGAAACCAGTAGGTGTATTGCAATCAATCTTCACACAAGTCTTTCTAGGCACAAAACAAACCTAGAGAATCAAGAGGGACAACTCTTGATTGAATTTTACTCAAATTATGGGCCTTTTTCAACTAAGAAATTTGCGTTAACATTTTTGGTTAAAGTTTTTCTGCAACTAAGTTAATATCATAACTCTGTAACCACTTGGTGTATTGGATTTAAACTTTACACAAGTCTTCCTAAGCATGAAACCAACCTGCAGAACCAAGATGGGCAACTCTTGATTGAATTTTACTCAAATTATGGGCCTTTTTCAACTAAGAAATTTGCGTTAACATTTTTGGTTAAAGTTTTTCTGCAACTAAGTTAATATTATTTCTCAGTAAGCACTTGGTGTATTGGATTTAAACTTCACACAAGTCTTCCTAAACATGAAATGGACCTGCAGAACCAAGATGAACAACTCTTGCTAGAATTTTACTCAAATTATGGGCCTTTTTTGACTTAGAAATTTGCGTTAACATTTTTGGTTAAAGTTTTTCTGCAACTAAGTTAATATTATTACTCAGTAAGCACTTGGTGTATTGGATTTAAACTTCATACAAGTCTTCCTAAACATAAAATGGACCTGCAGAACCAAGATGAACAACTCTTGCTAGAATTTTACTTAAATCATGGGCCCTTTTTGACTTAGAAATTTGCGTTAACATTTTTGGTTAAAGTTTTTTGCAACTAAATTAATGTCATTACTCAGTAACCCCTTGGTGTATTGGATTTAAACTTCACACAAGTCATCCCAGACATGAACCAAACCTGCAGAACTAAAATTTTAATAAATTTAATTAATTAAATTATTTTAATACTGCTTTGATACAATGATATTGCGTCACTATCAAATACCCGAATAGTCGAGCATGCTGTCTTTCGGACAGCTCTTGTTGACTATTATTATGTACAGGGTATGTGAAGGGCAAGAATTGAAATAGATTTCATTTGATTTACCAACAAGCATTTTGAATAGTTGAGCGTGCTGTCCTCTGACAGCTCTTGTTCGACTTAGAATTTTCTTTAAGGGTTAAGATTTTTCCCTCAAACTATCAGACATTCACAAACTATCAAACTTGAACAACTTTTTTTCTATAGGGAACCTCATTTCATAAGAGCAGGTAACTTTAAAATTCATTTTGGCACTTTGGTTATGCCCCTTTTCTGACTTAAAATTTTTTGAGTTAAGTTTTTTGTTGAGGTCATTTTCTTCATAACCATCAAACATAATCACTTAAAACTTGGTATACTTGATCACTTTTCTGTACTGTTCTTTTTAAATTGAATATTTTAAGTTAATGTTTTCAAGTTCTTATCTCAGTTAGCACTTAAGCTTGGGGATTGAAACTTCCCATATGTTTTTTGGGCTGGGTACCTTGTGCCACATGTTCTTTATGTTAACACTAAAAATAGTAACAGCTAACATCATACTACAGCAATCAGAAAAGTGGAGGCTTTATGGTATGTTTGGTGGAATTTGTGCCTGGTTATTTAGCCAGTTAGAATGTAGTTCTCAGTGTTTGATGGTGTTCTGCAGGGCAGATGGTATATCAGGTGAGACAACGATGTGGGCAACAGCTGGCGTTGGAGGCTCCTGCTGCAGTTGACATTGTCAGCACCGTGCCTGAGTCTGCTACACCTGCTGCTATAGCCTATGCTGAAATTGTGAGTACAATCAGGAAATCAGATCAGTAGGCAGTTCATGGCCAAATTTTTAACTTATTAGCACTATTATATGCCACCACTAGAAAATCAGATCATATTAAAGGTAGTCAGTCTGGATAGATACAGATGAGTGCTGTCTGGTCAGCCTGCTTGTTAATCAACATTGATCGTAAACAAATATGTTACTTTATATACACCCCTCAAATAACAGGATATTTTATGGTATGGCACTGTCAGTCTGTCTGTCCATCTGTCTGTCCATCCGTCTGTCCATAGACATTTTGTTTCTGCACAAAAACTTATGAAGACTATATTTTGAACTCATATTTGTTAAACCAAAGCTGAAAATTTTGAAATATTGATTATTTGGATTAAAAATGAGATGGAAATTTTAATTTGTGTGTGGGCATGTCTGCGTTTTCATTACCCTTGTATATTGTGAAAATCATTCAGCAATGAAAAATCACCTACTGAGTTTTTAGCTCACCTGAGCACAAAGTGCTCAAGGTGAGCTTTTGTGATCGCCCTTCGTCTGGCGTCATGCGTTGTGAGTTGTGCGTCGTCCGTCGTCAACAATTTGCTTTAAACGACATCTCCTCTGAAACCGCTGGATACAAATTGATACAGATGTTCCTTGGGTCAACCTCTACCAAAGTTGCTAAAAAAAATTCCGATCCGTAAAAAACATGGCCACCAGGGGCGGGGCTTATTTGCCTTATATGTATATAGGGAAAACTTTAATCAACATTTCCTCTGAAACCACTGGACAGAATTTGATTAAACTAGGCAGGAATGATCCTTGGGTCAACCTTCACAAAATTTCCAAAAATAAACTTGATCCATATAGAACTCTGGTTGCCATGGCAACAAAAAGAAAAAAAATATGAAAACTTTAAAAATCATCTTCTTCAAAACTACTGGCCAGATTTTAAAATAAATTGGTACAGATGTTCCTTGGGTCAACCTATTTATCTCAGGTGAGCGATTAAGGGCCATCATGGGCCTCTTGTTATTCTTTCATGTACGTATATACCATTTGTAAGTTATGAAAAACAATGTAGATTACATGCTTTATTGAGTTGTCTCTGATTTAGTGATATTTTCTTTACCATCAATCTGCAGCTTCAGGTAGCATTGCATGCAGTGACAAATGCAATGATATGGAATGTGCATAAGATTTGACATCTGTTTTATCTGCTGACATGTACATATTATTGAATCTGTATGATATCAATTGGCTATAATCAGCAATTTCCAATTGGACAAGCGATGATCAACTCAACCTCGTAAGACATGTGAAAAATTTGCCTTAGCCATTACTCAAGGTGCCGCAGCAAAATAAACCATGCCACATTACCACCTGTAGCTTTGATTAACACCTTGACCGAGAGGGGTTGCCATCTGTTGCTGGCATTGATGATATTTGCAGTTAAGGATTTTTGCTTTGTTGAATGGGTTGCTTCTGTCTATTGTATAGTTTCTTCAAGAATTTCTGTTGGGATCTGAAAGTTCTGTCATTCCAAGGTTTTTTCACTTTATTGCTGGAGATCATTTTAGAGGTATGTATGTGTTTATGAGCTGTTTAATTTTCTGTTCAAAGGTTACCCTGGAGTCATTGGCATTAAAATCTTGTGTCTGTGGCAAAAGTATCTATGTATGTCTCTCATGTTGGTGTACTCTGCTTCCTTATAGATGTGGACTTTCATGGCAGTCTTTTTCACTGTCATTGGGCAGAGGCATGACTTAATAAACACAAGCTCATGGTCAGCTATCCCTCACATTTATTGATCATGGTCTTATTGTTTGTAAAGAACACATTAAGCAGGTTACTGATGTGACGAAGCGTCGTCACGGGCATAAGTTCAATCTCTGACAACTGCGTCAGGGAGTCGACTCTTTGGCTCAGTGGTTAGAGCATTGGGTTATCACGCCGGCGGACCGGGTTCGATTCCAGGCGGAGCCGGGTATGTTACATTTGGTGGCAGCGGTGGGATAATGTCAACTGCCAGACCGGAGTTGCCTTACCCACGTGTTTCCCAGGCCTAGTCTCGGGACGAGACTTCTCGGAGGGGGAAGTAATGTGACGAAGCGTCGTCACGGGTATAAGTTCAATCTCTGACAACTGCGTCAGGGAGTCGACTCTTTGGCTCAGTGGTTAGAGCATTGGGTTATCACGCCGGCGGACTGGGTTCGATTCCAGGCGGAGCCGGGTATGTTACATTTGGTGGCAGCGGTGGGATAATGTCAACTGCCAGACCGGAGTTGCCTTACCCACGTGTTTCCCAGGCCAAGTCTCGGGTCGAGACTTCTCGGAGGGGGAAGTAATGTGACAATGCGTCGTCACGGGTATAGGTACAATCTCTGACAACTGCGTCAGGGAGTCGACTCTTTGGCTCAGTGGTTAGAGCATTGGGTTATCACGCCGGCGGACCGGGTTCGATTCCGGGCCGGGCCGTGTTCGTTACACTGATGTATTCTGTAACTCTTGAGGGGTGGTCTACTGTCTGGTCGAGGTAGTGGTTCTTGCTTATATCAATCAGCTGCTGGCATGGGTCTTGTTAGCCTGGGGTGTTGGGCACTCGTTTTCCCAATTTATATCGGCCAGATTAAAATCCCCACCAAGCCAGAGACATGCTGTTCTTGACAAAACAGTCTGGAGCAGCTCAACATGATTTGGATCTGTTTTTGGAGGCTTGTAGCAAGAGCCAGTGTATAGATCTTGGGCACCTTTGATCTTGATTTTAATCCAAACTATCTCGCAAACTTCATTGAGGCTCAGCTCCTCTCCCGTCTATAGATATTCCATGGTATTCCACGGTGTTCCATGGAAATCCGTGGAAAAATATGCCACGGAGTATTCGGACTATCAACTTTTCCAATTACAATTAAAAAAATTTGAAGAAAAAAAGATATACCATGGAAAACTTACATTTGCCACGGAAATCTGCATTTTTCCTGGAAAGCCGGCTTTAATCTGCAGTTTTCCGTGGAAATTTCAATTTTGCCGTGGAATTCCACGGCTTTCCATGGAAATCTGCAGTTTTCCGTGGAAATTTCAATTTTGCCGTGGAATTCCATGGCTTTCCGTGAAATGCCACGGAGTATTCGGACGGATATCCTCGACAACGTCCGTGGAATTCCGCGGCAAAATGCAATGTAGATGGAAATCCACGGCAAAATTTAGATTTCCATGGAAAAAAAAAGGGCTGAAAATAAAAAAAAAATCTGGCTTGAAAAATCAAAGATTATGTTATAAATGGCAACTTCTATAACAAGTTTGTCTATAAATCATATTTAACAGTAATTTGAATATCAAGACAAGAACATATATACATAATCATTGCATACCACAGCATGGGTCATTGCATACCACAGCATGGGTCTTCTTTTTGCATAAAGGGCTTCTCGGCAACATAAGCATTAGTTTTTCATCACTTGATGAAAACTCCAAATTCTGCTTTAATCCTTATATTTACATATTATTTTCCATCTATTTTAGATAAATTACAGCAATTATTACAGTATATTTTTCATTTTGATATTTAAAAAGTAAACTACATCAACATACTGAATAAGTGCATACATTTGTATAGTAACTTACTGCAAACCTCACATGGACCTAATGACAATGCAACGTCTCATTAGCGAAACAAAATTATGCAACCAATGAAATGCAAACTGTCCTTTTTAGCTCTGTTAAGCTGCTAATATTTTTATTATAGGATTCATTTTTTCTGGTCTTTATGCATGTGTAAAGAATGTCAAATCGTGCACAAATCTGACAAAAAGTCAAATTATTAAAGCGTGGAACCGTTGTGAACTACATTCAAGTTCGCATATTGTTAAACCGACCTTTAAAATGTTGATGCTTCTTTGTTTACCCGAGAAACGTAAAAGTAGTCCCGCTCCAGGGTTTTATCGAAAAATAAGTCTTTAAAAAAAAAAAATTGACGTTGTCCAATGAAAATGTTTTAAATACAAAATTATATGATAATGAGATTGGAATTATTGGGAAATGAAATGCAGTTAACCTATATAGTTCATTTAAAGACGATATCTAGATTTTCTTCCCTCCCATAGACTTTTTTCATTTTTTTTATATTTTGTAGAAATAAGTTTGAGAAATTCAAAAAAGCAAAGAAAAAAAGGGGTCACCGAACTCGTTTTTGAGATATAGCTCAATTTCATAGTAGGTGTAGATGTCATTTCTGGAACTGATTCAGCATCAAATACAGTACATACTGATATGTACATACTGATATGTAAATGTTGGTTAAAAAGACAAAACATAACTGAGTGCATTATCTTTTCACCTATAAAATTTAATATGATATTTATTTCATTGATATAAATGCTTATACAGTGTCTGTGGTGGTATCTAATATCAAAACTACATTTCATAGTGGTGGGCTAGTGTGAAAAATAGTCCCACAAGTTCAACAACTTTTCACACTAAATCTTCAATTACAAAAAAAACTGTTCCATAGAAATTTCTTAAATTTATATATATCATTGAATAATATCTACTGAAGACATACATATGTAAAAAACAATGGGTCATTATGTAAACCCCGACATTTGATAAAATATTAAAAAAAGTTGTCATTATCAGTAACCATCATAATGTAACTGGTATTGTTTTCTTATTTACAGTATTTTATCAATAATAGTGAAAATAATTTTTAAAAAGATGTACTAGATCTATAAATACCAAAGGATCACAAAATGAGATGCTCTCTGTGTCCTTGACCTTGTTTTTAAAGCTCAATGAAATTGGAAAAATGTCAAATTTTGACACATTATAGTTAATATCTGTAGAAATGCCACATGCAAACTAAAACCATGATATTTATTTATTAATTATTTCTATGAAGAATTTTTAATATTTAGAACCACTTTCTAAAATTTCATAAATACAGCATAAATTTGGATGTGTTTTAAAAATACACATTCTTTGGTTTCAAACTATAAACTACTTCGGTTCATTCAGATAACATAATGATAATTAAACATGATATATCATTATTGCATACAGTGGATTTTAAAAAAGTGCTTTACACAGAAATATTAAAAATATACATACATGTACCAGGGCTGTCCCAAAATAGCACACTTATTCATGATTTACTTTTGCTATCCATTACAGCATAAAAACTTGTGTTTACATGTTTAACCATTCATTTGCAATAGTGTGATATACTAAATCGATAAGGGTAAATCTAATCCATTTTCAATCAATGTATTTTCTGAACTCAGCGTCAAGTTCTAAGCTGTTTGCCAATCAAACACAAATTTTTTGGCATTTAGCATTCTGAAACAAGAACGTGTTTGGTAAACACAAATCTTGTCAGTAACAATATTTCAAAAAATGTTTACGCATTCACTCAGTTATGGACAGAAAAATTGCCAAAAGAAATTGTAAACATAGTTATATAACTTGACAGAGTCATGGCATTTTGTAGTTGTGAAAAATATAAGTTGGCAAGTCATTGCTATGACTTATAATGAAGTTGAAAAATATTCAACTTTATCAAAAATATATAAATGCAAGACTTTACCATGAACCCAGAGACCCTAAACTCCATCCAAACTTAAAGGATCACCTATGGTATGTTCCTTGTAAATATGAGACATCGGTAAAAAATACAAAGGCTATAAAAAAAAGTGTAAAAAGATCTATTGTCATCAAATTCTCCCTTCCCTTATCGAAATGAAATGGCTTGAAACACCATTGAATTACCATTTCTCTTAGCAGAACCAAATGTAGCACAACCATTGAAACTCCATCAAAACACCATTGAAATTCAATTGAAACACCATTGAAACTCCATTGAAATTAGCCGAAATATGCAAATGAGCTCTCCCTAAAAAATGAAAAATTATTTTCAATGGTATCCAATGAGGGATTTTAATGGAATAAAATGGTTTTTTCAATGGTATTTTGGTGGTGTCATTTACATAAAGTAATGGTGAATCAATGATTTAAAATGAAATATCAATAACCTTCAATGGTAATTAATGTAAATTCAATGGTGCCAAATAATACTCATGCAGTGAGTATGGTGGACCAGGGATTTAAATTGGCAACATGGCTGGATACAAAAATAATTTTTATTCATGTCATCACATCCGTATCAACAGTCTAAACAATCTTTTTTTTTCCAAACAAATTACAGTGACCAACATGGATATTGATTCCCCATGCTTAAGAGCAGTATCCGGTTTCATCCTTTATTAATGTTTTTTGTTTTTTCATAATGCACTATAGCCTATTTTCCAAGTCCTGAACAACCTCCTCTTTCTCCACCTATTGTATTAAAAACACTTATAACATTTTTAAAACTTATTATGCCACCTGTTGGATGCCTTGAATTACTGAAGCCAAGTTCCAAAGCGATTTTCCTTGAATTCACTTAGATCAGTGGTCCTGATGATCCAATGCGCCATGGGTCAGAGATCAGTTTCCACTTTGAAAGAGGAATGTCCAAGTCCTTGTTGACATTCCTGAACATATGCTGATGTTACACATAAATTTACATTGAAATTCTGCTCATCTTCTGCAAGGACTTCAGCTTTCTTCCTCCCACATGTCTGAAACTTAAAAAAGAAAAGTAAAATGATTTTAAAGTAAAATAACTAAGAAGCGCAAAGCCTATAGCCTGCCTTTGTATTTAAACATTTAGTGTTTACTCAGATTTGATCATTGATCCTTATTCCCATTCATACCACTATTAATAATAAAGATGAAGTTCTGACTGTGCATGCAAATGTGTAAAACCAAATTTTTCTCATCATTATAAATTCCAAAATATTTTTCCATCTTACAATGTCAGTTAACTAGGAGAAATTGAGTTCAGCCACAATCAAACTCAGTTGCAATAGAAGTAATATGACAGCTATTATTTGAAAACTAAGTTTGAGAGATATAGTGCTGTTGCACTGCAGCATCACGCCATAGATAGTTGGCATGACACCACTCCCAAGTTGCATTATCCCCAACACCACGACTGGGACCTATTCTAATATGCTGAGCACCAAACAAGGGAGATACAGTGCCATTTTCCTTTTACAACTTTCATACGTTGCTGCTAGGGACAGGAACCCATGGCTTCCAGTTCCAGAGGCAGACATTCTTACCACTGGGGACAGTGTTATGTAAGGTAAACTGCCTGTCTAATAAACTACCATGAAAAAGGTAAAGGCAGTAGCATTGTGGATGTCTCAAGTTGTTCTTTGATATGTGACACTTCAGTTTTCAAGGATCATAGAAACTTTTCTTTTTCTCAAAAAATGTATTCATTTCTAGAATAAGAGTCTATTTACCTTTTGTTAATCACTATGATCCAAAGTCTGTGTTGTTTACAAAGTGGACAAGAGGAGGCATCATCCTTGTTGAAAACATGGCTGGACATGTTGCTAAAATAAAAACAAAAAAGTTGTGTTAAATCAATCAGATTTCATTTTATTACAGCAATGACAATGGACATAATATAGCTGAATTTTATTCAGCATTCAATGTTAAAAAATTACAAGTCACTGCCAGCAGTTGGTCATGAACAAATATTCCAACAGAAATTCTTATACATCTAAAGGAGTAAATAATGTTTTTTTCCTTAAATTTTTATAGATCTACATGTAAGATAACCAAGCGATGATTAAGTGTAAACCAAAATGAGTTTTATTGCGGATCGCACGTTTGTTAACAGATTTATTGTATATACAATGATTTTTCACCAAGGCCTTCCTTTTTTAAAAATTAAGTACGATGCTAACCGTGGACGATATGACCTGCGATCGATTTTTTTTTTTTTTTAAATTTCCTGAAAGGTTAATTTACAAATGTTGAACACAAATATATATATATATTCTGGAAAGCAAATAAAAGAAATGCGATTCAACTAAACATTGTATGGATTGTGTTATACATCGACGGGCAGAAAATAATCTCATCGCCATTTGCAGACGAAACAAAGTCACTTATTTTTTTATCGGTAAATGGAAAGTAATTTCATTACAAACATAATTATAATACTCATAACTATATTGAATATTCTTACCTTCGTCAAAAATGGATGTCATCTGCGAAAATATTGCGAATCAATAACGTTATCACCTATTGTTTACACTGTTTGTTGTTTGTCGTTCTTTTCAAAATGGCGGATTGATGCACCGTTGCGTTATTTTCGGTTTTCAAATTTAAAAGAGGGAAAGTTAAGATCAGTTACGAAACAAAAACTGGGTTTCGAAATAAGGTTTAAAGAGTGGGTTGTCCAAAATAAAATATTAAATATAAGTAAAAATCATTGATCTACGTAGAAATTAGCGTCAATTTTTCGGCACTACTTTTCCTCGTAGGATTGTCCTACAACCTTGCAACAACTTCCGAACTTTTATTCGGGGCGCGGTTAATTCGAACGAAAACCATTCGTAACCTTTTTTTTCGATGCGTAACAGTTTTCAAAAAAAGAAAAGAAAAGAAAAGTGAATCACCTAAGATTTCTGTTAAAACATCAGTTAAAAGGTCATAGTAATACGTGCAGTTATATGTAGTTAGATTTAATCGTTTTTGTTTCAATCTAATATCCAATAAGCTTTTAAGCTTTCGATTTAATCCTATTTTGACCTCTACAAAATTTGTTCAAATTGTTCTGGTTAGTTAATAAAAAGGTCACAAAATCAAAAGGGTTGTTTTAATGTAAATCTTTGAATATCTTGTACACTTGTAAAACCATGTCTTTATCACAGTGTTGGTAATGTTTTATTATGACCTACCATGCTGATCAGCCATGGTTGACCATGGTCAGCCATGGTTGACCATGGTGTCTTTTTTAAACCCATTTAATTTTTCCTGGTACCATGTTTGTTATATCCATGATCGACCATGGTCATAACATGGCAGACCATGTTCAATCTATCAAAGCTTATTTCTACCATGGTTGACCATGGTTATACCATGGCCGACCATGTTTGATTTCATGTATTTGATGGGCAACATGGATGATCATCAAAATGAATGAAATACAATGGTGACCATGGTCATAATTTCGCTTGGGATTTGAATTTACCGTCGCTGCGACAGTATTTCAGTCATATAGTGATTTCATGATTATATTGTTTTCTTTATAGTCCAGAAATATAGAAAAAAAATCTAAGTTCAAATTTTCCATTGATTAAAAACATCTAAGTTATTTTCCATCCCAAAAATTATCTAAGTTATTTTCCATGCTATTTTCCGTCCCAAAATTTGACTAAGTCCAACTTTCCGTGGCATAATTTGAAGATTCCGTGGAAATCTATTGATGGTTTTACTGTGTCCGTGGAAATCCATGGCAAAATTTGACGGCAAATAATGTTATCAACAAATTTCCGTGGAAGATTTTGATATTCCGTGGATTTCCATCAATTTCCATCCAAGTTTCCATGGATTTCCATGGAAATCCGTGGAAAATGCCTAATGACCATGGCACATGTAGAGACGGGCTGGTTCCTCACTATTGAGTTTGTCAGCAACAAGTATAAAGATTCCACTTCCATGACCCTTTCGTTCGTCAAGCCAGTAAGGTTTGTAGTTGAGTGGGAAGACTTTGGATGAGTTCACTTTGTCGTTGAGCCAGGATTCTGTTCCTATAATAATGTCAGCTTGAGTTGTGAGTATAATATTTTCAAATTTTGCCTTTTTCCCTGGAGCAGTGATGGATTGGCAATTAATAACTAGTATTCTTAAAGGTATATTGTTACCTCTTACCAGTTGTTCTTTAGTTGTAAGAGGTGTGATGCCAGCGATCATGTAGCAAACTGACTGTCATTAAATTACAAAAAAGAAAGAAGAGAGCTGCACAAGATCAAAGAAACCCCTGCATAATAGATGTTGATAATTACAAGCATGTAAAAATATTGCATGGCTGCCATATATGAAACGAAAATAAATGTTGTCAATCAAATAATTGGTAAATAATAAAAAAAATTGTTTCTGACTTAATTTTCACACAAGGCTATGATTGTGGTATTTTTTCTAATGGCAAAACAATTTATGTTTAAAAATTACTAGCAATTAAAGGCAAAACATAAAGAAATATTTAATGAAAACACAATATATGTAGGCGTAAAACAAATGTCAACATTAAGTTTCAACATCTGAATGATTCCTCCAATACAGGGATTCTTCGAGTTTTTTGACATCCGACCACAAGGAATCGTTAGACCACTATATACAATATTTAAATACAGGTGTTTACAATCGACCGATTTGTTGTAATGTGCCCTTTATAGGCAAATCTTATGTTAAATGACCGTTTGGGCACAATGGGTACAATAACTTTTGAAAGACTGTATGTACTGAATTTATATTTGATATGCAAGTATTGGTTACAATCCACAGATTTGTTACAGAGTTACGTGTCATTTATAGGCCAATTTTATGTAAAATGATTGTGTTCTCACAATAACCTTTGATAGCATTCATATTTGCTGTAAATCTATACTATTAAAACACAGGGCAAAGTAAATTCTGGTTACAATCCATTGATTTATGATTGACTAATTCATCATTGAGTTCATTTATCTTCTATTAATGATAACAGATAAGTAATTATATTGCACAGACCTGGAAAAGTCATGAAAAACAAGTTTTGTCTGTAAAATTCATGGAATCTTGAAAATAAAGATTCTATCATGGAAAAATCATGGAATTTCTATTAAACAATAATTATTATCAAAATTGATCCTTGAAAAGTAAAAGCTCTTCAAAATAAAAAGGAACCCAAAAAAAAAAGGAAGTACAGTAAAATAATCTGAAAACCTATGTTGAATATATAAATTGGAGGGGGGATGATAAGATCATGTTTTAAGTTTCATGATAATGCATGTATTACCAGTCATTAGAGGAAATAACTGTGATAAAAACAAGAGTTTTACCTTTCTTTATATTTTTACCACAAAGAATAATGTTTAATCCAGATTTTGCTATAATGATGTAACCTCTGGATCCAGAAGTCATATTTTATATACCCACAGTCATACTGTTCACTTCTTATTTTGAAGTTAGGTTTCTTAAGGATGTTTGCTACAGTTTTCTACATTTTCTATATAGACAAAGAAGAAAAAAATTAATTCTTTCATAGAATTTTTTAAAGTTTTGCATGATTATAGAGAACCATAAAAGAAACATTTTTATGGAAAAAAGTTTGAGGTTGGCGTCCTAATTTTGAGTTATCAGCCCCTGAATGTGATATTTTAGCACTTTGAGGCCAAATTCAATGGCAGATAACTCAAATAATAACAATAAGCACCTCATTGGGTTTCAAAATTAATGTTCAGTATTTCATTCCCTGTCTCTGTACAAAATTTGAAGAAATTCTATGCAGCAAATTTTATAATATAATCACTCCTGCAAATATATATAAATTTTCATCAAATTATCTCTCTTTCTTCAAGAAAAATGCAATATATCTACAATTTTGAACAAAGCAGAACTCCTTTGCAATCAGTTTGTTTCAAATTTTGCCTAATGACTTGAAATAAAATAACAAACATTTATAAGAAATAATATAAGGTATCAGTGAAATTAATTATGAGTTATCTGCCCTTGAACATGGCCTCACTGTGCCAAAATATCACATTCAGGGGCAGATAACTAAAATTTAGGTCGCGACCCCCAGATTTTTTCCATAAAAGTTTCTTTATGATTCTTTATAAGCATGCAAAATCTAAAAAAAATTCTATGAAAGAGTTTAAATTTTACTTCTTTGTATAGAAATTGTAGACAACCTTAAAAATATCCTAAACAGTTACCCAAGTTTTTTTTTGTGTGTGGGGGGGGGGGGGGGAGAGTATTATTCATACATCAGCAGATAATAAGCTAGGTGTCAGATCTTAGGTATTTGTTGCAGGTATTTTCATGCCATACGGATTTTCACAACACTTACTAGTAAAGAATGCATGCACAGAAAGCTGAATTCCCATCAGATTTTCTATCTGAATAATAATTATTTCAAAGTTTATAGATTGGTCCCAATGAATTCAGTTTAACAAGGTTCTACTGTAAATCAAATTAGATACATTTTATCCAGTTCTGTGATAATTAATTTTAGTCTTTGATCATGGGATGTTTTTTTTATTCTAAATCTAGCTAGGGGTCCCATATGGAGAAGTTCTGTGTAAGAACAGGTATGTAGGTCGGACATTCATCCAGCCAAGCACGCGACTTAGGAAACTAGGAGTGGCAAAGAAATTTGGATTGCTGACAGAGAACTTCAGGAACAAGAAAATAGTGTTGATAGATGATTCCATTGTCAGGGGTAATACCATGACACCAATCATTCAGCTGCTGAAGTCTGCAGGGGCCAAGGAGGTAGGTTAAGGCCTTGAGTTGAGCTAATATCTCTTCATTTGTTGCAGTTTTTGTAGGTGATAAAAAAACGGAAAACATAAAATTAATGCTTATGTATTTAGTTCTCACTATATTAATTTTGTGTTCTTGAGCTACATACATTAACTAAAAGTATGTTAATTTATAAATTCTGTTTTGTGACGTCAGTTTCAATTTTGTCGAGCCCACTTGTGGGAGCTCAACACAGTTGTTACTATGTCCTCACGGTGTATGTGCGTTAGGTTGTCTTGATTTGCTTGTCCAGGCTGTAACTTAGACATGCGTGGATTGCAGGATTCACAGTTGTAATGTAATTGGACTCTAGCTAGACGCTATTGTTACATTTTCATTGTTACTAACCTATTATAGATACAATTAGAGAGGACCGTTGCATTAGTTATGCAACGTCTGTCTCAGTTGTGACTGTCGTTAACACAAATATTTGACATTATTATTTGACATTATGTAATACATATGTTTACTGTCTGGCTGGCTGGTAACCAGCCAATATATAAGCTGACTGGTCAATGGTCTTGCAGATAGATCTGGTTAGATACCTAGGAGGAGATCTTGTTAGACCCTCGAGACCCGACCATGGGCTAAGTACGTTACATGGCAGTGCTCAGTCTGAGTGGGCCATGACCTGTCATGCTAAATAAAGTGTATAAAGACCAAGAAGGCTACTTGTCTTGAATACGGCTATTATACGACACAGTCAGACAGAGTGTCTTGTGCAAAAGTTGGGTCCATAGCTCAAAGGTCAAAGTCACACTTAGAGATCAAAGGTCATTTGCTTGTCTGGGCTGTAACCAAGACATGGATCACAGTAATGTTTGCCTTAATGAGATGCAGTGTTGCACACAAAAGTTGAGTCCATAATTTCCAAGCCACACTTAGAAGTGAAGGTCATGGCACTGGATTTGCTTGTCATGGCTGTAAATTATCTCTAGATC
This sequence comes from Solen grandis, assembly GCA_021229015.1. Lineage (NCBI taxonomy): Eukaryota > Metazoa > Mollusca > Bivalvia > Adapedonta > Solenidae > Solen > Solen grandis. The sequence goes on from CM037777.1 coordinate 71,756,414, forward strand.
AAAGGATTTTGCAGTAAGATTTGCCTCAATGAGATGATGTGTCGCACTCAAGAGTTGGGTCCCTAGCTCCATGGTTAAGGTCACAAATGACTGAGTCTTTGGCTGCAGACTAGACATGTTGCCCTTGGGCATCTAGTATATTCAAAGGTATCTAAGCTGCACATCAATGAATATAATTAAGATATTTAATACACAATGAAAATATTTGAGCTGATCTCCTTGACACAGCTAATAGATTAAAGAGATCTAAAAGAACATGTCTAGTCTCTTTCAGGAAGAATTGTTAGTGACATTTTATAATGTCTATTAAGGAATCTGAAGGCTGTTGTCTAGTGTTAATGTTCATCAATTCAATGTCTGAAGATTGAAAGACTGAACTGTGCTTGGGCAGCTTGTAACGCATTAACATCACAACACAGAGTGCGGGTCACACCCAGGCATTTAGTTTAAATTTAAAAAAAAGAGAAAACATGATAAATGTAAAAGAACAAATAACATTTCACTTGGTATCCCATGTATTGTAGCGTAGTGACTCTATGCCATTGCCATGGAATGGTGACGTGTTTATATTGTTACACCTGTCTGTGTGTTTATGTGTGTGCAAGAAATAATGTCCCAGCTGTAACTTTAAGTATGGTCCTGTTTTAAAATAACTTAGCACAAGTGATCCTTAGGACAAGACGATGTGTTACGAGTCCTGTCCAGGATATCTCATTGCTTTGAATAGTTCTGTTTTGCAATTACTTGACTTGGTCTCCAGGACAAGACATTGTATTAAAAACAAGAACCAGGTGCCTTAAATTGTATCCGGGCTATAACTTTGTTGTATATGATTGTGTTCTGAAATTACTTGGCACAAATGATTCCTAGGACCAGACAATGTGTTGCAAGCAAGAACCAGTCACTTGTTTCAAGGTCAAGGTCCCAGGAGTCAGTTGACTTTTAAATCATGACCCTGCTATAACTTTGTTGCATATGGTTATGTTTTGAATTAACTTTGCATAAAGGATCCTGAGGACTAAACAATGTGTCATGAACAAGAACCAGGTCAGTAGCTTGAAGGTCAAGATCACATCACTTGGTTAAGTTCAGGGTTGCAGCTCTCATTTTATCATAAAATCATATTTTATATCCTATTCACTGACAAAAATATCAATCTGATAAACAAAATTGTGGGGGGCATCCATGTCCTATGGACATATTTCTAGTTACAGGTAACTTTGCTAGTTTCCAATGCTCTACTTTTGCTTTAAAGAATGAATATCTGTATGTAGTTTGTTGTTTTTTTAAACATGGGACATACTGGAGTTATGTCCCTTCAATTGATGATATTTTTAACAGTGTCTACTCTATAACTCGAACAAACATGAACCAACCTTTACCAAACTTGGTCAAAAAGTATATAGGCTCAATATCTTAGACAAGTGTGATAACCAGCCTGAATGTCCCAGACACACCAGAGTTATGGCCCTTGAATTGATGAAAAATTGCTAAATTAACAGTGTCTGCTCTCAAACTCTTAACAAAAATTAACCAGTCTTTACTAAACTTGGTCACAATGTGTATGGGCACAATATCTCGGCCAAGTTCGATAGCCAGCTAGAATGTCCCAGACTCTCTTGAGTTATGGCCCTTGAATTGATGAAAAATTGCTAAATATATAGTGTCCGCTCGCTTACTCTTACAAACATGAACCATTTTGTCCAAACTTGGTCACTATGTGAATGGGAACAATATCTCAACTAGGTTTGATATCCAGCCAAAATTATCTTAAAACACACCAGAGTTATATAATAGCATTTCAACTGATGCAAAATTAACAATGTCTTCTCTCTTACACTGACAAACTTGAACCAATCTTTATCAAACTTTGTCATAATTTATATTGGCACAGTAACTCATTTGGGATTAAAAACCAGTCAGAATATCCCAAACACTCCAGAGTTATGACCCTTGAATTGATAAAATTACAGGACAGGCATATTTCACAATAACCAGCATTCTTGTTTCACTTTAGGTACATGTGAGAGTGGCATCTCCTCCCATTAAGCACCCCTGCTACATGGGCATCAACATTCCTACCAAGGAGGAGCTGGTGGCTAACAGGGTCTCCATGGACAATATTGCTAACCATTTTGGTAATATTTGTAGCTCATTTGACATTTAGAAAATAATGGAGCTATTGTCATCACCTTGGTGTTATCAGCGTCAGCATTCACTTCTGGCTGCTAAGATTTATGTTAAGGTCAATTTTTCACCCATATAATGGGTGAATGACAGGTGCTACTTGTTCACTGGTTTTACAAACTGGTTATTTTCCTTATCCAGCATACTGAAAAAGTCCTGTCCTTCTCTGTGGCTAACTCTGCTTAACCATGCAGGTGCATCAACGCTGTCTGCGGTTTTCTTGTTGTACAGAGACATACAAATTAAGTAACTGTCTGCACCCACTCAGCTGTGCTCTCTTGTTTTACTGTTGACTTGGTCACTATTGATGCCACTGTACACCAAAATATTGTCATTTTCATGTTACCAGGGAAGCAAGAATTAACAGTATTTAAGTATTAAGTAGGATTTGAGTGCAATAGGTGTAGTGATAGGTGTGTAAAAAAATAAATAAAAATAATTGAGTTTGCATGTATTGCAGCCGTTATTCCATGGTTATAATGATGATGATGATGTTTCCAGGTGCTGACAGCTTGCAGTACTTGAGTGTTGAAGGACTTCTGAAGGCCACACAAGAAGGAATCACCACAGGCAAGGATAAAAAAATTGGGCACTGTGTGGCTTGTCTGACTGGAACATATCCTACAAAACTACACTGGTAGTCAAATTCTTCACTTAGAGAACAGCCTGATCGCCTTGTCATTTGCAACAGGACACTGTTCTAAACACAGCTGTGTATACTGGTACTGTTTAACAGTGGTCACCCTTGCTGGCCCACTTGTAGAGGTTACTGCCAATTTAGAAGTCATGTGATGAGCATGTGATACTATTTGAAATATATAAAATTTTGCACATAAGTTCTCTAAACTATAACTAAAAGACACATGAATTAAAAAGTAGGGGGTCACCATGCTTGCTTTAGAGATTTAGCTTATTGTCAAACATCACTTTTTGCTAAATTTTGTTGTAAAAAATCAAAGTATCAATGAATTGGAAAGCTTACGTTCGTAATACTTTAGTAACATATCAAAATAATATTTTCAAGATTTAATTATAATTTGTAACTTATAATGTGTTTTATAAGTTACAGGTGAAAATACTGTCAAACATATTATGGTTTATACACTACATGTACTAGCAAAAATACTCAATGTGTCTGGATCAAAATATATACAAAAACTACCCAAAAGCAATGAAATTTTTATATGTTTTTCTTGATAAAAAAAAATCAATGGACAGGTTTTCTTTTTAGTTCATCTGAGCACTTGCTCAGGATGAGCTATTAGGATTGTTGAATGTCAGTTGTCGGTCCCTAGTCCACAATTATTTTGTTTAAACTCAAGTATCTTCATTTCTTAAGCAATCATCTTCAAACTTTTTGACAATGTTTATGACCATAATTACAGTCGAACCCCGGCTATTCGAAATCCCGGGGATTGGCATTTTATTTTGAGTAAGGCATGTATTAGAATAACCCAAATCACGTCGATCGTTGAGACAAAAGCCCATCCTGCCCACTTTTTTCACACAGTGAACGTAATATATAATGTACATTTTTTAAGATATGTTATGATTAAGTAATGTTTTTGAAAAAGACTATAGATAATTAATTTTTATTCTACAACTTTCATCTTCTTATGCATAAATGATTTTAATACATAAATAATTAATGCATACGTCAATAACAAAGATACATACATACATGTACATTTATCAGGTCTGACTAAATCACAAGCGACTACATGTGCCCAATATCAACGCCGTTTTGAAAACAGCAATGGATAATTGATATTTAATATACCAACATTCATCTTTTTTTTTCTGCATATCTTCTTACTTCAATACATATACGAACATTCAGCATGTCTGACTAAACCGCAAGAAACTACATGTATCAACGTTACATCAACGTCATCTCGAAAAACAATGTAATCGTGGTCTGCTTGTTACACTCGTTTAAATTTCCTTTACCAGCGTATCCGAAAATACTACAATCATCACCGTTATGATTGAACTGGACTAACATCCAATCAATTAACAACTTATGCAAACTGTATGCGGCCATCTCCACCTATTTCGGTAATTAATTGACGTTTGCGCCTTACCATTGTTTGTTTTCAAAATGTCGCCGGTTATTAATGCTCGTCAGAGACTTCGGATAAGGGGTGCGAAAATCATACAAAATGATTGGCACGGGCCAAAAAATCTTTTCGGATGAGTCCAGATATTCAAATGTTACAAATTTAAATAACCCAGATATTTTTATATAGAAATAAGAAAGAGAGTGATCGGGACCAACAAAGTATTTGGAATGACGCCGGGTATTTGAATATGAGGTGGTGGAGTAACTGGGGTTCGACTATATTCTCTTTACCAAGTTTGATTATGGTTGATATCAGTGAATTATGTCAGGAGTTATGTCCTTTTTAATGTTAAAAATGCTAGATTTCACTTTGTTTACACTCTATCATCGTTATTTCTGAAGCAATCATTTTAAAACTTCATGATAATATTTATAGTCATAAAGTCTTGGCCAAGTTTGATTGTGGCTGATATTGACCTATTAGGTGAGAAGGTATGGCTCTTTTTATAAAAAAAGATTGCCAGATTTCACTTTGTTAACACCTGAGCACCTTCATTTCTTAAGCTTAATGACAATGTTTACGACCTTAATCTCCCAGCCATGTTTGGTTATGGCTGTTTTAGGCCAATGCGGTCAGGAGTTATGTGCTGTGAATTATGTGGCTAATATTTGACTGATAGAGCTACTTTTTAGGCTCTGTATTTACAGAACATTTCATATATTTGCAGTTTTTACACTAACATCTTCATTTTTTCAGCAGTGCAGGCAATGAAAGCAATGTTCCTCATGTGAGCAACTCCATCTTGGCTCTCTTGTGTGTGTGTGTTTCAGATTAAATACTCAGCAGGTTTTTTTAGCTCACCTGAGCACTCTAGAGGCTTCAATTTTTGCCCAATCTTCATGAAACTTGGTCAGAATGTTTGTTTAAATAAAGTCTTGGACAAGTTTGAAATTGGGTCATGTGGGGTCAAAAAGTAGGTAATGAGATCAAATCTTATAAAAATCTTGTTAACACTCTAGAGGCCACATTTTTGGCCCATTCTTTATGAAACTTGGTCAGAATTTTGAATTAGGGTCATGTTGGGTCAAAAAGTAGGTCATGAGGTCAAATCTTAGTAAAACCTTGTTAACTTGTTCAGAATGTTTGTTTAAATAAAGTCTTTGACAAGTTCAAAATTGGGTCATGTGGGGTCAAAAAGTAGGTCATGAGGTCAAATCTTAGAAAAACTTGTTAACACTCTAGAGGCCACATTTTTGGCCTAATCTTTATGAATCTTGGTCAGAATGTTTGTTTCCATACAATCTTGGATAAGTTCAAAATTGGGTCATGTGGGGTCAAAAAGTAGGTCATGAGGTCAAATCTGAGAAAAACTTTGTTAACACTCTAGAGGCCACATTTTTGGCCCAATCTTCATGAAACTTGTCAGAATGTTTGTTTCCATAATATCTTGGACAGGTTTGAATTAGGGTCATGTTGGGTCAAAAAGTAGGTCATGAGGTCAAATCTTAGTAAAACTTTTAATTTTAATTTTTTTTTGACAAGTTCAAAATTGGGTCGGGGGAAAAAAAAAAAACACTTTAAAGGCCGCATTTTTGGCCCAATCTTTATGAAACTTGGTCAGAATGTTTCTTTCCATAAAGTCTTGGACAAGCTCGAAAGAGGGTCATGTGATGTCAAAAAGTAGGTCAATATGAAAAATCAAACATATGTTGCTCATTTATAATCAAGTGAGCGATTCAGGGCCATCATGACCCTTTTGTTTTGTTTTTTTTTGATAATTTTATTTGGGTTATTATTATTTGTTTAACAAATTACAGGTGTAATATTAAAATACTGTCAGACAGTGATGTATGGTGTAGTTTTGTATTCAAGGTCGAATTGCTCAATGATTAAACACATGTGCGTACATAACATTTTTGCCATATTTGGTCAGTGGAACAATCCATCAAACTGTGTTTATTTTTTTTGTACCATCTTGTTGTGTTCGTTTTTATGAATTTCGTTTTATATTTCTGTGATAAGCACAGTGTATGTATAATAAAATGAATCTCAAATTAAACTATTTCAAAACTATCTTGCAGTGCTTTTTTTAACTCCATCTCCACACTGAAGAAAAATTGTAATACATATGTAGCTAAAATGGAAATAAATCTCAATTTTATATGCCAAATAACTGAAATGCTGAAAAGATTTCCCACCAAATTGTTTCTGGTCAGAATTTGACTGATTTGCACAAACCCTGCAATGTATCTTCATCAGAATTGGGGTGTACATTGTCGGACGTTTAATTTACAGGCCTTATGTGACCCTAAGTAAAACATTGTTAAAGGTGATGTTTGTATTTTATATGTAAATTTAAACATAAACAATTTTAAACAATTGAGCTTTAAGCTTATTTGTATAAAATTTAAGATTATATACTCAGACAAGATACTTTTATATTACATATAAACGATAGGAAGATTTTAAAAGAATGATAACTAATTATAAATATCATTCAAATGGTGAAAAATGATTTAAGGCAACTACAATCAAACCTGTCTTAAGCAGTCAATCAATGGAACAAAAGAAAGTGACCACTTAGTAGAGGTGGTCGCTATATGAAGCTGAAACAAAATAAAATGCAATAGCTTGTTAATATTGAATGTGACCAAAATTAAGGTCAGGAGTTAAGGCCCTTTTATTATGAAAATAATGCCATATTGCACTTTGTTTGCACCCTAGCATCTTCAATTTTTAGCTCACCTGAGCACTTGTGCTGAGGATGAGCTTTTGTGACCGACTTTTGTCCGTCGTCGACAATTGCTTGTGAACACTCTAGAGGCCACAGTTTTGGTCCAATCTTCAAGAAACTTGGTCAGGATGTTTGTTTACATGATATCTCACATTAGTTTGAAATTGGATCATGTTGGGTCAAAAACTAGGCCACTAGGTCAAATCATAGAAAAACCTTGTGAGCGCACTAGAGGTCACATTTTTTGGCCCAACCTTCATAAAACTTGATCAGATGGGGTCAAAAAGTAGGTCACAAGGAAATCTAAAAAACTTTGGACACGGGGAACATTTTAACTTAATCAGAATGTTTGCCTTCATGAAATCTTGGATGGGTCATAGGGGCTCAAAAAGAAGGTCACCAGGTCAGGTCTTAGAGCTTATGAACACTGTAGAGGTCACATTTTTGGCTCAATCTTCATAAAATTTGATAAGAATGTTGTCTGCATGAAATCCAAGAGGTAAGGTCAAAATCTAGGTCACTTAGTCGAATGTTAAGCAAACATTTCAAACACTTTAGATGCCACATATTTGGTAATCATGCCTAACACAGCAGTCTTACTCAGGTGATGACACAGGGCCATCTTAGCCCTCTTGTTAAGTTATTCTCTTTAAATTTATGACACTGTTAATAGCTATAATTTGTCTGATAGTTTGATAATGGCTTATATCAGCCAATTAGGTGGGAGTAATGGTCCTTTGAATATTAAAAAAAATATGCATGAGTTCACTTAGCGCTCTAGCATCCTCATTTCTTAAGCAATCATCTTCAAATTTTCTTCATTTCTCAAGCTATCATCTTCAAACTTCATGACAATGTTTATAGCCATAAAATCTCAGCCAGGTTTGATAATGGCTGATATCGGCCAATTGTGTTAGGAGTTATGTCCCTTTTAATATAAAAAACAACAGATTTCACATTGTTTATACTCAAGCATCTTCATTTCTGAAGCAATCATCTTCAAACATGACCATGTTTATGTCCATATTCTCTGGATCAAGTTCGATTATGGCTGATATAGGCCAATAAGGTCAGGAGATATGCCCCTTTTATGATAAAAAAATGCCAGATTTCACTTTGTTTACACGCTAGCATCTTAATATCTTCAGTAATTATCTTCAAACATCATGACAATATTTATAGTCATAACCTCTCAGCAAAGTTCGATTATGGCTAATTTCAGCCTATTATGTTAGGAGTTAAGCCCCTTTTAATAAAATTAAAGCGCTGAAGGCACTGAAGTTGTGTGTGTTTCAAGTGGAAGATGGTTTGACGAGCTGCAGATATGCAGGGTAACTTAGTTTTTGCCAAATATCAAACTTATATTAATAAACGATTGTTCATTGTAGGCTATAGAAATAGGGAGAGTATAAGAGTGGCGAAGTGCAAATTGTTAACAGGTTGTTGAATCAAATGGTGCATTCGTCTTTAATTTCTTGTAATGACCATGTTAATGCAACGTTAAAGCGGGGTTATTAGTATTGCACGAAAATTTGACCCCCGTTTATTAAATTTACTGTGATAAACAAAAGAAATGTGACAATACTGTCTCTTAGCACTTACAGAGGTTTGATTTGTACTACCAGTTTTTATTTATAGATGCATATCAGTGACTCCATTCTAGCTGTGTCCTTAGTAACTTCAGATAGCAGATATACAGGTATAAGCAATTCTATAGAGCAACAAATAACATTTGGAAGTATCTCCGATGTATCTGAGATAATTTGATGTGATTAATAGTAAGTTACACGGATTTGTATCGGAATTCAAGCTTTCTATATGGTCCGTTGTAACACCACTAAATAACCGAAATCTGCACATCTACCATCCAAATATTCAGGCACCCAGGCACCTTTGCGTCGAAAGAAACTATACTCCTCCGCATGGTGAAGTGAAAGTTACACATCATCTTAGGGAAAAAAGTTGTGCTACATACAATTTTGTGTCCCATAAATATTTGTTTTAGGATGAGGGCTGTTCCAGAAAAATAAAGTTACATTGAAACCTTGAATTTTGCATGTCTTACATATGATTGTATGGTTTTACCAATGACAGGGTAGAATTGTGTTGTAATTTTCCATTGTGATTTATATTGTTACACGCAAGTAGTAGTATGGTAGTATTTTTTGGTTTATTTAGTGTACTCTCTTTATCACTCCCTGATGATTCAAAATTAATATTCTTTCAGGTATAATTTTAAGATCAAATTATTTTTTTCCTTTAATTTCTGCAGTTTTCATTGCCACCCCTCCCTCTCCTTTGTGTGTGTGTGATTATTAAAACATACTTTTAAGAATAATTTTCAAACCACTTTCAATATCTGCACCCCCCCCTCCCCCCAACTCTCTCTCTCGCTTTTCTGGTTGTGTTTAACGTCCCACAAATGGTTTTTCAGTCATCTGGGGACTTGTGTGTATATAAGACAGATATAGTGCTGCCACACAACAATAGCAAGCTGTAGACAAGAGACTTCATACCAAGTCACATTATCCTGGCATCAGGCCAACCAGTCCTGGAACTATTCTTATAAACAAAGCGTCAAGCAAGGGAATTATCACAATACTATTTTTATAATGACCTAACACACATACACACACACGCGAGCGCACGCACACACACAGACACAAACATACCTCTGAGGTAGAGCATCAGCCACACAACCAACATGGTTGTTATAAAGGGTACTGGCATATCTTTCTTGCTAGGCGTTCTGCACATGATATTGTTCCAGGACTGGTTGGCCCAGCATCAGGATAATGTGACTTGGTGGCAAGCTATCACAGTGTGGCAGTGCTATATGTGTCTCATGTCGACAGTTTCTCAAAATTCCTGAACCCCGCTGGGTAATACAGTCTTAAAATCTAGTACTGGTATAGCTTCCTTGCTTGGTGCTCAGCTTTTAAGGGTTTTTGCCTAGTGTCATGCCACATATCTGAAGTGATACTGCAGTGTGGCATCACTACATCTGTCTCAAGTAGACATGTTCTCCAAATTATTTAATTACTGCCAGCGGCATGCTAACATAACAAAATAAATCAAAATTACTGAAATACTGTTGAATGAATGTTAAATCCAAGCATTATGTCCCCCCCAAATTGTATATGGAGGAGACATACTTTTTTTGTCAGGTCTGTCGCACTTTTTGTTTGGTGCGTTACTCAAAATAGCTATTAATTTGATACTTCACAGGTAGATAGGTCTCATGGAGGAGAAGTGTAATGCACAAAAGCTAAATCTGGACTGATATTTTTGGAGTTATTGCCCTTTCTTAGATTTCATACTTAACATTTGTCAAAACTCAAAAAGTAAAAAAAGCTATTAACTTGAAACTTCATAGGTGGAGAGATCTCATGGAGGAGAAGTGTCATGCACAAGAACCGTAACTTTTCACATAATTTTGGAGTTGTTTCTTTTCTTAAGCATTATATTCATGCGCTCTAAGACATATAACATTCCAACTTTAATAGGTGGATAGACCTCATGAAGGAGAATTGCAGTGCACAAGAATCTTAATTCTGCACATAATTTTTATGGCACTTTTTCATCTTGTCTGTCCTTCCGTCTGTCTGTCCGTCACACTTTTTCCATCACACTTCAGCAGATGACACATCTTCCAGAAAACACTCTTGCTCTGGAGTTCCTGTCCGTTGTTTAATTTCATATTTAAGTTTTGTCCAGAGCATAACTCATGCACTATGAAACATATAGCCTAAAGATGTCATGGAGGAGAATTGCAGTGCATAAGAACTGTAACTCTGCACATCATAATTCTGGAGTTGTTGGCCTTTGTTAAATTTCATACTTAATTTTGTCCCGAACATTACTGCAAACATTTTGTACCCTAGCCACACAGGGCTTACCTGTTGCTTGTCAACCTAATTATTTTTTTACGTGTGAAAAGTAACAATGTATTACTATTTCATGTCACTGTTTGCAAAAGTGAGCTAATGCTTTGGTAAATGATATAATGGTAGATCTACTACTTTTTCAAAGCAAATTAAGCAGACCCTGATGACAGGAATCTTGTGCATATGTCATGATGTGCCTCAGTGTATGTGTGTGAGGTAGAGAGTTACCCAAGGAACACCTGTGTCAAAAAATCTAAAATTTGGCCTGCAGTTTTGGAGAACAAGTCTCTATAGTTTTCACTATATATATAAAGCAAATTGGCCCCGCCCCTGGCGGCCATGTTTTTTACTGATCGGAATAATTTTAACAATCCTGGTAGTGGGTTACACAAGGAACAGTTGTACTAAAATATTTTGAGATATGACCAGTAGTTTTGAAGGAGATGATTTTTTATGTTTTCGTATTTTTTTAGCTCACCTGAGCCCTTGCGCTTTTTGTCCATCTTGCGTCGTCTGTTGTCAAAAATTGCTTGTGAACACTCTAGAGGCCACAGTTTTGGTCATGAAACTTGGTCAGGATGTTTGTTATTGATGAATTTAAATTGGGGGGAAAAACTAGGTCACCAGGTCAAATATTATTAAAACCTTGTGAACATGTTTGAAGCCACATTTTTGGCCCAATCTTTATGAAACTTTGTTAGGATATTCGTCTTTATGCTATTAAAGATGAGTTTGAAATCGAGTTACATGGGGTCAAAAACAAGTCACCAGGTCAAATCTTAGAAAAACCTTGTGAACACTCTAGAGGCCACAGTTTCAGCCTAACCTTAATGTAACTTGGTCAGAATGTTTGTTTACATCAAAACTTGGATATATTCAAAACTGGGCCACACGGGGTCAAAAAGTAGGTCACTAGGGCAAATTTTAGAAAAATCTTGTGAACACTCTAGGGGCCTACATTTTTGTACCAGTCTTCATTAAACTTGATAAGAATGATGACTGCAGGAATTCCCAGTTGAGTACAAATTCAGGTAGGATCAAAATCTAGGTCACTTAGTCAAATGTTAGAAAAACACTTCAGATGCCACATTTTTTGTCATCATGCCTAACACGGCAATCTTACTCAGGTGAGCGACACAGGGCCATCTTGGCCCTCTTGTTTTCTTTTCATTTCAGTGGCAACTAGAGGTTTTCATGGATCAGTTTTTTTTGGCAACTTTTGTGAAGGTTAACCAAATGATCATCCTTGCAAAGTTTAATCAAATTCTGTTCAATGGTTTCAGAAAAGATGTTGTTTAAAGTTTTCACTATATATATATATATAAGGCAAATCGGCCCCGCCCCTGGCGGCCATGTTTTTTATGGATCGGAATAATTTTAGCAATCTTGGTAGAGGGTTACCCAAGGATCATCTGTATTTTATTATTTTGAAATCTGGCCAGTAGTTTTGAAGAGATAATTTTTAAAGTTTTCTTCTTTTTTTTCTTTTCATTACCATAGCAACAAGAATTTTGATTCAAGAAAAAAAAACAAAGAGACATGCAGAATCACCATACTATTCATATACCAAGTTTTATAATATTATCTTAAACAGTTTTTAAGTTATCGCGGGATCCAGATTTCCGGACGGACAGACAGACGGAGGGCAAACCTATAGTCCCCTCCGGTATAAACACCAGTAGGGGACTAACAAATCTCTAGTTCTGTTCTGTTCTCAACCAACTATGCCCAGCTCCAGTTGACATATTGTGACAACATGGAACATAGCAGAGAATATCCACTTTTTGTATTCCAACATTCTCACTGGAGCCTCTGCAAAGTCTTTCGACAACATAATGAGAGATGTGGACCAGAAAGTCTTCTTTGCAGTAGAGGTAACATGAAGACTCAACATGTAAATCCAATCTTCATCTTGCCTCATTCCTGTCACTTGTCCTTCTTTGTTCCTTCGTGCTCCCTTTCATTCTCAGTGTGTCTCTCTTACCTCATCCCTCACTTTCACCCTGATATTCTCTCAATCA
>CM037777.1:71769405-71819405 GCA_021229015.1 Solen grandis
AAGAATCTTTCATAACCTTCCCAGATTGTTTAACCAGGAAAGTCAAGAGGGAGTTATCTGAAATGGAAAAGCTTGTTCTCCAGTTAACTTCAATAAATGTTAGTTTTCTTTGGTTAGAGGACATTTTTAATTCCAAACTTTTAGGAATTACTTAGTACTTTTAGCAAATGAATTAGTTGTCAGATTTTAGTAACAGTTTAAAAATGTTTTGACAAGTTCAAGAACATGTGAAAAAATATAGCTTTAGTATACTTGTAAAAAATTATGTTGACTTGTAATTAGATTTTTAGCTCACTTGAGCACAAAGTGCTCAAGGTGAGCTTTTGTGATCACCCTTCGTCCGGCGTCCGTCGTCGTGCGTCGTCCGTCGTCAACAATTTGCTTTAAACAACATTTCTCTGAAACCGCTGGACAGAATTTAATGAAACTTGGCAGGAATGTTCCTTGGGTGAGGCTCTACAAAAGTTGCTAAAATAAAGTTGATCCTTGAAGAACTCTGGTTGCCATGGCTACAAAAAGAAAAATAATTTGAAAACTTTAAAAATCATCTCCTTCAAAACTACTGGCCAGATTTCAAAATAATTTGGTACAGATGTTCCTTGGGTCAACCTCTACCAAAGTTGCTAAAATTATTCCGATCCATAAAAAAACATGGCCGCCAGGGGCGCGGCTTATTTGCCTTATATGTATATAGAGAAACCTTTAAACAACATCTCCTCTGAAACCACTGGACAGAATTTGATTAAACTTGGCAGGGATGATCCTTGGGTCAACCTTCACAAAAGTTGCTAAAATAAACTTAATCCATGTAGAACTCTGGTTGCCATGGCAACAAAAAGAAAAAAAAATGAAAACTTTAAAAATCATCTCCTTCAAAACTACTGGCCAGATTTCAAAATAATTTGGTACAGATGTTCCTTGGGTCAACCTATACCAATGTTGCTAAAAAATTTCCGATCCGTAAAAAAACATGGCCGCCAGGGGCGGGGCTTATTTGCCTTATTGTGTCGCCTGCATAGCATGGCAGACACATAGGGATCACTTTGTCCGTCGTCGTCGGCGTCGTCGTTGGCGTCACACTTTCTTGTCCGGAGCATAACTCGAAAAGTATTTGAGGTATCACCTTGAAACTTAAAACATGGATAGATCACATTGAGGTGGAGTGCAGTGCACAAGAATGATAACTCTGACTTTCGTATTTTCTGAGTTATTACCCTTTGTTGATTCTGAGATTTTATTTTTGTCCGGTCCATAACTCAAAAAGTATTTGAGGTACCTTAAACTTAAAGGAGATCACATTGAGGTGGTAACTCTGACTTTAATATTTTCTGATTATTGCCCTTTGTTTTTTTTTTTGTCCAGGGCATAACTCAAAAAGTATTTGAGGTGCTGACTTAAAACTTCATAGATCTCAATGGTCTGAGTGCAGTGCACATGAATGATAACTCTGTTTCTCTTTTTCCTTGAGTTATTGCCCTTTTTCATAACACGAAAAGTATTTGAGGTATTACTTTGAAACCTCACGGAAACTCATGGAGTGCATTGTGCAAGAATGATAACTGTTGTATTTTTGGAGTTATTTCCCTTTGTTTATTTTTTTGGATTTAATTCTTGTGTGGTGCATAACTTGTAAAGTATTTGAAGTGTTGCCTTAAACATTTATAGTAGATAGATCTCATTGGTCTGAGTGCAGTACACAAGAATGATAACTCAATAATGATAATGATGACTACAAACATGCAACATATATATAATTAACGTCATAAGTGCTTAATGACGTCATAATTTTTCTTACAGTTAATGTTTTGAATTCATAGTCATTCTGACACTCCTCTGATGAAGACTGTATAGTCGAAAGTGCTCGGGAAAATTATTACATATTGCACTGTTTGAATATTTTATTCCCCCCCCCCCCCCCCCCCCCCCAAAAAAAATTTATATATATATTGTGTGTGTGTGTGTGGTGTGTGTTTTGATTGTGTTATTTTGTACCTCACAAAATAGATTATGCTTTATCAATAATTTGTCAAAAGATCCATTTTCTAGTCAATTCTTTCATCAAACATGCTTAAATGCAGGCGACACAAGTGTTCCGAGGAACACCCACATCTAGTATGTATATAGAGAAACCTTTAAACAACATCTCCTCTGAAACCACTGGACAGAATTTGATTAAACTTGGCAGGGATGATCCTTGGGTCAACCTTCACAAAAGTTGCTAAAATAAACTTAATCCATGTAGAACTCTGGTTGCCATGGCAACAAAAAGAAAAAAAAATGAAAACTTTAAAAATCATCTCCTTCAAAACTACTGGCCAGATTTCAAAATAATTTGGTACAGATGTTCCTTGGGTCAACCTATACCAATGTTGCTAAAAAATTTCCGATCCGTAAAAAAACATGGCCGCCAGGGGCGGGGCTTATTTGCCTTATATGTATATAGAGAAACCTTTAAACAACATCTCCTCTGAAACCACTGGACAGAATTTGATTAAACTTGGCAGGGATGATCCTTGGGTCAACCTTCACAAAAGTTGCAAAAATAAACTTGATCCATGTAGAACTCTGGTTGCCATGGCAACAAAAAGAAAAAAAAATGAAAACTTTAAAAATCATCACCTACAAAAATACTGGCCAGATTTCAAAATGTTTTAGTACAGATGTTCCTTGGGTCAACCTCTACCAAAGTTGCTAAAATTATTCCGATCCGTAAAATAACATGGCCGCCAGGGGGCGGGGCTTATTTGCCTTATATGTATATAGAGAAACCTTTAAACAACATCTCCTTTGAAACCACTGGACGGACTTTGATTAAACTTGGCAGGGATGATCCTTGGGTCAACCTTCACAAAAGTTGCTAAAATAAACTTGATCCATGTAGAACTCTGGTTGCCATGGCAACAAAAAGAAAAAAAATATGAAAACTTTAAAAATCATCTTCTTCAAAACTACTGGCCAGATTTTAAAATAAATTGGTACAGATGTTCCTTGGGTCAACCTCTACCAAAGTTGCTAAAAAAAATTCCGATCCGTAAAAAACATGGCCGCCAGGGGCGGGGCTTATTTATCTTATATGTATATAGGGAAAACTTTAATCAACATTTCCTCTGAAACCACTGTACAGAATTTGATTAAACTTGGCAGGAATGATCCTTGGGTCAACCTTCTCAAAAGTTGCTAAATAAACTTGATCCATATAGAACTCTGGTTTCATTGGCAACAAAAAGAAAAAAAAAAATGAAAACTTTAAAAATCATCTTCTTCAAAACTACTGGCCAGATTTTAAAATAAATTGGTACAGATGTTCCTTGGGTCAACCTATTTATCTCAGGTGAGCGATTTAGGGCCATCATGGGCCTCTTGTTTATGAAACTGTCAGAGGTATTAAAATTATTTGTTAACTGTATTTTTACTCAGGTAACATTTTACGTTGAAAGATAATTTGCATGAACAGCTTAGTTCAATTTCTGATTACCCTCCCCCCACACATACACACACACACACACACACACACACACACACATTTTAGTGGATTTAAAATTTCATTAGTAATTATTTGTGATATACTTTCAGCCAATAAGAAACCTTAGTCCCCATTTGCATAGCAGTATATCACACAAGGCAGAAGAGGTAAGTTTTATCATTCATGAGTTAATAGATGATTTTTCAGAAATGAAATGTTTTTTGTTTTTGTTTTTTTTTTACCAAAAAAATCACCAGTATTTTCTTCAATGAGGGCTCTCTTTTCAGTGATGTACAAGAGATTCTAAGGTACAATAATTGTAGAATGACTTTGCTTTGACTAAATTAACTTTCACTTTCGAGAAGAAAAAAAGAAGATAATAGAGGGAAAAAAATGGTTTTGAAGGAATTAAATAATGCTACTTTTAACATACTTCCTTATAAAGACCATCTCTGATGGCTGAGTGACCAGAGCGTCCGTCTGCCTTTGTAGCGAGAGGTCGTGGGTTCGATCCTGGCTGTAACATACTGAAGTTGTAAAAAATGGTACTGGTATAGCTCCCGCATATGAGGGTAGTTATAGGACTGGTTGGCCCTATGTCAGGATAATGTGACTGTGGTATCATGCCTTATGTGTACAATGTGATAATGCAGTTTGGCAGCACTATTTCTGTTTTTTTAGTTGACATGATCTCCTAATGACTGAAATACTTTAGTATGTTAAACCAACCAAACAAACAAACTTCCTTATAATTCTGGTAATGTACTTATGTATCTTCTGTAAAAGTATCAATAATTTTTATGCAGTCTCTCAACAGATATTTGGATTAATGTTATTGTAAGGTCGAACATTAAAGTAGTTATTTTCTTCTTTAACTGCATTGTACTGTATCTAAAAAAAATTGTCTGTTATTTTCAGATTATACTTCATTCATATAAATTGTATACCACCATTTATTTCTAAAAGTATCTTAAAAACTCCTTTTTTCCAGCAGATGTGCAACATTAAACTGAGAAATATCACTAAGAAGGTAACTATCAGAATACTTGCAGTTTTTAGCTGATCTATACGTGCTCATAGTGAGCTTTAAGGATCACCCTGCGTCCGTTGTTGTGCGTCGTCCATCTTGTGTCATGCACAAGATCAACAATTGTCAACAATTTGCTTTAAACAACATCTCCTCTGACACCACTGGACAGAATTTGATTAAACTTGGCAGGGATGATCCTTGGGTGAAGTTTCACAAAAGTTGCTAAAATAAAATTGATCCATGTAGAACTGGTTGCCATGGCAACGGAAAGAAAAAAAAATGAAAACTTTAAAAATCATCTCCTTCAAAACTACTGGACAGATTTCAAAAGGTTTTAGTACAAATGTTCCTGGGTAACCCCCTACTAAGATTGCTAAAATTATTCCGTGAAAAAACATAGCGGCCAAGGGTGGGGCTTATTTGCCTTATATGTATATAGTGATATCTTCTCTGAAACCGCTAGACAGAATTTGATTAAACTTGGCAGGGATGATCTTTGCGTGAAGCTTCACAAAAGTTGCTAAAATAAACTTAATCCATGTAGAACACTGGTTGCCATGGCAACAGAAAGAAAAAAATGAAAACTTTAAAAATCATCTCCTTCAAAACTATTGGCCAGATTTCAAAATGTTTTAGTACAAATTTTCCTTGGGTAACCCTATACTCAGGTGAGCGATCCAGGGTCTCTAAGGCCCTCTTGTTCATGTTCCATGGTGGAATTTCATAACTTGAGATAAAAGTCACCCCAGTAATGTTTTGAGGAAATTCTGAAGCACTTGATCCTTATTCTGCGTAAATCATCGTTGTTGCTATTATTTCAAAATTTTGTGTTTCTTTCTTATATATAAAGAACTTCTTACAATGTTTAGCAAGAAAACATGGAAATGCTGTTCCCTAACAATTTGATAAATTAGACTGACACATGGAATTCCTGTTAATCTATGAAAAATATTTGATCTTTTAATATTAAGTGCCTAGGTCACTACACTTTGATTATAACTAGATCTCTTATTTGATTGTGAGTTATTAAGAAATTAATTTATTTTTACTATATGAGCTATAATTGTTTATGTAAAACTCATGGATATATTTCCTCATTTATTTCTTTTTCAGAGGAAGAGCAAGTCGTTTGTCTATAGTCCCATTAAAAGAAGTAGACAAAAATATTGCATTTGCCAAAAGCAGGAAGATGACAGGTATGAATTTGATGTATAGTTTTTAATTCGCCAAGACAAATTCTTCAAAGAGCTATTAGATTGGGATGTGTCATTTGGCGTGTGGAAGGGTGGGTGGCATCAAACTTTGGTTTCCACACAATAAATCTCAAAAGGTTGACAGATTTAAGTAATCTTTTGTACACATATGAATCTAAGAAAATTAATGTCAAGCTTGATTTTGGGTAAAATCCATAATTTTCGACACAGCCCCTTTTCTACTTAGAATTTGCCAACAAAAAAATAATTATGTTATAATTACTAAACTTGTTGCAGATTTAAATAACTTTTTGTACACATGTTTATCATAAGGAAATGAAGGTCAAATCAATTTTTGGCAAAGTCAGTGAAATTTCAATCCAGTTATGGACCCTTTTCGACTTAAAATTTTTAAATATAAACACCTAGTCCATGCGCTAATTCATAAACAGATTAACAGATTGAAATTATTTTCAGTTTTGGTGTACATTATTTTTGGAAATACAATGTAATGATATTTTCCAATTTCCAATTTTTTTAACTAGTGACTTTGGATTGTTGTAGATGTGAACATGAAATATATAAGTTGGAAAATTTATAGTTTGGGCAGTTCCTTCAATTTTAGGGTGTGTACACACACACACACTCACACATGCGCACACAATCCAACATTCAAAATTATTTGACAGTCGAGGCGAAATATCTTTCTTCTGACAACTTCTTTTTTGGTATGTCTCAGCTAATTTAGGTTAATCAATATAACGCTTTGTTTTACAGGAACATTTCAACCAAATACTTTGTCAAAGAATCAAATCAGAACAAATTACATCTACATTTGTTCAATCTCATTACATATGTCACAGTACCGAAAACTCACACTAGGGGAGAATCATATGTAAGCGATTGGGTAGCTCACTTGGTAGAGCATTCGACCTGTAAGCGAAAGGCCCCAGGTTCGAGTCCCGGTCAGGCTGCATATTTTTCTCACCCTGTCACACTTATATAGCTATTCCAAGCTTAATAAAGATGGAGGAAGACCCAAATTGCACAGATGCATCTGGGTAGACCCATGACTCTACATCAACTGGAAGGCTTCCTCAGATAAAAAAAAAATATAAGTGACCTTGACAGGATTTTTTTTTCCATAGTGAGGAACTTACCGGTAATGCTAGGAAGTAAATAACTATAACCTATCAAGCACATAGTCAATATGGTATTTTTTAATCTTTGCTATAAAAGGGATAGTCAACTTTGTTGTAGGGTTTACTGGCAGTGCAATAATTGCAAAAGGTGGCTTCATCCCAGCTGCATTGGAAGAGATGAATGGGATTCCCCAGAACCCTTTCAGTGTGAACCATGTTTGGTAATTATTAGTAACATCTAAATTTTGATCTTCAGCCACAGGAGTTGGAGGTCTTGTGTTTGATCCCAAGCCACAACATACCAAAGTCTTAAAATGGTAATGGTATAGCTCCTTGCATGAGACTCAGCACATAAAGGTAATTCCAGGAATGGTTGGCCCGGTGTCAGGATAATGTGACTGAGTGTGGTATCATATTACATGTCTGATAATACTGTAGTGTAGCAGCTCTATGTCTGTCTCAAGTAGACATTATGTTCTCCAAATGACTCTAATACTGTTGCTAGTGTGTAATTGTTAAATCCATCAAACATCCAAACAAACCAATATAACTTTTGATCTCTTATTTATATTTATATATTTAGTTATGTCAAAGTTTAGACTTATTGTTTTTACTCCATTTCTCATTATCATTATTATTATTCTTTCTTCCTCCGGCACCTTTTTACGGGCCATATCTTGGACGCTGCTCCACCTATCTTTTCAAAACTTCACTCACTTATAGTCCTCAATGAGTAGCAGGTGCCCCCCTGCTTTTCGTAAATGGGAGGTTGGGGTCAGGCCCCACCCCCTCAAAGATGGATTTTTACATTAAAAATGTAATTTTGTTAAATATTTCAAATTTCCAACCCTGAATCATATATTTTTTGTTCCTCATAATGAGAAAAACTTATTAGTACTAATTTGGTGTCACCAGAGGTCACCAAGGGGTCAGACCTTACCCCATCAATTTTACTTATGACCTTATTCCTCAAAAACTGTTTAGAAACCCAACCATAAATCATATATATATATTCTTGTTCCACATGATGAGACAGATTGAATGGTACTTCTTTTGTGTCCCCAGGGGGTCACAAAGGGATTGGGCCCCACCCTGTCAGTTTTACTTCTGACCTTTATTTCAAAAACCAATGAGATCCCACCCATAAACCATACATAACTTTGTTTTGGAGACAGTTCACTGTTACACAATTCTTACTTGTTTAGTTTAAACTTATTTATTTTATGTTACCTGGGAAAGAAGTTCTTACAACTTGTACTTAGACCCATCAATGGTTCCTTAGTCGGACCAGCACTAGGTCATGAAAAATCCTTGCACGAATTAGTATCGACCACCCATTATTTTCACATCTATTATCAGGTAGGTTAACATTGGAGCACAGTGCCCTGAAGTTCATTATGTAATTCATCCCATCCTGCCATGTCATTTCCCACTTAACATGAAGCTCATCATCTTTTTATATTGTTCAATCATATACAAGTATACATTACCTTCAATTCTTGCTATAGTTTATTCTAATTACTTTTAGTTTTTCTCTTCCTGTATTAGTAATAATGTTTTGCATATGAATTAAAGAGTTTTTGAGGAGAAATTGAAAGTTTGATAAACAAATGATAAGAAACAGCACCAAATATCGTATTCTTTCTAGATTTTGTGAATTCCTATATCATTATTTAGGTATATAATTATTTCACATTTTCTTTTACCATTGCAGAACATTAACTTAGCAAAACTGTACCCTTTATCAAATTTCTTTTGACAAACAATTCTTACATTAGCATGTGCATCAATTAGTGTTATACCATAATCAATAAATGCTCAGCAGTTGTAGGTTTTAGTGAGAGTCAAAGGCTATTATAGTTTATTATTAAAATATAATTTTTAGGAAAGACATGTAAGCAGCTGGAGTATTGACCAGTTTGGAAGTCATCAACAGTTTAGAATCTTCTTAAACATGTTTAACACCCGTTAAAGGTTGAAGGATATAAAACTGAGCATTTTCATTAATATGCAAGTTTTTCTGACCATTTTCCAATCATCATTCTCTCTCTTCTCTGTAGCTACTACATTTCATCTTATGAATCATATAGGTAAATGAGCATCATGCTGTAATGTTAAAATATACACCTTATTTAAGTTTTATTGAATTATACAAACTCTATGTATTGTCATTAGGTTCAATAAAGATTTGATAATGATATTTAGTTTATGCAAGAGATAAAATATAAGTATTTTTAGAACTTTCGGCTTGACCTCCATTTAGCAACCACCTGTGCTAAGTGACCAATTTTCCTTGGCTGAAAATGCTAGTATGATAAATAGCATTCATATTATCAATGTGAAAGTATTAGCTCACGTTATAGTTTTATTATTTGTTAAATAAGGGGAGCTCTTCTTCTCACCAGAGCGTTGGCATCAGTGCCAACATCTATGTGATACTTTGGTTTATATTTTTGGTATGAATTTTGTAACACATCAGTTCTTCAATAAACCCTTTGAGATATTGCTTTAAAATTTGGATTCACCTACACCTGTAGGCAGCAGTACATAACTCGGTCATGAAATTTGTCCCTTTTTCCCCTTAGAATCTCTAATAAGTTCTTCATACCACTTCACATATATTATCACAGATCCCTCTCAGGTAATTGATTATCTTTATTGCCATTTTTTACCCTTTGAAAATACAACATTTTTTGTCTGCAGATGTTTTGTTTTATTTGCAAGCACTACAATACTAGAGCTTGCTGTCTTACGGACAGGTCTTGTTTTATGACAGTCTTTGCCAGAGAAACTATTAAAGTACATTTATATGAAAATATAATGTTTTAAAAGAAGTAAACCATGATTTCAGTCTGAAAGTGATGATGAAGATGAAGAAATGTTCACTATCAATGGTGGAATAGCATGTAAAGAGGTAACTACTCTTTCATAGAATATCAAAACAAAAAGGTCTTCCTTTTATAACCCCGATACGAAGTATATGGGAGCTATATTGGAGTCACGTCTGTTGGTCCGTCTGTCTAGACATGATTTGTCTGCTTAATTCAGTATTCTTTGAGTTATCCCCCCCCGCCATATTTCATGAATATATTTTATCTGCTCTATTTCTCTGCTACTATTGGTCAGATTTTGATATATCTTCTCAGCATTTATATGTACCAACAGAAATTGCATACATCCTTGGCATGTCATGATCAGCTTAATTTTTTTCATATTATTCAATCAGTCCCAGTGGCCTAGTGGTTAGAACATCTGCCTTGGAATCAGGAGGCTGTGGATTCAATCCCCGGCCGTGACATCCCAAAGTTGTAAAA
Source organism: Solen grandis (assembly GCA_021229015.1). Lineage (NCBI taxonomy): Eukaryota > Metazoa > Mollusca > Bivalvia > Adapedonta > Solenidae > Solen > Solen grandis. The sequence continues at coordinate 71,779,548 of CM037777.1, forward strand.
AGCTCCCTTGCTTGGCATTCAGCATATAAGGGTAGTTTCAGGACTGATTGGCCCAGTGTCAGGATAATGTGAATTGGTGTTGTATCATGCAAAATGTCTACGGTGTAATACTACTGTGTGGCAGCACTATATCTGTATCAAGTAGACATCATCTCTAAATGACTAAAATACTGTCAGTATTTAAACCCAGTAAACAAACAAATACGGTACATATTTTCTATCAGGGATACATGTATATCACAATTATACCTGGTCTAGGTTTTTTTTGTGTTTTTTTTTGACCTTCAACTTTATCAAGACTATCTGACATGGTAATAGTAACTGTGACAAAGCAGTATCTGGGGTATTCATCATTTTCAGTGATAATTTTTGTTAGTATGAAAAAAGCTTTTTCCATACTACTCAGGTTTAACATTTGTGGGGGATTTATGATCTTGCAGTATGTCTGCCTGTTAATAAGTATGTCTCTTTTATTAAGAGCATGTTACAATAAATCAAGACTGTATTTCAGTTTAATTTTCATACACCTGAAGGGTGGTGTTATGTTATGCCACTGGTCATCCGTCTGTCCGTTAGCAATTTTGTGCCCCCTCTGTGTCATAAGAACCACTGGAAGGAAACCTAAAATTATTTCACATAAATATTAAGCAAACAGAGAGGATGCGCAGAGTGTAGACTTTAGATGTCTTGGTTCAAGGTCAATGTCACACTTGAAGGTCACATGTCATATTGTTATATTTTTTTGTGTCCACTTTGTATCTCTTGAATCACTTAAGCACATTTAAACTATTTGCCAGAAATGGCAACCATACGGAGATGCAGTGCCAAGTTTTAGCTGTATTGGGTCAAGGTCACAGTATGAAGCAACATGTGATATTGATATAAATGTAAATCGAATATATATCGTGTCTGTCTATTAGTCCCCTACCAATATTTACACAAAAGGGGACTGTAAGTTTGGCCTCCTTCTTTCTGTCTGTCCGTTCATCCGACTGTCAGGTCAAAATTCTGTTTGAGATGGTAATGGAAATAGTCAAAATTTGCATAACAGGTCAAAACAGAAGTTTGGTGTGTTGCAAGCAAGACTTGTTTTTGCATTGAGTCCTCTCACATTTCCATTTTGTGCATCTTACAACAGCACATACTTCAGGCATATAATGCTTCGACACGCAGAGCTCATGTTATTCACCTGTCAAATTATGACATATGGATTCACCAGCAGCCAACATGTGCAAAGTACACTTTTGTTGTACACTCACTTAAAATCAAATAGAATAGTCAAAACACTAGAGTTATGGCCCATGAATTCAGGAAAAATTGCCAAATTAATCGTGACCATGCATTCAGATAAACATCACCCGACCTTTGACAAAAATTGGTTACAGTGTGAAACTAGTAAAAAGTCCCAGACATCCCATATGATTACTTTTATTACAGGGTGGATGGATTTTGCATTAACCCGAGTTTGTGTGTCAGCAGTTATATAAAATAATTAGGCAAATTTGATGAAAAAAATATACTGTTAGGTTGTTAAAGTAATTCTCACATCAAATTATTCCTTGTAGATGACAGCAGCATACAAACGATGCTTGGAGATATGCTCATCTGTTGCATCAAAAAGGTAATAAATAGGGAAGTATATATTTCCCAGTTAATATATCAAATGATTACAATTAAATGGTATACTATGTGGCATGAAGTTTTATTGAGGAGATACAGTTCTTCTTCTTCTTGTGATATTTTGTAAACATAAAGTTATTATAAATAGGAGTCACATCCATTGGTTGGTTCCTCTGGCTGTCTTTGTATAAAATTAGTCTTAGCAAGGCTGGCATGTAACATGCCTAGTAGCAGTTATCATTGGCATTCATGATCATTTTATTTTACAGGATTGAGTTACAGCTCATTTTTTTTAATCTGTTTTGTCTGTTCTATTTCTCTGCTACCATGTGTGATGAAAATTGACACTAATTTTTATATGCACGATCACTGACATGAACAGTAGGTCACTAATAAATTAAATAAATAAAATTTGCCTTTGAAAAATAATGCTATGATGTGATTTTGTTTGTTAACCTGAACACAGTACATGTGTATTAGACTAGCTAATGGCCCTTAAATTAAATGTGAACAAAAGTATGATATATGAGTTTTAAAGTCAGTGTTTAGCAGTTTTCCATATAGTCTACTGCATTGTTATCTAACATGAAAACATTCATGTCTTTTTTTACTATGCCAAGTAAAGGTATATGGTATTTTGGTAGATTTTCTTTTATAGATTGATTTCATTTTAACTAAGGTACATTAAGAATTCATACAGAAGAACCCTTTAAGTCATGACATTTCAGGTTTAAATTAATGATTTTATTATTTCATTTTTACCCTTGTAAAATGGTATCTGTATTCGTCATATCTTATAAGCTACATTATTTATTTTGCTACCTTTTGTTTGTAAATGAGTCACATTGGTAAGTGTTATAGAATGTGAGAGTTAATTTCTTGATCATAAATTACAGTCAAGTGCCATGGTTGAGGACACATTGTAATTTTGCCAAACTTGGATGTGGTCAACCAAAGATTGGATTTGGGTATGGGATTTTCAGTCAGAAGGTTAGTATAATAAGATTGAGTTTATATTGACTTTTTGGTTGTCAGATGTTGTATATTTTCTTGATCTCCATCATATTTGATGATCACTTTCAAATATGTTTATCGGTGGTTCTACCCGGGTACCTCTGTGTATTCGGGGTCTTCCTCCACCTGTAATTAGCTGGACGTCGCTATATGATTGAAATACCATCGCAGCGATGGTAAACCCCAATACAACAACAAATGATGTTTAAGGTAATTAGTATACCAAATCATAGGCATTACTTTAACCTCCACTCCCAAGAACATCTCATTCAAATGCTGAAGAATTGTCAGACTTTTAAGTTTCATGTATACAAACATTTTCCTCAGCTGTATAATCGTTATACACGATTTAAAATATAGTGTTTGATGTCATTGTCGACTATTAGAACATGACAGCTGCACTAAAAAACAGTTTCTGTTTGAAGGAAATACACCTTGTTGTAAAGTTTAGATACATTTTTTAGCTCACCTGAGCAAAGCTCAGGGTGAGCTATTGTGATCCCATGAGCGTCCGTCTTCTTTCGTGCGTCTTGCGGCGTCAACAATTTTTAGTGTTTACACTCTATCACCTTTATTTCTTGAGCAATCATCTTCAAACTTAAGACAATGTTTATGACCATAATGTCTCGAATGAGTTCGATTATGGCTGAGAGCCGTCGATTATGTCAGGAGTTATGCCCCTTTTAATATTAAAAAAATGCCATATTTCACGTTGTTTACACTCTAGCATCTGCATCTTTTGAGCAATCATCTTCAAACTTTATGGCAATGCTTATGACCATAAGGTCTCGATTGAGTTCGATTATGGCTAAGATCCGTCAATTAGGTCAAGAGTTATGCCCCTTTTAATATTAAAAAAATGCCAGATTTCACTTTGTTTACACTCTAGCATCTGCATCTTTTGAGCAATCATCTTCAAACTTTATGGCAATGTTTATGACCATAATGTCTTGATTGAGTTCGATTATGGCTATGATCCGTCAATTAGGTCAGGAGTTAAGCCCCTTTAATATTAAAAAAATGCCATATTTCACTTTGTTTATCTAGCATCTTCATCTTTTAAAAAAGCTGAGATCTTTAGGTCAGGAGTTATGCCCCTTTAAATATAAAAAAAATGTCAGATTTCACTTTGATTACACTCTAGCATCTTCATTTTTTTAGCAATTTTTTTCAAACTTTAAGACAATGTTTATGCCCATAATTTCGCAATCGGGTTCAATTATAACTGATATTGACAAGTTAATTTAGGAGTTATGCCCTTTTCACCATAAAAAACTCTAGCATCTTTATTTCTTGAGCAATCATCTTTCTCAGGTGAGCGATCAAGGGCCATCTTGGCCCTCTTGTTTTTCTATATGGTCTAACTCAGTTTCAAATTAAAATTTACTATTTGTTTAGTAAGCGAAGTAATTATGCCAAATTATTTATATTTCTTATAAAACCTTCATGGTATAGACAGAAATTTGAGTACTTATAAAATATTTTTATAAAAATCATTAGAGCCTTAGGCCAAGGGATCATTAATTAACAATATCAGAAGAGTTAAAAGTATTAAAAGAAAGTATAAGAGTATATATTTTATATATTACAGGCATTGATGCTAGTAGAAAATAACATTGTAAAGAAGTTCCTGAAACGTGAAAGGTAAAATAACTCAGAATTATTATTATAGAAATATGAATTGGTAGCTTGTTAGTATGTTTGCCCATGTTATAAGTGACTGCAACTGAGTTATTAAGTATGTCACTCTTTGAAAGAGAGTGCCATCTTCTACATATACTGGCTGATTGGACCTGAAATTAAGTATTGTTGTCCTATGGATTTAACAAAATTACAAGTTCACAAGATCTTTTTTTTTTTTAAATTTTAGCATATAGTGATATTTTTAAATATTTTTAAAAACTGGAATTCAATTTGTAAGTACTGAAGAGTTGTAAAATACAAAAATACCTTTGCTTCTAGTAACTTCAAAGGGTCATTTTTATTAAACATTAGTAAAGAATATGATATCAGGTCTAGGCAATGACACGCTTCATCCTCAGTCTTTAAGATAAAAATGGAGTTCTTCATGTTTACAGTGAATATGTAATGAAGTATGTGTAATAAAAATATATTTAATTAAAAAGGCAATCATACATTTCCATATGTAAAGTTAATTAATGTTTAAGGGTGTGTTTCATACATAAGTTTAGATTTAGTAAGCATTAATTTATTTCAGCCTATATAGAAGCAGCACAAACATCCTTGGTCTTGCCAATAAGAAGTTAGGAAACGTTTTCAAGAGTGACAACACGTAAGTTAGATCATTGATTTAATGTTACTTGAACTGCCTTACACATCCACAACAGACCTGTATGTTTTTATTAAAATAGATATAAATGCATTTTTGAATCAATAAGATACTGAGTTATGTCTGTGGATGAATAGCCCTTTATTTTGCAAATTCCTAGGAACATATGATTTGTTTGAGGATAAAAAAAATAAAAAAAGATGGGAAACACTCTCATCCATACGCCAAACAAAACTGAAAGTAAACCAAACCAAAAACCTAAGATGAATAAGTGCATTTATACCTGGTGTGACTTAGAGTGAGAAAGTCAATCTTAAGTATGTATTTTGACATTAAAAGAGAAAAAGGATCTGTACTTAAGCACAAAACCAGTTGAAGACACAAGACTGTCTTTTTAGAAAGAACAAATAATATTATGTTAAAATTAACTAATTGAAAGACATAATATTAAAGAAGAAATGTTGTTTTTTTTAGGCTCCCATACATTTACATTAAGACAGTCCTACTCAGAGAAGGACTGATTGCTTTGTTCCAGAGGGTATGTTTTAATATGTTTTTGTACCTAATCAAGAATAGGTATAGAGTTGTTTTGAAAGCTATTGCTTACTTCTGACAAATGATGACTTCTGCTTTGACTAATATGTTACCATATCTTAATTTCAATGTGTTACTCTCTAATTTACCAGTATCAACTTCGTTCATATATATATCCATTTTTCTTCATTTCATTCTTCAAATATCCTAAATAAGACATACAAATGAATTGAGAATATTTCAGTACTGAATAATATGTAATTGTAGGTTGCCCTAGTGTTTTTGTTTTCATTTTTATTAGATCACGTAGCAGCAGTATGTAAAGTTTTACTGGAATATAGTATATTAAAACTAATGCTGTTGACAATTGTCATTATGGCATTCACACTCACATTATGTGTCACAAGTACAACCAGTCACTTTTTGTGCTTATTGACAAGCACTAGGGAGACATACCAATTTTGTTTTAAATATTCAGTATGTCAAGGCAGGGAATCAATACTACACCTTGCAGTGCAAAGGTAAATGCTCATCAGTCACTGTGACCAGTGAGTAAATATTAGCTTGTGCAGAGGATTACTATTATCATAAGAAGACATAAATATTAGTTACTAAGCATGAAATTTTAAATACTTTAAAAAACATGCTTTCAATTTACCAATTGTAGAAGTTTGGATGAGTGCATATTCCTGAGAGTAACACATTTCAATATTACTATAGAGAGATCTAGAGAAAATGTAATATTCATAAGATTAACACAGTGCTATCACAATGCATCATCATGGCATGGATGGAAACTAACGGTTGCCTGTTCGCTCAAGGCAACCAGATTTCACGGTGGGCAAGTAGATTTCACAAGTTGGTAGTCTGGCTGGCGGTTAGCAAATAGCCTTGAGGAATTTCTGCTGTTTCCTTCGTAATCAATTTGCAATGTAAATATTGCATATTGCAAGGTTAAAGTTATTCTTTTGTGTCTGGCTGTTTGACCATGAATTTAGACAGCATAAAAAATTTTGCTTTTTAAAAGCTCTGATACTACTGTACCAAGCAGATTTTGGCTCTGGACACATAGATTTTGAAGTGGGCAACTAATTTTTAGGAGCTGGTTACCCGTCTTGGCAACCAAGCTTTTGAAATTAATTTTCATCCCTGATGTCACAAAAAAAAAAATTCAATTGCTTTATTCACCAGAATAGACATTATCTTCAGCAACTGAAAATCAACAACAGTCATAACAACCTGTAATGCCATGGTCAGAGACGTCAATATGTAATTTTTAAATCATTTGACCAGCTTGATGCAAGGTTTCAATTTATCTATGGAAACTAGTATGGCATTTAGTTGTTTTTTTTGTTGTTTTTTTGGTCATGAAAAGTGTATCATCAATTGATTTTTTTTTCATCTTCTACTCTAACAAAGATATGGCTTAACGTAATATATGATCATTTATATCCATTTGAATGATGTTTTTTGCACAGGATACTGGTTGTGACTATCAGGCTGCAGATGAAGCGATGGAAATCACAGTGGCCAAAACAACCCTGCTGGCCATGAAAAAAGCTTTACAACATTGTAAGTTATATCAAGCGCAGAAAAAAAAATAATGTTCATGATTTTTTTCTGCATTTTTCTTGAAAAGTAATTAAGTATAACTCCTTCCAATTCACTTTGACTAAATTATTCATTTGCATTATTATATACTAGTAATGGATTTTACTTTAAGATTGTGTCTTCAATATTTGTATGAATCAACACTCCTTGTTATATTACCTGTACTGATAGTTATGAACACATGAATTTTCAACTTTTCAGGCTCAAAACTAAAGGACGTGTATCAGTCAACGCTAAAATAAACATGCCATGGAACATTTACTAATAACATGCATCTTTTTGGAACCAGAAGAATCCAGTGTGTCGAGGAAATTGAGGCTGATATTCGTTGTAATTTTGCTGTAAATTGTCAAAAGTGTTTGCTTTTTTTATTTTTTAAAAATTAAGTGACCTTTACACTTAAGAAATATTCATATATTTTTCTCCTTAAAAATTACATTATGGATAATTTAATTGTTTCTAAAGAGTAGTCATGCATTTATAGTAAGTCATTTACAATTATTCGCATACAATTTTTTCATCCATAGATATTCGTGAAGAATCGCACAATTGTGAATTTTATGAATATATCAAGATCTTCCGCAGAGTACTGCTCTAAATTAGGGAGCACAGAGAGAGTTAAAAATTGTTTTAGAATGCCTGGAAAATTATTTAATTGAATATCTGTAACCATTTCACATTTCTAAATCTCTGTTTATTACATACTATGTTCTTATTATATATATTGAGTATGTAGACATTTTATGAGCTTCTTGAGAATTTTAAATCTTCTCTAAATTTTATTTGGAAAATTAATATAATCTGACATATCATCCTTCTTTGTCTATTTTCTAGTTCATGGTAACTCCAGCTTGTGTTTAAGATGTGTTTCTCTGAATATTCAATTATTGTTTTGTACTTTGTCTTTGTTTATTAGTTTGAATCTCTTCCTGATCATATTCTGCATGATAGTTTCCACATACAGTGTGATAAGAACCTATTCCGTTCTAGTGTCATTGTTGATACTCATTGCATTTTAATGTTAAAAAGTTTTCATCCAGACAGTACATGCTCTTCTGAATACAGTGTAATGTTTATAGAGAACAACACATTTTATATTGAAGGGAACAGTTTGCAATCTTAGATTTGTGTGATAGAGCATTCTTGATTTTGCCATAGATACATAATACTTTATCATTTGTGGATTGAATAAGACATTAATGTCAGTATGAAACGATTACAGGTTGGAAGTCACAGGTAAATTTATGTATAAGCGTTCGAGCTACATTGATTTATGTGTTTTATTTGATCTAAGACAGTGAGGTATGCTATCTTAATGTTTTGGACAAAAAATTCTGTGGTTTTGTAGGAAAATTGGTTTGATCAATTTTTAACATTCATCTTAAAACTGGTTACTTTAATGCAGTGATGTCTATCACTAGGAAAATATTTTTCACAATAATTAACATGTTTATAAGGCATTGGTACTATTACATGTAATTTTTGTAACCAAATATTAAAAAGCAGGATGTGAAAGGGGTGATGTGTCAATGATTTGTTATACACAGTATTGACCAAGTATACAAAGAACGTCATAAATTTATAAATATTGTATGTAGAGATAGATAAATATATATATTATATGAAGAAAAGTTTTAAAAAAGTGACCAATTTCATTTACATGTGCTTGAAAATTGTCCATTGATAAAGAAGTACAAAAACATTTAAATAAATGATTCTTGGTTAAATTTTGTTTGTAATTTATTTAGTACCAATTCTGAGAATATGTAGCACTTAGAATTCACAAATATACACTACAGTCAAAACGATCATCAATGCTACGTATGTGCCACTGCTCAGAACCGTTAACTGTGTTTCAAACAAAATGCTCACTTGTAAAGAATGATTACCACAGTTTGTTTTGACGCAAGGGTGACTTCAATAGCTCTCATATTCTTCAAAAAGTCGAGCTAATAATCTCATGGATGGCCTCAGCAATAAAACTTACCTGAATGAAGCAGACACTTGCTACTTGACAGAAAAGTTTGATGTATTCTTTATAAGCTGTTAACAACATTGACAAGAAAAATTCTGTAGTAGCAGAGGTATGCAGATGGCAAATTTGATTTCAGATATTGTGTTACACAAAGGTCTGCAGTTGGCCACATTGAATCAATCTACTTATTACTTATTAACAGAAATTTATTATAAGCCACAGTGATTCAACTCATGTAGTAGTAAACTTTTGTGGTTGGCCACAGTGATTTGACTTGTTCTATAGTAGAAGTTTACAGTTGATGACAGTGAATCACAACATATTCTGTAGTAGTAGAAGGTTGTGGTTGGCCACAGTGATTCAACATATTCTGTAGTAGTTAAAGGTTGGGGTTGGCCACAGTGATTCAACATATTCTGTAGTAAGTTAGAGGTTAATGAATGGTGTTGCCACAGTGATTAACATATTCTGTATAGTTAAAGGTTGCGGTTGGCCACAGTGATTCGACATATTCTTAGTAGTAAAGTTGCGTTGGCCACAGTGATTCAACATATTCTGTAGTAGTTAAAGGTTGGGGTTGGCCACAGTGATTCAACATATTCTGTAGTAGTAGAAGTTGGGTTGGCCACAGAATGATTCAACTATATTTGCTGTTAACGTAGTAGTTAAAGGTTGTGGTTGGCCACAGTGATTCAACATATTCTGTAGTAGTTAAAGGTTGGGTTGGCCACAGTGATTCAACATATTCTAGTAGTTTAAAGGTTGAGGTTGGCCACAGTGATTCGACATATTCTGTTAGTAGTAGAAGGTTGCGGTTGGCCACAGTATTAACATATCTGTAGTAGTAAATTGGGTTGGCCCAGTGATTCACATATTCTGTAGTAGAAAGTTGCGGTTGGCCCATGATTACATATCGTAGTAGTAAAGGTTGGTTGGCCACAGTGATTCAACATATTCTGTAGTAGTAAATTGGGTTGGCCCAGTGATTACATATTCTGTAGTAGAAAGGTTGGGTTGGCCCATGATTCAACATATTCTGTATAGAAAGTTGGTTGGCCACAGTGATTCACATATTCTGTATAGTAAAGGTTGGGTTGGCCACAGTGATTCAACATATTCTGTAGTAGTAAAGGTTGCGGTTGGCCACAGTGATTCACATATTCTGTAGTAGTAAAGGTTGCAGTTGGCCACAGTGATTACATATTCTGTGTAGTAAAGGTTGCGGTTGGCCACAGTGATTCAAAATTCTGTAGTAGTAGAAGTTGCGGTTGGCCCATGATTCAATATTCTGTAGTAAGAAGGTTGGTTGCCACAGTGATTCACATATTCTGTAGTGTAAAGGTTGTGGTTGGCACAGTGATTCAACATATTCTGTAGTAGTAAATTGGGTTGGCCCAGTGATTCGACATATTCTGTAGTAGAGAAGTTGGGTTGGCCACAGTATTAACATATCTGTAGTAGTAAAGGTTGGTGGCCACAGTGATTCAACATATTCTGTAGTAGTAAAAGTGCGGTTGCCACAGTGATTCAACATATTCTGTATAGTAAAGGTTGGTTGCCACAGTGATTCAACATATTCTGTATAGTAGAAGTTGGTTGGCCACAGTGATTCAAAATTCTGTAGTAGTTAAAGTTGGGTTGGCCACAGTGATTCACATATTCTGTAGTAGTAAAAAGTTGCGGTTGGCCACAGTGATTCACATATTCTGTAGTAGTTAAAGTTGGGTTGGCAAGTGATTCAACAATTCTGTGTAGTAGAAGTGGTTGGCCACAGTGATTCACATATTCTGTAGTATAAAGGTTGCGGTTGGCCACAGTGATTCAACTATTCTGTAGTAGTAAAGATCGGTTGGCCTCAGTGATTGACATATTCTGTAGTAAAGAAGTTGCGGTTGGCCTCAGTGATTTACATTCTGTAGTAAAAGTTGTGGTTGGCCACAGTGATTCAACATATTCTGTAGTAGTAAAGGTTGCGTGGCCACAGTGATTCAACAATTCTGTGTAGTTAAAGTTGCGGTTGGCCACAGTGATTCAATATTCTGTAGTAGTAAAGGTTGCGGTTGGCCACAGTGATTCAATATTCTGTAGTAGTAAAGGTTGGTTGGCACAGTGATTACATATCTGTGTAGTAAAGGTTGCGTTGGCCACAGTGATTACAATTCGTGTAGTAATGTGGCCTCAGATTCCATTTTTGTAGAAAGTGCGGTGGCCATGATACATATCGAGTGTAGAAGTTGTTGCCACAGTGATTCAACATATTCTGTAGTAGTAGAATTGGGTTGGCCCAGTGATTCACATATTCGTATAGAGAAGGTTGGGTTGCCAATGATTCACAATCTGTAGTATAAAGGTTGGTTGGCCACATGATCAACATATTCGTAGTAGTAAAGTTGTTGGCCACATGATTCAACATATTCTGTATATAGAAGTTGGTTGGCACAGTGATCACATATTCTGTAGTAGTTAAAGGTTGCAGTTGCCACAGTGATTCAAAATTCTGTAGTAGTTAAAGTTGCGTTGCCACAGTGATTCAAATCTGTAGTAGTAAAGTTGCGGTGGCCACAGTGATTCAACATCTGTAGTAGTAAAGGTTGGTTGGCCACAGTGATTCAAATATTCTGTTGTAAAGGTTGGTGCCACATGATTCAACATATTCTGTGTAGTAAAGGTTGGGTGGCCACAGTGATTCACATATTCTGTATAGTAAAGTGGGTTGGCCCAGTATTACATATCTGAGTAGAAAAGGTTGGGTGGCCCAGTGATTAACATATCTGTAGTAGTAAAATTGGTTGGCCACAGTGATTCAACATATTCTGTAGTATTAAGGTTGGGTTGCCCAGTGATTCAACAATTCTGTAGTATTAAGGTTGGTTGCCACAGTGATTCAACAATTCTGTAGTAGTTAAAGGTTGGGTTGGCCACATGATCATATTTTATAGTAAAGGTTCGTTGGAAGTGATTCAACATATTCTTAGTAGTTAAAGGTTCGTTGCCACATGATTGACATATTCTGTATAGTGATTCACATATTCTGTAGTAGTAGAAGGTTGTGGTTGGCCACAGTGATTCAACATATTCTGTAGTAGTTAGAAGGTTGGGGTTGGCCACAGTGGATTCTACATATTCTGTAGTAGTAGAAGGTTGTGGTTGGCCACAGTGATTCAACATATTCTGTAGTAGTTAAAGGTTTTGGTTGGCCACAGTGATTCAACATATTCTGTAGTAGTTAAAGGTTGAGGTTGGCCACAGTGATTCAACATATTCTGTAGTAGTTAAAGGTTGTGGTTGGCCACAGTGATTCAACATATTCTGTAGTAGTTAAAGGTTGTGGTTGGCCACAGTGATTCAACATATTCTGTAGTAGTTAAAGGTTGCGGTTGGCCACAGTGATTCAACATATTCTGTAGTAGTTAAAGGTTGGTTGGCCACAGTGATTCAACATATTCTGTAGTAGTAGAAGGTTGTGGTTGGCCACAGTGATTCAACATATTCTGTAGTAGTTAAAGGTTGTGGTTGGCCACAGTGATTCAACATATTCTGTAGTAGTTAAAGGTTGCGGTTGGCCACAGTGATTCAATATTCTCTGTAGTAGTAGAAGGTTGCGGTTGGCGAAAGTGATTCAACATATTCTGTAGTAGTAGAAGGTTGCGTTTGGCCACAATGATTTGACATATTCTGTAGTAGTAGAAGGTTGCGATTTGCCACAGTGATTCAAGATATTCTGTAGTAGTTAAAGGTTGCGGTTGGCCACAGTGATTCAACATAGTCCGTAGTAGTAGAGGTTTGGGTTACCAGTCATTATTATAGAAAATTTTTAAATTTTTTTTTTATCTATATTGATAAGTTTTTCCTCATGGTCTCTAGATTATTTTTTAATTATTTTCAGTGATATTAATGTAAATAGCAGTCGTTTCTGTTGTACCTTTAGATAATATACTTTCAAGCCTTTAAAATGTGATACCGGTAGGATTTTCTTGACTTCTGTTATATAGCTACAGTATCATTCGTTTTATTTAGGTTTAATCTGTCAATTCTGTAATTTAAAAGAGATTTAAACTCGCACAAGATAATATATACCAATTTTAGCAATTTACGTACACTTATGTACAAAAAAAAAACAACTAATAGTTACATTCCCGATACAGATAAACAAACACGTACGCAAATTAGAGAGTATATGTTTATCCCCTACACCGGGTCATCAAGTGTACGGTTGGCCGTGTTTGCAGCTGGAATTTAGTGTTTACCGAGTGAAACACGTGTTAACCATGTTGTTTTAAGTGAAAAGTAGTACCTAAATAAAATCTTTATAATTTATTGTTTAAAAATAATCAAAGTGAATATGATAAATGTTTCGGAGAAGAACATCTGTTTACAAAATTAAGCTATAAATATAGACTATAAAGCGTATCAGTCCTCGAGTCTTTAAATATATAAAGTTCATGCGCATGAATACGAATTTAAATGTTTGTACTTAAAGGCCTTTAAATTTTTTAGGGTCCTATGCTTTGCGATTCTCCAATTTCCTTCAAAATCTTTTGTGGAACATAACCATTCTGTGGGGTCCTTCTGAAAAATCAAGTTCATAAATTGTATTGTCCAAACTTGACGAAATATTGCCCTATAGACCTGTTCGCCGTTTCAGTATTTGGCTGAAATGAAAGTAGAAAAATAAAATTAAAGACGAAAAAAAGAGAGAAAAAAGTCCAAACATATACAAAATGTACATGCCCTACAAAATGTATAAAGGAATATCTTAAGTAAGATGTGTTTAAATTTCATCAAATGATTTTCAATGGCACGAGACCCTGGTGACATAATGAGTCTTTGTAAATGCGGGATGGTCGTAGTTCGGAGAAAGTAGTTCGCTTACAACAGGTCATAAACAGAAAGTATGAAAAAGAAGAGAGCTTGTTAAGGTAGGTAAACGTTAGTTTCTCCGATATATCTGATTAGGTTGTATTACATCTAAAATTTTATAACACGTTTTAATCACATTTATCTTGTCGAAACGCTAATACATTTTATTGTCAACATGTTTTAGTATTCCATGATTACACTATTAATATCGCCATTGTTAAGTACTGTACTGTACTGTATTCTGTACTAGAATACAAAATATTTGCTGTTTTAGTGTGTTATTCATTCATGGTGTTAAAACTATTCAGTCATTTGTGTAAAAAAGCTGATGATTGGGAAAGCAAAGATAAAAAGGGCTACACAAACTATCACTCTGTTGTTCCAGAGCCCATTTACATTGAGCTATATACACAGGCTGATATCAAGCATATTTGGTCTCAGACAATATCAACTGAGTTAAGAGAAGGTAAGGTAAGGTAAGAGAACATCTATCTAGAGCCTTTCTATCTTTTCAGGTTTTTCACATTGTTAAGGATAACTACGAAAAAATATAAGCAGAGAAAATCTAATTAGAGCCAAACTTAAAAAAAAAAAAAAAAAAAGGTTTTAAAAATAATTACGCATTTAGAAAGGCATTATAATGCAAACCAAAGGCGTTTTAATGAAAGGCTAAAAGAAAATTTAAAACCATTTTTAAGGAATTAGGAAAAAAAAAGGTAAATGCGGAAAAAAGCATATTAACGTGAAACAAAGGCATAATAACTCAAAACTGAAACTCGTCATAATGCAAAACAAAGGCATTAATTATAGCGCAAAACAAAGGCATAATAACATTGTAGCTCGTAATTATGAAACAAAGGTGTTATACGCGAAACAAAGGTGTAATAACACGAAGTTGAAGCTTGTAATTATGCAAAACAAAGGCATTATAACACAAAACAAAGGTGTAATAAGGTGAAGCTGAAGGTCATAATTATGCAAAACAAAGGTGTTATAACGCGAAACAAGGGTGTAATAACACGAAGTTGAAACTCATCATAACATGAAACAAAGGCGTTATAACGCGAACAAAGGCATAACAATGCCAATTTGAAACTCGTAACTATGGCTGTGATTTGCCAGTCTGCTTCCAATATGATACATACTGTAATAAGTATAAGCAATATGCAGTACAGTACAATACATGTATAAAATGCTGGTATATAAAAGTAAGTGAATTTACAAAATCTTACATGATGTAATAACGCTTAGTATATTTTTCAGCTTAAAGCAGCTCGTTCAAAGATGACCATTGACTAAGACTTAGATGTTTTAACTATATGAGGCATGGTCACCCAATACAACAATTCACCTTTCTAAAAAACCCATAACAGCTAATTGCGTTAAGAACAGTATTGAAACTACTGGTATATTTCTATTTACATTTTCTGATATTTGATGATCACACTCAGTCTTTTGCATATGCTCACTTCACAGGCTAAACTTTTGAATTCACTATCGAATGGTGAAGAATCTATGTTGCGGAACATGTTATGTAGTACAACAAAAACCTGTTTAAGGGATATCGTATCCTATATTCAACCGATTTCTTCCGAAATTTACCAAAATGTCGTTTACCCGTGCAATATGACCTACACTTGCCAAATTTATTTGTTAGGAAGAAAAGACTTCAACAACATCAACAAGGGAGAGGAGTGTAATTTTTTTTATTTCTACCAATCATCTGTGAACGAGCTGCTTTAATAAAAAAAGTAATAAGTCAGTTACATGCTTATCTAAGAACGAAAAGATCTTTAAAGGCCTAAATAATGGGCCATTTAAAACAAGAAGTTTGCTTTTGTTTAAAACCGGTTGGACATAGGATTCGACCAATGCAGAAATTTCCAATACAATACATATACATGTATTTGTCTTGAAGCAAACTGCAATATACCGGTATACTGGTAAATTGGAACATCCCTTGTATAAGCACAAAACAATGGCATTAAACCTTTTGTTAATGAGAATCCTCTTAATACATACCATTTTTAATTTCTCATAATTATTCTGTGTTTTACCTTATCATGCTTTGTTTCATGTTATTATGCCTTTGTTTCGCGATATTACGAGTTTCAATTTCGCGTTATTATGCCTTTGTTTCGAGTTATTATGAGTTTTAACTTGTAAATCTAAAAGTAATCTTGTGAACACTCTAGAGGCCACATTTTTGGCTCAATCTTCATGGACTTTGGTCAGAGAGTTTGTCTCCATGAAATCTTGCATGATTTTGAAAATGGGTCACTTGAGGTGAAAAAGTAGGTCACCAAGGCAAACCTTAGAAACACCTTGTGAACACTGTAGAGGCCATATTTTTGGCCTAACATTCTTGTAACTTGATCAGAATGCCTTCATGAAATCTTGACTAGGTCAAATCATAAAAAAAACTTGTGAACACTATAGAGGCTTCATTTTTGTCCCAGTCTACATAAAACTTGATTAGAGTGTTGTATGCATGAAATCCCAGATGAGTGCAAATTTAGGTAGGGTCAAATGTTAGAAAAACATTGCAAACATTTTTGGTAATCATGCCTAACACAGCAATCTTACTCAGGTGAGCGACATAGGTGCAATCTTGGACCTCTTGTTTTTTAATCATATTACCAGAAAGTGATGTTAATGATAATGACTGATGTTTATGTTTGGATACAGATATATACACTTGCAGTGATGTTACAATTATAATGATTTATGAAATTTCATGTTCATTGTGATGTATTTCCCAATTCTTTACCAAGGCTATGATTGATTAGGCTTTCTGTGAGGTTATTGACATCAGTATTGTACCATATAACATACAATGCTTCTTCTTATTACAATACTGCCATGCTTTGTGGTGCTTTTGTTTCTTACATGTTTTTGTGAGCTCAGAGGCCTATGCACCCCCTTAAGGGCCAATGGGATATACATCCCAATCACCTGTCTTGCACAGGTTGTGCTTCAGCATGAGACAAAGTGAATCTACCACGCCCATGAGTTGTGGATAAGGAAATCCTACCTGAGGGTTGAGATACGTCCTAAAAAGCCTCGTGGATAAGGAAATCCCACCTGAGGGTTGGGATACATCCAAAAAACTGAGGCTTGCCAAGGGTGGGATTTCCTTATCTACAACTCATTGGGCATGGTAGATTTATTTTCTCACCTACCAATGATCATTTTCAGCTTTCTATGTACACAATACCGAATTACAGTGTTTCTTTTCCACATAGTAATTACTAATCAATACACAAGACCGCATTACGGTGTTTCTATTTTTAGGCTATATGCAAAACAAAATAAACCATAATAAAAATTCAGTTACACAAGATGCCACTTTTTGTTTAACATCTAAATAATAAACTAGAAAAATATCTCCAACAACAAGTGAAATATAAATTAACAACATATGTGAATCCATTAAAGTATCACTTTACTCATATTGTGTACATGTAGACAGTCAGCTGTACGAGATAAGATTATCTCACACAGGTAAATTTCAGGATAACTCTATCCAATAGGTGAGAAAATGATGTCTGTGATCTAGTGAGATCACTATCTCATGACCCCCTATCTTTTATTTGATAGGGCTGTGCAAGAGGTTTTCAAGAAGCTTTCTGAATCTCTTTGCCTCCTAAGCCCCTCCACTACCCAAGAGGAAGTGTGAGGGCTATTTAACTATCTAAGGATGGGAACAGAGGCCTCCCACCTCCTCCCCCGTCTATCCTTCCCTTTTCCCCTGCTGTTAGGGGTGCTATGGAAAACCAGACTCAGATTGGGCAATGATTTCATTGTCACTAGGCTTTAACTCTATTGACTATGAATTCTCCTCATCAGATCTTCTAATTTCTCCTCCATAGCTAGATGTAATTACTAGCAGGCTTGGCCTTAAGGCTCCTCACTCAATGTCTGTCCCCCTTAAGGAACTTGAGAGTTGGGAACATCATGTCATTGGTTGACATTGCCTCCCATGCTGACACTTTTGTGGCAGCAATCTCCCCTCTCCTGGAAGAGATTCCTTCGCCCTCCTCCCTCAAGATTCTACCTGAAGCTATCGCCAAGACCACCAAACACCCTGTGTATGATGGGCACCGCCACTTCAGCTGAAACGCTTTGGGCCCGCAGGGATTCTCTGTTGGATGTCCCCAACAAACTCCTGCAAATCTCCTTGAAGAAGAAGCCTTAGGCTTAGAGATGTGCCCTTTCTTCCGCTCTAACTAGTTCTTCTTAAGGTTCCAATAGGCAGGTTATTAAAGTTATCAGTGAGGTAGAAGGAAAAGGTTATTTATTCATATACTTCATAATTATCTTGGGGATATACTGGAGTCATGTATGGCTGTCGACGAGATTTGTCTGCCAAATTTTTTGGCCACCTTTGGTCGGATTTTGATTGAATTTTATAAAATTGTTAACTTCCAATTGTAGTTGCACATATCATCAGCAAATCATGATCAATTTAATTTTAAATGAGTTATGGCCCTTTAGTTATATATCTTAGGATATTTTGTCCTCACTCTATCTTTGCTACCTTTTTTATGCTACTTAGATATATTTTGTCTGCCCTATTTCTCGGCTTCTTTGGTTGGATTTTGATTAAACTTTACAAGATTAATTAGTACCAAGCGTAGTTGCACATATCATTGGCACGTCATGATAATCTTGATTTTAAATAAGTTATGGCCCTTCAGTTATATATCTTAGGGTATTTCTTGGCTACCAGTGGTCTGATTTTGATTTTACTTAACAGCAACAAAGTACCAAACCATATTTCACATATTGTTAACACTTGTTCATCAGCTAGTCACTTTAAATAAGTTTTATAAATTTTAATATATTTTGTCCACACTATTTCTTGGCTACCTTTGATCTGATTTTTATACTTCAAAATATTAATAAGTACCAAGTCTAGTTGCTAATATTGTTGGCACATCATGATCAGCTTGATTTTATATGAGTTACAACCCTTTGTTATATGTTTTGAGATATTTTGTCCACACTTTTTTGGGCACTTTAAGTTTTTAAATAATTTGGCATAAGTGATCCTTAGGACATGAACTAGGTCACTAGCTTGAAGGTCAAGGTCACAGCATTTGGTTGACCTTAAGATCTAGTCCCAGCTGTAACTTGTTGTGAATGGTCCTGTTTTGAAATTACTTGGCACATGTGATCCACAGGACAAGACATGTGTCCAGAACCAGGTCGCAAGCATGAAGACCAAGTTCAAGGTCAAGGTCACAGCAGTGAGTTGAGTTTCAAATTTGTGCAAGCAGTCTGATCTGGGCTATATCTTTGTTGTTGTAGTCATGTTTTGAAATAAAGAAAATTATATTAGCAGGCAGATCCTTATTAAACCCTATAAAACATCTTGCCACAAGAGATCCTTAGGATAAAACAATTTGTGAACAAGTACCAAGTTGCTAGCTTGAAGGTCAAGGTCACATCACTTGGTTGATGGGTATAGCATTCATTGATTTTAAAATCATCTTCTTTTATATTTCCATTTTTTTCATCATATTCACTGATCAATTTATCAGTCCAGTAAACAAAATGGCCTATGGACACACTTCTAGTAAAAGTTAATTTTATATAGTAGTTTTTAATACAGTCGAGACTTGTTATCTTGTCATCAAGGAAATCATCATTCTCTCAATACTGTATATAGAAAGACCTTTCCTAAACTGAGTTTTGTTGAAGTTTATTATGCAAGTTTCTATTGGTAAACTCACTTAAACTTGCTGCTAATACAACCAGAGATTACCTGTGTCATGAAAAAAGGTGACACTTTATATAATTTAGTTCAGCGTGTATGATTGCATCTAGCCTTAATCTGTTCAATAGATGTTATCCGAATCTTGGCAAATGTGGGTTTTTTCCATCAAATCTGTGGGTACAAACAAACTTTTACCGTAACATAAAAAAGTTTGTTTGTACCCCCAGATTAGCTTGGAAATTCCCAAATATTCATAATTCCAGAGTAAATCTATTCCAAACATTAAAGTTTGTAACATTTTAATGTTGTAATTGATGCTAATTGTGGTGGTTGGGGACATTATCTACGAAAGTGTGAAAACTTGCAATGGCGATACTGAATATTCACACACCCGTAAGCAAGTTGGCAAATGTCAACATAAACACATATTTTCATGTGAGAATTTACCCATCGGGACCAAAGAAATACGTCAAGATATAAAAAATGTTGAGATACAAAATGTCAAGATAAGAATCAATTTTATATATAAAGTCGCTGTCTTTAACACTCACTCAGCCCCTCACCGCGTGGGTTCAGATCCCCGCAGGGTCATTCGGATTTTCATGTTAGGAAACCTTCCAGCTGACTTGCGGTAGGTCGGTGGTTCTACCCGGATGCCTCCGTGCATTCGGGGTCTTCCTCCACCTGTAATTAGCTGGACATCGCAATATGACTCAAATTCTGTCAAAGCGACGGTAAACTCAAATAGTTAAGTATATTTTATATATATTTTGATAGAGAAAAAAGTCGAGACTTTCAAAGTATGTTGAGATATACTAAATATCGAGACTCACGATGTGAACATATTGAGTCTCAACTGTATCATGGGAATTATTTTAAAGTATTTGATTTGGTTCATATAAGTTTTAAGTAAATCTGTTGTAAATAGCCAGCAGTGTTGTTTGAGATTTACCGTAGTTTTTGTTAACTTTTAACTGGCCATAAAGATACAAAACATTTAATATATGGACTGCTCTGTTGACATTTGCAGTTACAGATCTTTAAAATTGCTCATTTTAAGGTATAAATTAAGACTTCACTAAATGCCTTGCCTTAATTGGTTATATTGGCAGTAGGTCTTTATATAAGTTAATTAAAAAAATTCAGTTAGAAATAGTTAAGATGAAATAAATTAAGAGTGGTAAAAAGCATAAAGATCCACATGACTTCAGACTTCAATTATACAGTACTACTGTATGCTCATGTTATAAAATAATTTTTACCAACAAACCACATAATATTTCTTTTTCTCTTAAACCAATGCACATAATTAAATTCTGTTTACACCAATATATGTTAAGCCCATGGTCCTACACTGTTATTGCTGAAGTGGAGATGGTCCCATAAAATTAAGTCCCGCAGATGATTTGCTAGTTGTTTGTATCTGAAATTTGCATCTGGTTGTTTTATGAAATTTAAACCATGTAAAATCAAGAGACCTGAATTGTTTAATTAAGATGATGGTATTCTGGTGAGCGTTCTTTAGCCTGTATTATCCATTAGTGCTGAAGAAATATTTCCATGTCTCATGATCTCAGTGTCACTGCTTTATTATAGTCAGGTTTTTTGTTTACTTTCATGCCATTGTTCCATAATCTTTATATCTTCGTCCCCTTATATCTTAGTCCCCTACCGGTGTTTACACCGGAGAGGACTATAGGTTTGCCCTCTGTCTGTCCGTCCGTCCATCCAGATGTCTGGAAATCTGGATCCTGCGATAACTTAAAATCCATTTTAGGTAATATTATGAAAATTGATCCATGAAATATAGATGGCAGTATGGAGATTCAGCACGTCACTTTGTTTTTTTTTCTTGGACCAAAATTCTGGTTGCTATGGTAGTGGAAAAATTATGCACTTCACTGGTAGGGGACTCATGTGGTGCGTGCAACATCAGTTACTTGTTCTTATTATTTTGTATATGAAAAATCTAGTATTCATGACATTGCCATGTCTTGTTTATAACAGGATATGATTATTTCTATTACAGGAATTCATAATGAGCGAATCAGTTGTGATACATGACGTTTCTAAGGCAGCTGAGAGTGGAGAATCAGATGCAGGTATGCGGGAGGCCTGTGGTGTGTTTGGCTGTGTGGCTTCAGGAGAATGGCCCACCATGCTGGATGTTCCCCACATTGTGTGTCTGGGACTGGTGGGTCTCCAACACAGGTAAGTCATAGCAGCTATCTTAAACAAATAAGAGGTGCCATCCACATCTCTGCATATGCCCAGTAGTAAAATAAGTTTAAAGCTTGACAAAATTTGCATATTGAGGCTTGGTGCCAAACTGTGTTAACTATATAAAACTATACATGTATAATTAAAGATAAATAAGCAGTTACAATAGTTTTCCACCTAGTGTTCTGACAAGATTTTCAGTAGGTGGAGATGGGGAGGACTCTCTAGGCTTAAAAAAGGGGGGGGGGTCAGTCCAAATTTTAGATGGGCCCTCATACCTTACATCAACAGCATCATCAACAGTGGCCTTATGAACATATTCATCCAAAATTGTTATATATATTGTTATATCATGAGAGTACATTATATTTTGTCCAATATTTAAGATAGCCTAAGTGAAATCTTCAAACAACATCTTCTCTGAAACTGCTGGACAGAATTTGATAAAACATTGCAGGGATCATTTCCTTCAAAACTACTGGCCAGATTTCAAAATGTTTTAATACAGACTGATGTTCCTTGGGTAACCCTATACTCAGGTGAGCGATCCAGGGCCATCTCTTGTTTTTTTGTGACTAGAATTAAACTATAATGTCATATGACAATGTCTATGGTCTTAATCTCATACTCAAGTTTCATTATGGCTATAAAGGCCAATTTGGTCAGGAGTTATGGCCCTTGAACTTTAGAAAAAATGCCTGATTTTTACTTTGGTCTGCAGTCTGTAGTTATTAAGCATTTGTTATTGGTGTTTGAGTATGCCTTATATTGGACTGATAGATCTACATTTTAGGTTCTTGAAATATCAAACATTTTTTACTCTTTTTTTTTCTTTTTTTTTTTGCACTCTAACATCTTCATTTCCCAAGCAGTGCAGGCAATGAAGGCATTGTTTCTCAGTTGAGTGACTCCAGGGCCATCTTGGCACTCTTGTTACCAAATTTCAAAGGATTGATCCTTATGAGGCCCTATTTGAAAATTGTTCAAATTGATTTGATTGGTTGAAAAGGTTTGTCACAGGAGCTAAAAACAGATTTTAGAAAAGCAAACTTTGATAATCTTCCTCTGCAAAACTGCAAGGCCTAGAGCTTAGATATTTGGTGTGTAGCATTGTCTAGTGAACCTCTACCTTGTTTGTTCAAATAATTACCCCAGGGTCAATGTTGGCCCCACCCCAGGCATCACTTGATTTTACATAGAGTTATATAGGAAAAACTAGAAAAAATCTTCTTGTCAAGGCTTGTAGTTTAGATATGGCCCACTGGATCTCTACCAAGTTAATTCAAATCATGACCCTGGGATCAAAGGCAACATTTCTCAGGTAAGCAATTTCAGGGCCTTTTTTTCATTATGTACATACATGTATAACTTTGTTCCAGTCTTTTCTGGGACTGTATATGTTATATATGTATATGTTAAATTCTATATTTTCATACAGTGTTTCAACATGCAACTTTCTGTCAAGATTGATAGGGAAAAATGTCAGACTGGATACATCTTTAAATGTTTCATAAGAAAAAGCCAACTTGAGCTTGCTTCAGGTTACAATCCAACAAATCTTGATGGAGCTATAGCCCCAGTAAATCTCTGTTCAATAACCTTTGATATAATTGATGTATTTGCTTGCAAAGTTTGTTAACACTAATTTGGTATGCCATTTGTTTGAAATGCACTTTTCTTCTTTATGTCTCTAGTTTTTCATCATTTTCCCTGTGAAAAATATCAATCATATTAAACTAAACGGCAGGGACATCCATCTCCCATGGACACATTTCTTGTTCTTAAGACAAGTTACATGTACTTGTATTAGGTTGGCTATAAATGGTTATGGGAATTTAACAAATACTTTGTACTCAACCAGAGGTCAAGAAAGTGCTGGCATAGTAACAGGAACAGGAACCAGTGGCAGTCGATTTACCCTGAAGAAGGGAACTGGCTATGTGAACTCCATCTTTCATGAGGATGATATTGTTAAGATGAAAGGAAACCTTGGCATAGGTCAGTATAAATTTGTATGAAAACTAAATAAGTCTTGACTCTATTCGTGAAATGTAGACTGGTATCATGGGTGTTACATTATGCTACTTGAATAGTGTTGTTTTGAATTCCCTCTTAAACTTATTTATCCCATGTAAGCTAGATGGTAGCATGGCACAGTTTTTCTATGTCACAAAAGGTAGCTTAATTTTGTTCAAAGTTGACCGAGTCAAAGTGACTCACTGAAAATAGAATACTTCTATAACCTTTGTGCTCTGGGCCAATATTTACAATGAATGCCTGTGGTGGTAATAAAATTGTTGCCACAGAAACAGGCCAATCTTTACAGCGAATCCCTGCAACGTTATGAGATGGGCGCCTTTTTTGCAGGTTTAAACACAGAAGAAAGATTTGGCATATTATTTGGAAAAATTCAGATGGACAGCGTTGAATTTACCCAAATACTTTTTTTTTTTTTTTGTTATCGCTGTTTTCAGCACTTAACATATTAACCTTTATTTGTGGACACAATTGAACATTACTGAACTATTGAAGCATATGAAAACATGTAAGGTTATCATAAGGACAGTTACGAATTTTAAATATTTTGGTATAACATAATATAAGATTAACGTTGAAAATGGATAAAAATGCATATGTGCTCAGGATGAGCTATTAGGATCGATGAATGTTTGTCGTCCGTCCATCCGTCGTCCACAATTAGTTTTTTTCACTCTAGCATCTTCATTTCTTAAGCAATCATCTTCAAACTTTATGACTATGTTTATTACCACAATATCTTGGCCAAGCTTGATTATGGCTGATATCGGCGTATTAGGTCAGAAGTTATGCCCCTTTTCATATTAAAAAATGCCAGATTTCAGTTTGTTTACACTCTAGCATCTTCAATTCTCAAGTAATCATCTTGAAACTCTATGGCAATGTTTATTACCATAATCGCTTGGCCAGGTTTGATTATGGCTGCTATCGGCCGATTAGGTCAGGAGTTATGCCCCTTTCAATCTTAAAAGATGCCAGATTTCTCTTTGTTTACACTCTAGCATCTTCATTTCTTAAACAATCATTTTCAAACTTTATGACATTATTTATAGCCATAATCTCTAGGCCAAACTGATTATGGCTGATATCGACCAGTTACGTCAGGAGTTACCGTATGCCCCTTCTAATGTTAAAAATTGCCAGATTTAACTTTGTTAGCACTCTTGCATCTTCATTTTCAAAGTTTCTGATAATATTAATAGTCATAATCTGTAGGCCAAGTTGGTCTTTGGCTGATATCAGATTATAAGTCAGGAGTTATTGCCCTTTTATAAATAAAAATGCCAGATTTCACTGTTTACACTCTAGCATTTTTATTTCTTAAGCAATAATTGTTTTGAAGTTTCACTGGCAAGTTTGATTATGGCTGATATCAGCCAATTAGATTAGGAGATATGCCCCTGTTAATATTAAAAAATGCCAGAATTTCCTTTGTTTGCACTCTAGCATCTTCATTTCTTAAGCAATCATTTTCAAACTTTGACATTAAAAATGCCAGATTTCATTGTTTACACTTTAGCATCTTCAATTGATTTGAAGTTTCACTGGCAATATTTAAAGCCGTAATTTTGACCACAGGCGCTGTTTAGTTGAATTAAATTGAAATGACCACATGGATTATGTATTCAGTACAACTGTGCTATAATATAGTAACATGTACAGGCAATGGTGGCAGTTTTTCTCAGGTGAAGTACAGGTGTGTAGTTCAATAAGCTTTAAATTGTTTTTGTTTAATATCGAAACACCTGGGGCCCGTTTCACTAAACTTCGCACAAACAAATTTGATCTTAGTCGTAAGTCTGTTGTCTTACATAGTGTCTACTAATGTCTAATTTGCACAATAAAAGATGGAGAAAGATGGCCCAATTTATTGGATTATGCAAGCACAACACTTTTTACAAAGAAAAATATACAGGAAAAATACTATTTTACATCTGTGAATTTACGCGTACGAAGATATTTTTTCGTACGAAGTTTAGTGAAACAGGTCCCTGTAGCGCAAACATGTTTGAAATGAGACAATCAATAATGATCAATAATTCAAAGATAATCAATTTAAACAATTACTTTAAATTGTTTATACTAATGATTTATCAATTGGTTATCCACAGAAATCTTAAAATAAAAAAAATTAAACTCACTAGAAATAATTTAATTCAATTAAGAAATTTCAGGCAATTTGAATTTTTGATTAAAATATGCAATTTATGTTTCTATTGATTAAATAATATATTCTAATGTCCAGAAAATTAAAAAATTTAAATAAACAAATGGAAATGCTTTTACAGAAGAACCACGCCAAACCGAACATCTTAAAACCAAATTCCCATTTCGAAATTTATTTTTGGTCCTGATTTCTTCCCTTCTTATTTTAACTAAAAATAAAATGTTTAATCGAATTTTGCTATTTTGATTTTTTAGTTATAAAGTAAAAATCCCAGTCCCAAGATCTCAATTTATGCATATTCTTCAATTTTTATTTCGAAGTCAATATTCATAAATGTCCACTAACTTAAATTATCACCCTGATCATCAGTTGTATCCGGGTCAGTAACCAAGTTTATTTTGTGGCGACACCTGGAGTGATGGCTAAGTGAAAATTTTCACACCTCTTTTTGAGATTGGGTTGGGCAATGTGTGTCCAGCCAGAAATGTTGATTATTGCTAATCGATGCCTGACAGGTTACATAGTATCTAGTGCTGGCAGATAAACCCAGGTGCCAGATCTTAAGTACATTCCATATCATCGCGTTAGTCACCGGCATGCAACGCTACCTGGAGCAGCATATCGACAGTAAAAATATGTATCACTATGTTGACATGTTTGAACAATTGTTCATCTGAAGCAACTCTGTTGATCATGAAATAATTTTATTATGTTTCAAATAGTTTATTTACCTGCAATTAGTATATAATATGTAAACCTAATGGGTGGTTTTCACGGCATAACGATTTCCACAAATACATCGGTAATGAAAACGCAATCATGCATGCATACAAACTGAAATTTCCATCGGATTTTTAATCCGAATAATCGTTATTTCGAAGTTTTCAGCTTGGTCCTAAGGATTTCAGTTTAACAAGCTTCTACTGTATAACCTGAATATCAAATTACATTTTCAGTCATTTTAAAAAACTATTAGAATTATTTACATCAATAATGTGATTATTCTTCTAAAATAAAATATTTTCAGGGTTCTTATACTTAAAAGGGTCTGGTTTTGAGGAGAGAAAAATGTTACCTGTTTACATTACAGGCATTCACTGTAAAGATTGGCCTGTTACTGAGGCAACAATTTCTGAACTGCTTCACTATGTTACAATTGCACAAAGGATATACATGTATAGCAGTGAAATGAGTGATTAATAAATTCTCTACACTTTTTTTTTTTTTCAATTAGAAAAAAAATGTAGCATTTGTAATACTGGACTATCAAGCCATTTCTATTCTACTTTAATTGCTCAAGAAAGGACTGATGTAACAAATTTAAAAACTGATCAGTCTAACTTACAAAGCATGAGAAGAAAAAGTAGATCCCTTCTAATTGAGGAATACAATGTTGTAAAATGGTGTACATTTACTTGAGTGGTAAAGACTAAAGAGTATGGTAAATAAGGGGCCATATCATATTTCAGGCCACACAAGATACTCCACTGTGGGGGGATCTGACGTGACCAACATCCAGCCGTTTGTGGTGGAGACACTACATGGCCTGATAGCCGTGGCCCACAATGGAGAACTCATCAACTCTTCATACCTAAAACATAAGGTAGGATGTGCATTTTCATTGGACATATGCACAGAGCAACAGGAGTCAATATTGTCAATTAAAAAACAAGTACAGTCAGATCTCGGTTATCCATGCATGCGATATTTGACCCTTTATCCTAACCTAACCTTTGGTCCTGATTTTTATGCCTCTGAGATCTGTGATCGTGGGCATATTGGTTTTGCTTTGTCTGTTGTTGGTTTGTTTGTTGGTTTGTCATTTGCCATAACTTAAAAACTATAAAAGGTTTTGACTTGAACTTCATATATGAATAGAATGTGACTAGGAGAAGTGTTGTGACTAAGAAGCATAACTCTACCTGGCCCAATATTTTAAATATCTCCCTTTTTAGTCCCCTACCGGCATCGCTGAAGGAGACTACAAGGTTTGCACTCTGACTGTCCATCAGTCACACACGTTTTCCGGACATTTTTTCTAAACGCTTACAGATATTGTACTAATATTTGGTATGTAAATCTTCCACCATGAGATACGGATCAAGTTTGAGTTTCGTTATGTTCCACTGATTTTTGACAAAATTATGGGCCTTGGACTTAAAAGATTTATTCAAAATAGCAATTTTCCTGACTTTTTAGCTCACCTGAGTACATGTGCTCAGGACGTGCTATTAGGATCATCTGTCGTCCGTCCATCCGTCGTCCACAATTAGTTTGTTTGCACTCTAGCATCTTCATTTCTTAAGCAATCATCTTCAAACTTTATTGCAATGTTTATTACCATAATGTCATGCCAAGTTCGATTATGGCTGATATCGGCCTATTAGGTCATGAGTTATGCCCCTTTTTAGCTCGACTATTCGAAGAATATGAGAGCTATTGTAGTCGCCCTGGCGTCGGCGTCGGCGTTGGCGTTGCAGCTTTTGGTTAAAGTTTTGCGTGCAAGTTACTATCAACCTTATATCTCAATAACCATTTATGGTATTGACTTGAAAGTTTATAAATATGTTCAGGGGCATCAGACAACCAAGGTAGATAACTCTTGATGGAATTTAATATGAATTATGGCCCCTTTTTAACTTAGAAATTTTGGTTAAAGTTTTGCATGCAATAGAATATTTGGTTAAAGTTTTGCGTGCAAGCTACTATCTAGTTTGTATCTCAATAACCATTCATGGTATTGACTTGAAAGTTTATGAATATGTTTAGGGGCATCAGACAACCAAGGTAGATAACTCTTGATGGAATATATTACAAATTATGGCCCTTTTTAACTTAGAAATTTTGGTTAAAGTTTTGCATGCAAGATACTCTAATGCTTATATCTCAGTATCCAGGCATGGGATTGATTTGAAACATCTTTAATATGATTAGAGGTATCATACTTTCATGGTAGATAACTCTTGATGGAATATGTTACAAATTATGGCCCCTTTTTAACTTAAAAATTTTGGTTAAAGTTTTGCATGCAAAGTGCTTTCATGCTAATATCTCAGTATCCAGGCATGCAATTGATTGGAAACATCTTTAATATGTTTAGGGGTATCATACTTTCATGGTAGATAACTCTTGATAGAATATGTTACAAATTATGGCCCCTTTTTAACTTAGAAATTTTGGTTAAAGTTTTGCATGCAAGGTACTTTCATGCTAATATCTCAGTATCCAGGCATGGGATTGATTTGAAACATCTTTAATATGTTAAGGGGTATCATACTTTCGTGGTAGATAACTCTTAATGGAATATGTTACAAATTATGGCCCCTTTTCAACTTAAAAATTTTGGTTAAAGTTTTGCATGCAAAGTGCTTTCATGCTAATATCTCAGTATCCAGGCATGCAATTGATTGGAAACATCTTTAATATGTTAAGGGGTATCATACTTTCATGGTAGATAAATCTTAATGGAATATGTTACAAATTATTGCCCTTTTTTACTTAGAAATTTTGGTTAAAGTTTTGCATGCAAGACGTGAAGTTACTTTCATGCTAATATCTCAGTATCCAGGCATGCGATTGATTTTAAACATCTTTGAAATATTTAGGAGTATCATACTATCAAGGTAGATAACTTTTGATGGAATATATTACAAGTTATGACCCCTTTTTTATCTTAGAAATTTTGGTTGAAGTTTTGCATGCAAGGTTCTTTCATGCTTATATCTCAAGAGTCCAGGCATGGGATTGATTTGAAACATCTTTAATATGTTTAGGGGTATCATACTATAAAGGAAGATAACACTTGATGGAATATATTAAAAATTATTTCCCCCTTTTAACTTAGAATTTTGGTTAAATTTTTGCATTCAAGCTACTATCCAGCTTATATCTCAGAAATTGCTTGTGGCATTGACTAGAAAGTTAAGGAGTGTCTTCAGGGGCATCAAAAAACTAAGGAGGATAACAATTGGACTGAATTTTATACAAATTATGGCCCTTTTCTAACTTGGATTTTTGGTTAAAGTTTCGCATGCACAGTGTTATTGTGCTTATGTCTCAGTAACTTAAGGCATGGGATTGATTTTAGACATCATAAAAATATTAAGGGGTATCAGACTATCAAGGTATATCATTTTTCACTATTATTATGTACAGGGTATGTGAAAGGCAAGAATTGAAATAGATTTCATTTGATTTACTAACAAGCATTTTGAATAGTCGAGCGTGCTGTCCTCTGACAGCTCTTGTTAATATTAAAAAATGCCAGATTTCACTTTGTTTGCATTCTAGCATCCTCATTTCATAAGAAATCATCTTCAAACTTTATGACAATGTTTATTACCATAAAATCTTGGCCAAGTTTGATTATGGCTGATATCAGCCAATTAGGTTAGGAGTTACGCCCCTGTTAATATTAAAAAATGCCAGATTTTAGTTTGTTTGCACTCTAGTATACGTAATATCTTCATTTCTTAAGCAGTCATCTTCAAACTCTTTGACAATGTTGTAGCCAAGTTTGATAATGGCTGATATCTGTCAATTAGGTCAGGAGTTATGCCACTTTTGATAGAAAATGTTTTTTTTTTATTATTTATTTTCACTCTAGCATCTTCAAACTTTAGAACAATGTTTATAGCCATATTCTTTCAGCCAAGTTCTATTTTGGCCAATTTTGTTTTTAAAGCCTTTTCTCAGTCAAGTTTTTAAATTTGGCCGGTTTTTTAATTAAATGATCTGATGGATTATATACTCAGTAAAACTGTGCTATAATTTAGTAACTTGTACAGGCAATGAAGGCAGTTTTTCTCAGGTGAGTGTCTTTAGGGCCATCCTGGCCCTCCTGTTGATATTTATTGTTGTTTTGACTTTCATCAAAAGTATTGATCAAATAATTGACTTGTTTGCAGCATAAAGAGGGTCAGGGGTTCTTAGTGTTTTATTTGCTTGTAGGGGACTTAGCTATTTCTTGGCTACCTTTTGTCAGATTTTGATTTAACTTCACAGCATTAATAAGTACCAAGCTAAGTTGTGAATATCATTGGCACCTCTTCATCAGCTGGATTTTTAAATGAGTTATGGCCCTTTGTTATATTTATTGATTTTTTTTTCCTAGGTATAATATTATCTATGTCACCAATGGTCTGAATTTCATTTTACATTATAGCACTTGAATTAGTAACAAGTCTAATTGCGTATATTGTTGACACATCATGACTGGCTTGATTTGTTATCGCCCTTTGTTATATGCATTGAACATATTTTGTCCACAGTATTTCTCGGCTACCAATAGTCTGATTCTGATTTAAATACACAATATAAATACATGTAAGTACCAAGTGTAGTTGCACATATCGTTGGCACATCATGACAGGCTTGATTTTATATGAGTTACGGCCCTTTGTTATATTTATTGAAGATATTTTGTCCACACTATCATAGCTACTTTTCATTTACTGGGGAGCGGGAGGTCATGGGTTCAATCCCCAGCCACAGCATATCAAAGTCATAAAAAATGGTACTGTTATAGATTCCTTGCTTGGCGCTCAGCATATAAGTGTAGTTCCAGGACTGGTTGGCCTGGTGTCAGGATAATGTAACTGGGTGTGGTATGATGCCGCATGTCTACGGCCTGATACTGCAGTGTGGCAGCACTATATCTGTCTCAAGTAGACATCGTGTCCAAATGACTGAAATACACTAAACCCAACAAACAAACAAACAAACAAACAAACTTTTCATTTAACTTCACAACAATTATAAATACCAAGTCTACTTGTTCATATTGTAGGCATGTCATGCTTGCTTCAATTTTTTTTAGTTATTCCCCCCTTGCCATATTTCTGGAATATATTGTATCTGCTCTATTTCTCAGCTACTATTGGTCAGAATTTGATATAACTTCAAAGCATTTATCAGTACCAACATTAGTTGCACATATTCCTAGCATGTCATGATCAGCTTCATTTTTTAATATTTATTAGATATATTTTGTCAGCGATACAATTATTAGTGTATCAGAGCATTACTTGTTTTTAGCTCACCTGAGCACAACGTGTTCAAGGTGAGCTATTGTGACCGATGAATGTCTGGTGTCCATCGTCTGGTATCCATCGTCAACATTTAACTTAAAACGACATCTCTTCCTTAACCACTGAAACTTCACAGGAATGTTCCTTGGGTGAAGCCCTTTCATAGTTGTTAAAAAAATTTGATTCCATGCAGAACTCTGATTGCCATGGCAGCTGAAAGAAAAAAACATATGAAAATTTTGAAAATCTTCTCCTCCAAAACTACTGGCAAGATTTCAAAGTTATTTGGCACAGATGTTCCTTGGGTCACTCTCTACCAAGATTGTTCACATTATTTTGATCCGGTGAAAAACATGGCAACCAGGGGGTGGAGCCCATTTTCCTTACATATATATAGTAAAAACTTCAAATATCTTTTCCTCAGAAAGTATGTTCCTAAGGCCACTCTCTACTAAGATTGTTCAAATTATTGATGAAAAACAGGGTCACCAGGGGGCTAAGCCCATTTTCCTTTTATGTATATAGTACAAATTTGAAATTTGAAAATTTTTCTTGTCCTAAAGGACTCACTCAATTTATGGCTGGCAGAGGGCAGAGCCCATTATCCACAATATCATAAGATATTTACTGTTTCTTTTCCTCCCACTAATACCTGGTTCTCAGGTGAGCAACCCAGGGCCATCATGGCCCTCTTGTTTATGTATGCTTTTGTGGTCGCCTTTTGTCCGTCGTGCGTTGTCAACAACTGCTTGTGAACACTCTAGAGGCCACAGTTTTGGCCCAATTTTCATGAAACTTGGTCAGGATGTTTGTCTACATGATATCTCGGATGAGTTCGAAATTGGGTCATGTGGGGTCAAAAACTAGGTCACCAGGTCAAATCTTAGAAAAACCTTGTGAACACTCTACAGGCCACAGATTTGGCTCAATCTTCATGAAATTTAATCAGGATGTTTGTCTACATGATATCTTGCATGAGTTTGAAATTGGGTCATGTGGGGTCAAAAACTAGGTCACCAGGTCAAATCTAAGAAAAACCTTGTGTACACTCTACAGGCCACAGTTTTGGCTCAATCTTCATGAAATTTAATCAGGATGTTTGTCTACATGATATCTCAGATGAGTTCGAAATTGGGTCATGTGGGGTCAAAAACTAGGTCACCAGGTCAAATCTAAGAAAAACCTTGTGTACACTCTACAGGCCACAGTTTTGGCCCAATCTTAATAAACTTGGTCAGGATATTTATCTACATGATATCTCAGATGAGTTAGAAATTGGGTCATGTGGGGTTAAAAACTAGGTCACTAGGTCAAATCCTAGAAAAACCTTGTGA
Source organism: Solen grandis (assembly GCA_021229015.1). NCBI lineage: Eukaryota > Metazoa > Mollusca > Bivalvia > Adapedonta > Solenidae > Solen > Solen grandis. The sequence continues at coordinate 71,812,961 of CM037777.1, forward strand.
ACACTCTACAGGCCACAGTTTTGGCCCAATCTTCCTGAAACTTGGTCAGGATGTTTATCTACATGATATCTCGGATGAGTTAGAAATTGGGTCATGTGGGGTCAAAAACTAGGTCACCAGGTCAAATCTTAGAAAAACCTTGTGTACACTCTACAGGCCACAGTTTTGGCCCAATCTTAATAAACTTGGTCAGGATATTTATCTACATGATATCTCAGATGAGTTAGAAATTGGGTCATGTGGGGTTAAAAACTAGGTCACCAGGTCAAATCCTAGAAAAACCTTGTGAACACTCTACAGGCCACAGTTTTAGCCCAATCTTCATGAAAAATGGTCAGGATGTTTGTCTACATGATATCTTGCATGAGTTTGAAATTGGGTCATGTGGGAGTAAAAACTAGGTCACCAGGTCAAATCTAAGAAAAACCTTGTGAACTCTCTAGAGGCCACAGTTTTAGCCCAATCTTCAATAGATTTGTTCAGGATGTCTGTTTAATTCATATATTGGATGAGTTCGAAAATGAGTCACATGAGGTCAAAAACTAGATCACCTGGTCAAATCTTAGAAAAATCTTGTGAACACTCTAGAGGCCTACATTTTTGTCCCAGTCTTCATTAAACTTGATATGAATGATAACTGCATGAATTCCCAGTTGAGTGCAAATTTAGGTAGGATCAATATGTAGGTCACTTAGTCAAATGTTAGAAAAACACTTTAGATGCCAGATTTTTTTGTCATTATGCCTAACACAGCCATCTTACTCAGGTGAGCGACACAGGGCCATCTTGGCCCTCTTGTTATTTTTATCTTTCAACTTTATCAAGGCATGGTATCAGTAACTGTGACAAAGTGGTATCTGGGGGTATTCATCATTTTCAATGACATTTCTTTTTCCTTATGACATTATATTCAAGGATTTATAGTTTGTTTTATGAGAAAGATTCTAGTGTGAACTACAACAAATGAGTATTGTTGTTTTTTTCCATGAAGTATGTTGATCAGTTTCATTTTTCAGGTTGATAGATAGATGGATGTTTTTTTCTTCCACTTATATGTCATATTAAAACCTTAGGAATCTAATGCAGTTTGTCAAATTTCCAGTTGCTAAGGCATGGAGTGGGTCTTTCAACAGGAAGTGACAGTGAACTGATTACCCAGTTACTTACACACATGCCAGAATGTGGGGAACCAAATGGGCCAGACTGGGTTGGAAGGTAACACTGTTTTGAACATAGTCTCATTCTCTTAAATAACTTGTTTCTTCCATGTTGATTCATATCTTTTATAAATCTTATACTTGTCTGGACAGCTTTTGACTAGTATTTGGCTCCTGAGAAAGGTTATTAAAGAATATTGCTATTATTAGGATTCAAATACTCAACCTTTGGATACTGATCTCTGCCACTGGACCATGGCGCTCTTACAGTTGTCTTCAGCCTGTATCACTCAAGTCCCAATGTCTGATGGGTAAGAGTGACTGCCAGATGTCAGGGGGATGGGGGTTGTGGGTTTGTTATTGGCCTCCAGTGACATGCCAATGTTGTAGAATATGGCACAGGTATAACTCCATGTTTGATGCTCAGATTGGTTCTATGACTGATGGTACCATGACTGATGGTGCCCATGTTTCTTTAATGGGACTGGTGCTGTATCCTGTATCAACATTGTGATTCCACAGTGAGGCAACACTATCTGTGTCCTGTAGACAATCTCCATATGTCTGAAATTCTTTCATTGGGATGCTCAACCAAAGCAAACAAATAAATATGATCACCAGGAAGTTAATGTAAAAGAGTGATTATGATTCATTATACCCGCAGATACAGTGTATATTGGAGTCACGTTTGTCGGTTGGTCCGTCCGTCCATGGATGAGATTTGTCTGCCCTATTTCTCAGCTACCTTTTGTCAGATTTTCATGAAATTTTACAAGAAAAGTAAGTGCCAAATCTGTTTAAGGATATTGTTGGCACATCTTTATCAGCTTGATTTTCAATCAGTTATGATGGGGCTTCAATAAGACCCCAAATCAGGAATTCTTGAAAATCCATGTCTGAATTTCAGGAAATTTTTGGAATTTTTCAGGAACTCCACATTTTTAGCTCACCTGAGCACAACGTGCTCAAGGTGAGCTTTTGTGATCACCAGTCGTCCGGCGTGCGTCGTGCATCATTCGTCATCAACAATTTGGCTTGTTAACACTCTAGAGGCCATATTTTTTGGCCAATCTTCATGAAACTTGGTCAGAATGTTTGTCTCCATAAAGTCATGGACAAGTTTGAATTTGGGTCATGTGGGGTCAAAAAGTAGGATACGAGGTCAGATCTTAGAAAAACCTTGTTAACACTCTAGAGGCCACATTTTTGGCCCAATCTTCATGAAACTTTGTTGGAATGTCTGTTTCCATAAAATCTTGGTCAGGCTCGAAAATGGGTCTTGTGATGTCAAAAAGTAGGTCAATATGAAAAATCCAACATATGTTGCTCATTTATAATCAGATGAGCGATTCAGGGCCATCATGGCCCTCTTGTTTCTTTGTTCATACGTTCATACATTAATTTTCAACTTTATTTGACACGTTTTTGGAGTGCTTAATTAGTTCCCCCCCCCCCCCCCCCCAAAAAAAAACAAACAATAAAACAATATTCAGTAACAATACATATTATTTCAAATAAAATCCTCTAATTTGATATATAAAATCCTTAATATTCAGTTAATTTTGCCCTAAAACTGTTTTGTGTGCATTTGTCTTTCATATTCAATTATTCACATAATTTTGTTAAATGACTGATTATCTGGCTATTATAAAAAAAAAAAAAAAAAATCTTAATGATCATTATCTACTGTACACACACATTTTTCTGAAAAAAGGCAAACTCTGTTGGGGGGCATATAATTTTTTTGTCTGTGCGTCCATACGTCTGTCCATCCATCACATCTCGGGTTTACATGTACCTTTACGTTTAAGCTTTTTTTCTAAGAAGATGACTTCAGATCTTTATAAATAATTATGATTTTAAAAATTTAAATTAAGGCTGTGACCACATCATGGTATGATCTATTTAATATTTATAGCTTTGACCATTATTTCACAGTTGGATGAACATTAAAAATTGGTTGTTCTGCCTCAGGTTTACCTTCACGTCTAAAACTTTTTTTTTTTTATGAAGATGACTTCTCATTTTGATGAAACTAGGTACACATGTACATCATGATATGATCTATTTAATATTTATGCAGATATATGGCTGTGACCTACATTTCATGGTTGGATGAACATGGTAAAATGATTCTTCTGCCTTAAGTTTACCTTTCCATTTCAACTTTTTTTTCTATGAAGATGATTTCACATCTTGATGAAAATATATTTACATTTTATACATCATGATAAAAACTTTATAGTATTTATGCAAATTTATAGCTATGACCCATATTTCACGGTTGGATGAATTTGGTATATTTGGTTGTCTTGCATTTGTGTTTAAGGTTGTTGTTTTTTTTCTTTGAAGATGACTTTACATCCTCATGAAACTAGACATTCATGTACATCATGACACAGATTATTTACCAGTAGTATTTATTTAATTTTATGGCTATGACTTGGTAAGATTGGTTATTCTGCCCCAGGTTTACCTCTGTGTTTAAGCTTCTTTTTCTCTTAAGGTAACTTCACATCATCATGAAACTTTGTACAAATGTACATCATTATATAATCTTTTAAAAATACACATGTACAAGCAAGCAAATATGTAGTTCTGACCTTACTGGCAGGGCATTAGTGTCTCACAGACACATTTCCTTGTTAATTTATTTTTCTTTTCTTACACATAGAGTACACTTAGATTATTATCCATAACTATTTAAGAAAAAAAAAAGGTCCATATATATTGTATAGACCTGTATAGACCTACAGTTTGTAAATTTCTTTTCAAAAGAAAATTCCTCTCTGGAGAACATGTTTAGAGGATTGTGTTTAAGTGATTAATATAATTGTTTCATAAAAAAAAATTGTAAAGAGTTATTATGTACTCTGTTTCTAATTCCTTTGTGTTATCGGTTTTTAAAAAAGGGAAGTAAAACTGCGAAAACTGATGACATTTTGAAACAACCTGTTTCTGATGATATTTATGTTCAAGGCTTAAGGTATATGTGTATCTAGTCTGCAGAATACTAAAAACATGTCCTGTTAGCTTTTAACCAAAATTAATAGTATTACCTTTTACTTTTTCCAGAAGTAAAATCTGTAATTTCACACACCTGAAGTTTGCCAATCTGGCAGTTATTAGCTTGCTATTAATGCAAGACTGACAAAAAAATATATCGATAAAAGGGGGGGAAGCTTTTTTGAGAAGATCTAGTCAAGGTCATTTCTTTTTTTTTTCTTTAATTTCTTTGTACTCTAGTGAAAATGTTATGATGCCATCTGAATTTGTTGTTGCAGTTAGGTGAATTTTACTTTTTTTTTCAATAGATCTACTATTTCCTTGAATTTACTGCAGTCTTAAATCTCAAATTCCAAGCAGTTTTAACCTGATAAATGCCTACTTAGTTTCATTTATTACGCTATGGTAGATTACAGTAGGAACAGTAGACGAGTCGACAAATGACAGGCTGGTACCTGACACTGTTTATAGGTATTACTCGGCAACTGTCTGTCAAACAGTGAAAGTGGGCAGGGTAATTGTTATTCAATTTGCATATACAGTACACATACACTCTTTCTTATTATACAGTCATATACTACTAATTAGCACCACAGGAGTCCCATTGAAAATCTGGTTTTGGCCAGTTTTTAAACGTCCAGTCTCATATATAGATGTGTACAGAGCTATTTTGAGGAATTTTCAAAATGCCTGAGGTCAAATTCTGGGACATATTTTGGGATTTTTAGGATGTATAATATGTCTACATCCGCTTATTAAAACCCCTGGTTATGGCCCCTTTTAGCTTGACTATTATTACAATGATTATAGCCATCATCTCTCAGCCAGTTTCGATTATGGCTGATATCTGCCCATTAGGTCTAGAGGAATTGCCTTTGAACAATGATAAAATAACAGATTTCACTTTGTGTATACTAGCAATCTTCTTCAAATTTTAGAACAATCTTTATAAATATCTCTTGGATAATGGTTGGTATCTACCCAGTCTGGAGTTATGGGCCTTGAATGATAAAAAAGCCTGATTTCACTTTGTGTACACCCTAGCATCTTTATAATTATCTTAAGCAATCTTTTTTCAAATGTTTATGATGATATTTATAGCAATAATCTATCGGCTAAGTTTGATTATGGCTGATATTGGCAGATTTAGTCAGGAGTTATAGCCCATGTATAGACTTACTTGGAAAAAAACTGAAACATTTTTCTCATTAGAAACCACAAGGCCAGGAGTTAAAATACTTGGCGTGTAACATGGCCTTGTTGACCTCTTCCAAGTTTGTTCAAATTATGGCCAAGGAGTCAAAATTTGCCCCACCCAAAGAGTCACTTAAATAGGATTTTTAGCTCACCTGAGCAAAGTTCAGGGTGAGCTATTGTGATCCCGTGAGTGTCCGTCATGCGGTGTGTGTCATGCGTCGTCAACAATTTAGTGTTTACACTCTATCACCATTATTTCTTAAGCAATCATCTTCAAACTTTAAGACAGGGTTTATGACCTGAATGTCTCAACTGAATTTGAATATGGCTGAGAGCGGTCAATTAGGTCAGGAGTTATGCCCCTTTTAATATTCTAAAAATGCCAGATTTCACTTTGTTTACACTCTAGCATCTTCATCTTTTGAGTTATTATCTTCAAACTTTATGGCAATGTTTATGACCATAATGTCTCGATTGAGTTCGAATATAGCTGAGATCGGTCAATTAGGTCAGGTGTTAAGCCCCTTTTAATATAAAAAAATGCCAGACTTCACTTTGTTTACGCTCTAGCATCTTCTTTTTTTGAGCAATCATCTTCAAACTTCCTGACAATGTTTATGACCATAATGTCTTGATTGAGTTTGAATATGGTTGAGATCAGGTAATTAGGTCATGAGTTATGCCCCTTTTAATACAAAAAATGCCAGATTTCACTTTGTTTACACTCTAGCGTCTTCATCTTTTTAGCAATCATCTTTAAACTTTAGGACAATGTTTATGACTATGATGTCTCGATTGAGTTCGAATATGGCTGAGATCGGTCAAATTAGGTTAGGAGTTATGCCCCTTTTAATACGAAAAAATGCCAGACTACATTCTAGTATCTTTATCTTTTGAGCAGTCATCTTTAAACTTTAGGACAATGTTTATGATCATAATGTCTCGACTGAGTTCGAATATGGCTGAGATCGGTCATTTAGGTCAGGAGTTATGCCCCTTTTAATATTCAGTAAATGCCAGATTTCGCTTTGTTTACACTTTTGAGCAATCATCTTCAAACTTTATGGCAATGTTTATGACCATAA
>CM037777.1:71819505-71869505 GCA_021229015.1 Solen grandis
TTACCTTTAGAGCCAACATAAGATTAAAACCATCTAACATGTATCTAAGAGCCATAATTCTGACAGTGTTAATAAGATTTGTATGAATATACTAAGATGCACAGGTTGATGACCTTGATTTTTCACTTTGAAGTTTCAAGTCCGATACTGTTGAAAACATATACAGTTGCACATAACACACACACACACACACATTTTTTTTCAAAAAGGGATGGAAGGTAAATAACTTTGTTTTCTGAATGGAAATATGCATATTAAATTATCCTAAATAATATGCCCATTATCATTCAAGTTTTTCAAATATTAGGTGTGTGCAACAATTCTGGAGGGAAAGACATATTTACAACCAAGCACACACTTTTCCTCATTTAGGTCCATCTTAATATGATATTAAAAATTCATACCTCTTATAACTTTTGCGTTAAGCTCCAGACAAAAAGATAAGTTGGAAAAAATATCACTAGACAATTATTAATATCATTAATTTTTATAAAGAATGTCATAACTAGAACTACCATTGCAATGGCACAAATCCCCCCAGATGTCGCTTTTGGATTTTAATACAAATAACATGTAGGTCAGAGACATGTAAATGTATTTAAGCTCATCAAGGAAAATAAATAATACATACATTAATTAAGTTGGATTAAGGCCCACTAAATGTTGTTCAGCTCAATTATCATGTTTCATCTTGATGCCTTTTATACTTTTTGAGTTAGGGCCCGGAAAAAAATTAAGTATGAAAATTTACAAAGAGAACACAAAAGGGAGTTATGGTTCTTGGTTACCGCACGTCCCTTCAATGAGATCTATCCACATATGAAGATTCATCTTGATATCTTTTATAATTTTTGAGTTGTGGCCTGGACAAAAATTAAGTATGAACATTTACAAAGGACAATAACTCCAAAAATATGCAACAAACAGTTATGGTTCTTGGTCACTGCACTCCCTCTTAATGAGATTTATCCACATAAGATTTTTTTTATGCCTTTTATACTTATAGAAAAAAGTAAACCCTAGTGTTGGAACAATTTGATCCAATGGTGAAGATCTGAAAACATGGTTCAGGTCCACAGAGGGCTATGTTCATACCGAATATCCAAACATTCTCCCAAAGATAACTAATAAAGAATTTACTAGGTGAGTCTATATAAAAGTAAATATCCCCAGTGACAGGTCCTATTTTGACCCCAGGGCCATGACATTCATTGATCTTAACACATAAATGCTCAGGTAAGCTAAATAAAACAAGGCAAATTCACAGAACTGACATCCCCTGCTGAAGCAACTGGGGGTGGGGGGGAAGAACAATTCATAAAACAGGTAAATACTGTAACAATGTGACTTTCTGTACCAAAAATAAATATATGCTAAGTTACTGCTTACTTTTGACATTATAATTACATTTTTAATATCTTGTGTGTAAAAGAAATGCCTTATAGCAAGAAAAAACTTTGCAAAGTATTTTAAATACATTTTTTTAAGCTGGGCAAGCTGAAAACAAAATTCATCTATAAATATCTCAAAAGTTTTGATGATAATGAATTTAAACTGCAAGTTAAATTTAATTCTGGTTATCTGGTACAGAGATATGGCATCAGATAGAAAAACTAGAACTGTGTCCATAGGACACGGATGCCCCCACTAGATGTGCTCGTAAACAAGAGCATGAATATCATCTTCACGTTTAGGTTGTTCATCCCTGTCAGCATGACCAAAATCTGCCAACCAGTTTAGGAAGAGTTGCTTTCACAAACTTTTTTCCCTATATGGTATAAAGTGAAAAAATTAACAAAGGGCCATAATTCTGTTAAAATTTGCTGCAGCGAAAATTCCTTCCTTTTCCATCATCTACACCTTTTGGTTGTTCATCCCTGTCAGCATGACCAAAATCTGCCAACCGGTTTAGGAAGAGTTGCTTTCACAAACTTTTTTCCCTATATGGTATAAAGTGAAAAATTTAACAAAGGGCCATAATTCTGTTAAAATTTGCTGCAGCGAAAATTCCTTCCTTTTCCATCATCTACACCTTTTGGTTGTTCGGGATGAAAATTCCTTCCTTTTCCATCATCTACACCTTTTGGTTGTTCATCCCTGTTAGCATGACCAAAATCTGCCAACCGGTTTAGGAAGAGTTGCTTTCACAAACTTTTTTCCCTATATGGTATAAAGTGAAAAATTTAACAAAGGGCCATAATTCTGTTAAAATTTGCTGCAGCGAAAATTCCTTCCTTTTCCATCATCTACACCTTTAGGTTGTTCATCCCTGAAAGTATGACCAAAATCTGCTAACCGGTTTAGGAGGAGTTGTGTTCACAAAATTTTGATGTATTGACATATGTAAAAATGTAAATTTTTCCTACAAAGGGCAATAACTGCTAAAAGCTTCAAGCTTGAAAATATTATATGTGGACACCATGCCCTACTGATAAAGAATAATAAGTTTAATTTTATTCTGTGAATCTGGTGCACAGATAAGGCAACAGATGTGATTTTTTTAGCATAACAAAGGGCAAAATTTCTCAAGACCTCAAGTGATCTGAAAAAAAAATGTGAGTGGGCATGATGGCCTGTTGATATAAAACGGACAGGTGTTCTAACATATCGGTATTAAGTGACTTTCCTATTGTTATATATCATGTAAGTCTATTGTTTTCATAGCCACATAACCCCCCTATAAAAAGCAAAAAAAAAAAACAAACAGATCAAAGGATCCTTCCCTTACATATTGTTCCCTAGCCCCTTGAACCCTTCAGCAAGGAATAAAAAATTAATGGTGATTAAATGATTTCCTGAAAACTTAAATGGCTGTAAATCTTTAAAGAATAACCTGTAGAAGAGGAACTGTTTTTGAAGGAACCCAGCATACTCCTCTTTATTTTGCACAGTTAAACGATAGATGTTGACAATGCCCTGGTCAATTAAGCTGTCACCATGGTCGCATAAAAAGCGTTCCCTCTCATTGTCTGTAGAAATTTCTCTCAGCTGAAACAGAATTAATGTTCCATTGTAAACAAATACTAGAACTCCGCAAGTCAGATGTGTCGCCTGACAATCACCTATCTATTGACAGTAAAGATGCCAATTTGTCACTTTCTTTTCAAGATGGGGTATTATTGCACAATGATGTTGCCATCAAACAGAGAAAGGCTTATAAAGATCAAATAAAAAATGTAAGACTATTATAATTTTAACATATTTAATAAGGTGACACATAACATTTGTGAAGCTCTAACGAGTTCCTTAAGCTATGCATCTCATTCTTACTTGATATAACTAATAAAATCAATCAAAGGGAAACAACTCCAAACATTCAATATAGATTTATGGTTCACTTCACACTGCACTTTCAGGTAATTGCAACAAACATACACATCAAGTCTCAAGTAATTCAAACTGATGGTTAAAAAGATAAACCCCGGACAAGAAATTCTCTAAGAAAATCTATCAAAGGGGGAAAAACTCAAAAAGCACACAAGGTAGAGTTATGGTTCTTGCACACTGCACTCTATGTCATTGCTAGGAACATAAACATGAAGTTTCAAGTCATTCAAACTTATAGTGACAAAGTTATGCTTCGGACAAGAAATTCTATCAATGGGGAATAACTCAAAAAGTGCACAAGGTAGAGTTATGGTTCTTAGGCACTGCACTTCGTATCATTGCAAGGAACATATGAAGTTTTAAGTCATTCAAACTTATGGTGACAAAGTTATGCTCCGGACAAGCAGATGGGGACGCCGCTGCAGACACCGCCACCGCCGACGAAAGTCAGGCGACACAATAAAAAAAGGACAACACTGATGCCCGGCCAATTGCATTTTATTTGAGGGAATTGCCCAAATTTTGCTGGGATGTGATGTCTATGTTTCGATTAATAAAGTGTGCAAAGTATGGTACAAATCTGATTAATGGTCCCTGAGGTAAACCTTTGGTGGGCAGATGGACAGACAGACAGACGGACAACCGGACAGACCCAGGCACAAAGTACCAGTTCAACCCAAGATTTGTCCAGAAGAATAAGTATTAGTTGTAAGAACTTTTCTTCAAAAAGACATATCAGAATTAAATAAAGTAGCACACTGTATATTCTAAAATAGTATGTCAATGTGTAAATATCTTATAATGAATTAAATAATCTTATCATTCTCTCGATCATAAAAAGAAAATTAGGTTTACTTGTTTTAGGATATTTTGAACATCTCTAGGAAGAATCGTCCACGTGTTATCATCAAATCGGGTACTGCCACAGTCTGTCATGAAGTCAAAGAGATGTTCGTTCAAGCATAGATTGGTTGGACCATCATAAGCCAATGACATTGCTAACAGTACCCCAGCAAAGAAGTAGTGTTTATTTTGCAAGTGTTCAACATTATGGGAGAAATATCGACTGTCTTCTGGTCCATCAAACAAATCAGATGAATGAAGCCCTTGAATTGCTAGCCTGAAATAAAAAGTAAATATCATGACCTAAGACTGAACGTGTGACTTTGTCAAATCTAATCTTGTGTCCTACTTTACTACAACATTACCAATTATTACTGTTATTCAATTATGACTTAAATAAGAAATACATGATCAATGGGAAGTAGGTAACCTTCCTGCTATACGGGTGCTTTCTCAATAATACAGAAACATATGTTAAATATGATACTTTTAAAATATAATTGTATGCTCCCCTTCACGATTTGTAGGAAATTATCACTCAAAGGACATAGATCTATAAAAGTTATCTCACAGAAAATGTTGATAAGAATTTTACAGGGACATTGCATTTTTTTTCAGGGCTATTTTACACAAGTATTGGTTACTTTACTGAATGCCAAAAATGTATCTTTCCTCCAAAATTCTTAATAGAAATCAAAGTTTTAGATTTTTAGAGAAAGATAAACTGATAAAAACTGAGGCTTGCCTATGGGATATACTTTGTTGTAATTTTTGATGTTTGACATTTATCATTGTTTGGTCAAAGAAAATATTTTCCAACTGTCATTAAAGAATTTTGTATATCTAACATGTTTAAAACCTTTACATTTTGGTTTAAGACCAAAATATGAATATTTATAGTATATATATAGTCATACGTTTCTATTCTGCATCTTTTTAGAATGAAGAGTTATTTTTTAAAAATATATTTGGATCTTTAAATAGTCATATGCAAGAATGTTATAAAGTTTTAGATTTCAGGGTCAAATGAAGCTCAACACATCACAGAAACAAGGAATGGTCTATAGACAAACCAAATAACTATAAACCTACCCACATATGCAAAGCAATATGCCAGCACTATATCAATACCTGAAAAATTCTCTCCTGGGTCCGCCATAATCCTCACCAATTTCGCCACTGAATTTTACATACAGTTTTAAATTAGGTGAAAAGGAAGGTCTTGACAAAGCCCTAAATGTACTTTACAGTACATTAGCTCTGGAAATAACAACTGTTGACTTTCCCTCCTGGCATATTGCTTCCTTCTGGAAATGTTGAATGATCTCTTCAACAGTTTGCTCTTCAAAACTCATCCTAGAAGTAAAGTACATGTGACTGCTTACATATAATACTCAAGGAGATTGTAATCAGCCATAAATAGACATGAAGCTGATCAGAGGCAATAATCACTGATAAATCAATTAATCAATATCAAAACAACTTTAAAACAAATGTCTATATTAAGGTCTCTATTTCAATGCACATGATGTTGGTCATTGACTTAAATTTGTAACAGGGAAAATTGCTGCCACAGAATGGTTTCCTAAAACAACTGTAAAATGACTTAAAGAAGAGGTTGCTAGAACTGGTCGGGCTGCACAAATCACACCTTTTATTTTCATAAACAAGTGAAACAAATAAAAATTTCTTTTATCTATAACACTTTCAAAGCAGACCATATTTCTTAACTTTTTCCATCCTATTTAAAGAGCTAAATACTTTTGATAATCTATCAAATCTCCTAACAAATCCCATGACAATTTGGATCCAACTGAATATATTTTCATCACTAATTTTTGTTTTCATGAAATGCTAGATTATCCAATCAAATTTTCCTATCTTGTCATAATGTGTCAGGTAGGATAAAATTGAATACATCTTCCTCATTATCCATGCTCTGAAATAATTGGGAGCTCTTATTAACCCTTCTCCTCCATTTCCTTACTTCATATGTTTAGACCTTATTCAAACATAGGAGTTTGCATTGTTTAGCTGCTAGGTATAACAATAAATTAATATGCTGGCTATTATTTTTTTTACCTTTGCTGTATCTTCTCCTTACTCATTTGTTTGTTGACAGGCAGTTTTTGTAACGTCCAGTAATATGCTATTTTTATGATGTTATTACTTTTTTGTTTGTTGGCAAACATAAATGCTAATTATAATCTTTTTTATTTTATTCAAAAGCAAGAATGACATTTATTTATCATTGTTTTATGCTTCAACAACTAACACTGCTATCTGTCATGATAAAAAAAAAAATCAGTCCTTACCTATGAGACTGGGGGCTGTTTTCTATGAAGCTTGCCTGTGCAATTGCTTCATCTTCACTATCCAAGACTTCCATTACATCTAATGGCCTTAAAAAAAAAAAAATTGCTTTCATGCTTACTTTTTGACAATTATAGGCCTTATCTTTCACACTATGTGCAGTTTCCACATTTTTTTTTCAGAAAAAAGGCCGTTTTGACAATGCCCCACATAAATTCACCAGCTTGAACCAGCTCCAGTGGCTAAGTGGTAACAACGTCTGTCTCAGGTGCAGGAGGTCGTGGGTTCAATCCCTAGCCGTGACATACCAAATTTGTAAAAAATAGTAGTGTTATAGCTCACTTGCTTGGCGCTAAACATATGAGAAGTTGCACAACTGATTGGCCTAGTGTCAGGAAAATGTGAGTGGGTATGGTATCATGCCACATGTCTACTGCAAAATACTGCAATGTGGCAGGAATATATCTGTCTCAAGTCAACAGTGTCTCCAAATGACTTAAATACTGTCATTGGGACATTAAACCCATCAAACAAATAATCAAATACAAGCATGAGCCATAATTTACAAGCCCAGCAAATCAAATGGTTACTTTGGTTTTTGAAAACTTGGAAATAATGGGAGACATGAAGAACAAGCTTGGCACTTGGCACTTGATAAGTGCTATGTGTGTCTTTTATATTCTTAACAAAAAACAACAACATGCTTATCAGATTAGTTTCTTATATATGTCACAATAAAATACGTACCTTGTTGAGTCACCAAGCATCAAATCAATGTTTGTACTTGACTGCACGATTCTCCTCTGAAAATTAATGCATAAATAGTTAAAAGTATTGTCACATTTAACAACACACTAAAGCAGCATTCCAAGCAAAAAAAATGACCCTATGAGAAGACAAGAGGGCCATGATGGCCCTAAATCGCTCACCTGAGATAAATAGCCTTCAATGCCAAACATGCTTAATATACTGCTTTGGAAATAAAGATGCTGAGGCGTAAACAGTGAAATCTGAGATTTTGATATATTTTCATAATTCTTAGTGTGCAAACAAAGTGAAATAAGCCATTTTAATAATTTCAAAAGGGGCATAACTCCTGTCCTAATGGGCAAATATCAGCCAAAATCAAGATTTTATGACACCTAACATTGTCCAAAGTTTTGAAGATGATTGGTTAAGAAATAAAAATGCTAAAAGAAAGTGAAATAGCATTTTTTTTAACATTGAAAGGGGCATAACTCCTGACTTAAAGGTCCAATTTCAACCATAATCAACCTTAGCCGATATTTTATAGTAATAAATGTTGTCATAAAGTTTGAAGATGCTAGAGCGCAAACAAAGTGAAATATGGCTTTTTTCAATATCAAAAGGGGCGTAACTCCTGACAGAATGGCCTGATTGTAGCCATAATGGAACTTATCTGAAATTTTATGGTACTAAACATTGTCATGAAGTCTGAAGGCAATTGCTTGAAAAATGAAGATGCTAGAGTGCAAACAAAGTGAAATCTGGCTTTTTTCAATATTAAAAGGGGCGTAACTCCTGACCTTAAGGTCCAATTTCAGCCATAATTGAACTTAGCCGAGATTTTATGGTTATAAACATTGTTATAAAGTTCAAGATGATTGCTGAAAAAATGAAGAGGCTAGAGTGCAAACAAACTAATTGTGGACGATGGACGACGGACGGACATTCATCGATCCTAAAAGCTCATCCTGAGCACACGTGCTCAGGTGAGCTAAAAAAGGTAGTGCCTGATTTTCAGATCTTTTCAAGAAATAACCCCCAACACAATGATTCATGTGTCTGTATTTTTTCTAACAGTGCCTTCTCACTTTTAAACAACTGAAACAATGAACACATATTAACCTGTCTAACAGCTGAATAAAAACATAACTTAGATTTTTTTTAATGTGGTCAGGTTTTATTCAAGAATCATAACCATGAATTAAACAAAAACTGCTCAAAGACAAGAATTTAAATAAAGGGAAGTGCACTGTAGAAAGGTGTTTTCATACCACATACCAAAGATAAGTTACGTCTTCCGCGAAACTGGATGGTTGGTGTATCTGCATCAACATATGTCAAACTGTTATCTGCTCTTTCCACTGAGACCTAACAGACATAAAAGTGTGAACATAAACATTAAACAATTGCCAAAACAATCAATACAGACACCGGTAACAAAACAAGCAGGAGATGCATAATGCAACTGAATGCAAGCAATACATGTTTTTATCTTATGATTTTCTGTGAGATAATGCAATCTATCGGTTAAAACAGTGATGATATATAGATTGAAATATATAGCAACATAGAATGTGAAATAGAAAAAATTTAAATGACGGCAGACCATCACAAAAGCTCACCATGAGCACGTTGTGCTCAGGTGAACTAAAAAGATGTGTGATGGATGGAAAAAATAACAAATGGATTCTCAGAGGCACAGAAAGCCCTGCAAAATTTTAGAAATGAAAAAATACAAAATTTTAAAAACTTTATATATTTACCAAAGAATATGCTGGATTCAGAAACACTGGTGCATTCCTCAATAACATGTCATCATCATCATCATCATCACTGGATTCCATTGGTGGCTATAATATATATTTGATTTATTGACACTAATCTCAGGGTCATAGTTCACAAGTTAGTGAATTATCATAGTTCATTAATGTATAATGTCATAATACTTTTTTCTGACGCACAATATCCACTTCCTCAGAAAAGACCTCAGACAATAGTTTTGTGAACCCTCTCCCCCACCCCCCACCCCAAAAAAAAGGAAATAAAAGAAAGAAAATAAGCATAATTATAGAAATGTGGGTGGGGTGTAATAGCCACATTGGGATTACATCAATTTTATATTGCACATTTTTTTTTTAAATAAAAATATATAGGTTTTTTATAAAACGTATAAATGATGATTTCTTAGAGGAAAAATGTTGGGAAATTACTCAAATGTCATATGAAAAATAGCAAAGGGCAATAACTAAAAAAGTATGCAAAATAGAGTGGTTGTACCTGCACTATTCCATATTGAATTTTTTTATCCTCTTTTATTTTTTGTGAAAATTTAAAAATAAAAGGAATAACTCAAAAATTGCAAAATAGGTACCTCACTTCTCTAATTTAATCTCTCTATCTACCTATGAAGTTTCATGTTGATACCTCTTATAGTTTTTGTGGTATGCTCCGGACAAAATTATGACGGATGGAAACACGAACGGACGGGACGGACGGACAAAGCGGCAGCTATATGCTCTCCCTTCGGGAGCATAAAAATTAATCACAAATATATAGTGCCCAAATCCCCTCCCTCGCCTGTAACAAATGGGCTAAGCATAGAAATATGCATAACTTATCACTGGGCTTATCTATAATCATTCACTATGATCTGAGAATAATTCAATAATTATTTACCAACATTGAAAGATATTGTTACATGTACCTTTCTTTTGGTATGTAGATACATCCTTATTGGGGATGACTTGACTTCCTCCAAAAAATCTTCAAACATAAGGTCTGTCAATTGGATGCTCTCTCCAGTGAAATTTGCAATGAACATTTCAAGTTCATGAACTTTCATGTTCATTTCTCTATTTTCACCTGATGGAAAATATTTGTTTACAATTTCATTTTTAACTTCCATCATTGAGGAGTTCTTTTTCACATCTAGGGTTAGTTTCCCCCCTCCATGTCTTCCGTCTATAAGTTTGTAGTGTATTCCGTTGAAAGAATGTTTCCAGCCAACATAAATCCTTCTGGTGTCTTGCAATTTCTTGTTTTGTGATCTCTACAAATAAGACATCAAATAAAATTAATTTAAATGTTTTAAACTTCAGGCAATGTATAAGTAAATATTTTATTTATCGACAATCACTAGGTACCTGACTTTAATACTTATTTTGATCTATTTGTACTCTCAATTGCGCATTAAAGCCTTTCCTGCACACTTTAATTACACTATGAATTGCAATCTTTTTAAGGATTGAATTGCAGATTTTGACCGTCCATCGGTGTATGAACTACATTTGGGCTGTTCAAAGTTGGTGGAGTCTGAACACTTTGAACTGCCCAAATGTAGTTCAAAGTGTTTGGACAACACCAACTTTGAACAGCCCAAATGTAGTTCATACACCGATGGACAGCCAAAATCTGCAATTCAATTCTTATATTTACATTTTTTTTGCCGTCGACAAAATAAATAAAACTAGTCAATTGTTTATCCCTCATATACACATAAATGAAGGAATTTCTGGAATACCCAAATTACATATTCATAGGAACCGTGTTCCTTTATGAATTAATTCAAATTATGATGCCTAAAGCAAATTTTTCAAACTCCTCCAATTCATCATATATTTCAAAACCTGCACTTATTAAAATCCCCTTTTAACGTTATTCTCATTTTTTTTCATATAGTTATTTATATTTGAAAGTTGTTTACATTCTAAAAGTAGATCGCAAAGTACTCGTAGTATAATAAAGTAAATAAAAATAGCCTTTTGGATATTCCTCTGCCAAGTTACCATGAAACGGATCACGCAATAAGGAATCTTGTCCATCGAGTTATAATTACAGTTCCCTGTCTATAAGAACATCGCTATGAATTGAAGTGGAAATGTAAATATGAAATTTTAAATACAACATATTGCTTTGAGGATAACAAAATTTGCCTGATGACAGGGGCATGGCCTATCAATTGTCTCATCATAGTTGAACAATTGGACCCAATAATCAAAAGTCTGAAAACAACATCCTTACAAGGCAATGACTGGTACAGATCTACATGTAATTAGGGAGTTAAGCCCCTGCATTAATTGTTCATTCATTATTAACATGCTTTTATATCATTTTATTCAGCTACATGAACAAACCTACCTTGCCTGATGATTTCCTTTTTGATTGGAAGTAATGAATACGGCTCAAAACTGAACTTGTCGCTGGTTGAAGAGCTGAAACATTAGCAACAACAAATAAACAAAAATTAAATATACTTAAATAATCCAAGGAAATATTGCAAGTTATTTAATGTAAACACTAACTGAAACTCTACCAGAAGATGTACTGTTCAAGATTGTGGCTACATCAACAACTTTTCTTTTAAAAATAATTGTCCAAATAGTCTCCCTCAAAAATTTTGGAGCCTCCTTATATAAAAGGATGCAAAAATAACGAAAATTGATATTGTTTGCCCAATAATAAAACTCGGAGGGCACCATATGATTACTCAACACTTTCTGTGTGATAGATTTTTTTGTTCACATTTGAATTATAGTTTAATTTACAAACCAATCGTGTACTATAAGAGCACAAAACTTTAACTTTTTTCTATAATGTGTGCACCATGCATACTCATGGGTACTCATTCACAGTTCTTTTTCCAGAACTCAATAGATATACCCAATTTTGGAAGTATTTTTTCTGACTTTTTTATTTAATTTGTTTTCAATAATATCTAGGAAAGATGATAATGCATTTGCTTGATACAAAAATGAGAGCTTATTTTGTCATTTTTTCTTGCAACATAATCTTAACTTATGCTGTTGAGAACTGGATCCTTCAGAATACATGGATTATATCTAATGGAAAATGAACAAGAATTTGAATCTGTATCAACTTACATGTTGTTGCCTCTCTGCATTTTTCTTTCAGTCTTACCCTGTCACCAATTGTGGTTACACCCAACTGCTTAAACTCAAGCTCAGACAAGGAACAGACATCCTCTGAATGAGTTCGAAATTGGGTCACGCGGGGTCAAAAACTAGGTCACCAGGTCAAATCGTAGAAAAAACCTTGTGAACATTCTAGAGGCCACACTTTTGGCCTAATCTTCATGAATCTTGGTCAGGATGTTTGTCTATATGATATCTCGGATGAGTTTGAAATTGGGTCACGTGGGGTCAAAAACTAGGTCACCAGGTCAAATCTTAGAAAAATCTTGTGAACATGCTTGAGGCCACATTTTTGTCTCAATTTTCATGAAACTTTGCCAGGATGTTTGTCTTTATGCTATGTCGGATGTGTTTAAAAATGGTTCATGTTGTGTCAAAAGCTAGGTGACTAGGTCAAATCTAAGAAAATCTTAGAAAAACCTTGTAAGCACTCTAGAGGCAACAGGATACCTTTGTTTTCATGTGACGTCACAGAATATGCGCACCTTGTTGGCGGCCATTTTGTTTCCCTATTTCCAACAAGCGTTATATCTACAAGAGTGTTCAAACTAAATGTGAAGTAATTATGCCAGGCACGATTAGAACAACCAAAAATACCACAGATAGGCATTACCTATCTGTGGTATTTTTGGTTGTTCTAATCGTCCGTCTGTGAACAAGGAATTCAGTTATTTCAAAACACCGAAGATTATTTCCGATCAAGGAGAAGAAACTGAGAAACTTTCGGAAGAAAGACGTAGACTGTGGAAATCCGCTGTCGGTAGGAAAGATATCCAGACAGAAGAGAAATGGGAAAGGACGATCGTTTGCTCCAAGCATTTTGTCGGAGGTAATACTTTCCTAAATATTTTTTCTGATTCGTTTTAATTTAAAGATTAATGAATTAAAATTTGGAAATAAAAGCCCATTTAATTCAGACACCGTCCGTGATCCAGGGAATGCTAAAAGGTTGACTCAGTGGGTGGGGGTATGGTGTCGATTATTCAAATAATCGTAAGTCAAACTTGAATTTATAAATCGAGTAACTGTACATTACTTCAAGAGACTTGAATCTAAACTGTATTGATTTGATGTCTGGTCTTATACTTTACATAGATCTACTCATTTTAGCAGTTTAACTGACTTCCATATAATACAACAATTTAGTATGTCAAAATTTAATGATTTACTCAAATAATGATTGAATGAAAGAATGCTGACTCAATAGTTAGTGACTCTCTTAGTTTTTTCTACCTTCTGCACTTCACACTAGTTATCATCACAGGTTTTGTTTCTTAAATGTATATTTAAATTTTGTTTTCACTCACACACAAGGACCCTTACTATTTGGGTGGGAGACTCCCACTTTCGAGAGCCAAAAATACCTGAAAATAAGGGGTATCAATACTTTTTGGTGATGATAAATATTATATTTCCTTTTTTGTCTTTCCAAAATGAAATGTTCACTAGAACATATGAAATAATCTGTATAAAACATTAATATGTATTTATTTATTCTCCCTCTGCAGGTGTGAAAGCATATCACCATGACAAGACCAACCCTGGATGGCTACCATCACTGGAACTAGGACAGCCAGACACCTTATGCAGAAGGACCCCATCACCAAATTTTGCCAGTGACCGGTACCAGAGAGCAAGTCAGCGGAAAATCAAACGGAAGGAATCTGAAGCCGTCTCGTCCCTCCTTTTCCTGAAGAAGCGGCGTATTGACTTTGCCGAGGATCTCTCTTCTGATTCTTCCTCAACGACATCTAGTGAAAGTGCTACACCCTCTAACTGTGAAATGTCCGCATGTGAGGCAGCTGTAAATCCAGAACAACCGGAACTAGAGTCAAAATGCGAGAGGGAGAGTCAGACCGAGATGACATGTGAAGCCATCGGACAGCTAGAGGAAAACAACCAAGCAAGGATTAAGGAAACAGATGCCTCCGCTACGTTTGGCAGTAAGGATATATATACATTTGCTTGTTATGAGGAGGACACAGAGAAGGTCATTTTTTACACTGGACTGCCAAATGTAGGTGTGCTGATGTTGTTGTTTTCTCTAATTGAGGCTCAGATAGGAAATGTGACTAAAGAGAATGAGTTTCTGTTGTGCCTGGTGAAGATGAGGATGAACTACTTGTTCAAGGATATGGCATTCAACTTGAATGTTTCAGTGGCAACAGTCCAGAGAAGTTTTCACAACACCCTCAGCATTCTACACACAAGACTGGACTTCCTCATCAGTTGGCCTTCAAGAGAGAATCTGAGGAAATCCAAGCCAATGTGCTTCAGAAAGGACTTCGGAAAAAAGGTTGTTGTAATTCTAGACTGTTTTGAACTGTTTACGGAGAGGCCAAGCAGTTCCCTAAACAAAGTGTATACGTATTCAAACTACAAACATCACCAGACTGTGAAATACATTATTGGTATTGCCCCACATGGTGTCGTTACCTTCATATCAGAAGGATGGGGAGGTCGAACATCGGACAAGCATATAACAGAAAAGTCTGGAGTTCTGGATAATCTGCTACCAGGTGACATTGTTATGGTAGATAGGGGATTCAACATTCAAGAAGCAGTGAACTTCTACCAAGCAGAACTAGCTATCCCAAACTTTACAAGGGGAAAGACTCAACTTCATCCTGTGGAATTGGAAAACACACGGAAGATCGCATCTGTCAGAATCCACGTGGAAAGGGTGATTGGACTTGTCATGAGGAAGTTCAGAATATTTGAGGGCACTATTCCCCTGGAATTTATTAAACTTAGGGCAGGCGACACTGTGCCTACAATTGACAAACTTGTTAAGGTGGCTTGTTGCCTAACAAATTTGTGCACATCCGTGGTGCCATTTGAATGAAATTTATTTATGTGAAAGGAGGTTTGTGCTTTTAGATGAAAGCAGAGTTGACTTAGTTACACTTTTTAGTTACATAAAATCAAGAATATTGATTCCTTGTGTTGTATATACATAATTTCATTGGAGTTTTAGGTATATCTGTAATCTGTCTGTATATCTGTAAAAATATGAATTCCAAATTGTTAACCCTTTACCATATACATACACCTTATGACACTCTTAATATGTATCTGTTTAAAGTCTGATATATGCATAAAGTCTTAACAAATTTCCATACTGGTGTGTAATATGCAATGAAAAGTCACTATTGGAAACACATTTGAGATATAAAATGCCAATATATTAGTATTTAATATCTCTGAAATGATGTAGAGTCTGTGAATTAGCAGCTGAAAGTTATAACAGAATATATTTGAGATTTATATTTAATAACAAAAACTTGTGTGTTTTTTTTTTTTTAAAAAAATTGTGAGCAAATATTTTTGTTATTTATTTTCATGCATATCTCTCTGTCACACTTTCACATTTACAACCTGTGTCTTTCAAATACTAAAACTACATCCCATTTTTCTACCTTTCTGTCTATCATAAGTTATATACACTCAATATATAATAGTTGTGTTTGATTTCTTAAGTGTGACCGAGATTCCCTGATATCAGGTACCAGTCCTGTTAGCCTAGTGGTTTGAGCATCTAACTTGGGTGCAGAAGGCCGTTGGTTCGATCCCCGGTCGCAACATACCAAAGTCATAAAAATGGTAGTGTTATAGCTCCAGTGCTTTGCGCTCAGCATATAAGGGAAATTGCATGACTGATAGCCCAGTGTCAGGATAATGACTGGGTGTGGTATCATGCCACATGTCAACAGTATAATACTGCAGTGTGGCAGCCTTATATCTGTCTCAAGTAGGCAATTTCTCCAAATGACTGACATAGTCAGTGGGACGTTAAACACACCATACAAACAAACCTGATATCAGGTACTTCCTGTTATTTACAGGTGGAGGAAGACCCGAAGTGCACAGTGCACGTAGGCAGAACCATCAACCCATTACATTTAAGCCTTCTGGCTATCTCACATTCTGAATCTGAGCGTTTTATTTGGGACTCGAACCCACAGAAGTGAGGGAGTGAGCAATCCGGCTATCTCACATTCTGAATCTGAACATTTTATTTGGGACTCGAACCCACAGCAGTGAGGGAGTGAGCAACATGAAGTAACTCTACCTGCCCAGCCATGTGGCCACACTATACAACTTAATTTAATTTAATTACTTAATAAGGAAAATATACAAGGCAAATAGCTGAATATATGATTTTTTATTGTCTATTTTGTATGATAAATAAAGAGACACAAGGAAATAAATTCAACTTAACAAAAACACACTAATGTTAACTTGGAAAATTCCAAACACCTGCATAGAAGTAGATTTAAGCACTTTTTTCAAACCACTGAGGAGTAACTTGAATTTTTCAGATGCATTTCACACTCATTTAAGCAATAAATTAACTGTAATATCTTACTGATCTGAAACATTTTCACCCAACTGATATACAAAATAGAATGGTTTAATCAATCAGAACACAGGGGCTCAGCGTAATAACTATGTCTTGAACATCATTTGTTTCTACAAAATCTGCATGTCCACTTTCCCTTTGGAACTCTCTTCATTTTTATACACACCGTATGAAACCACACATATTTGCAATTCTCACTGTCACATGCAATCATCTTTCTTCCATCATCCTCACCCTTGCATATGCAGTATTTCACACTGTCATTTGGTTCAACAACATCAACACTCACTGAGCTCAAAACTCTTCTGGAAGAAAAGTAGTCGGCACACAATTCAGGCATCACACATAGTCTATGGAAAGCTTTTGCACGCTCAGAAGTATGCATCCAAAATTCCTTATCTGGTTTGATGCGTTCTATAGTTATTTTCTGTGGTGTCCACACAACAAAATCACAGAAATTAGAGTTTGTCATTAATATTTGTGTCTGAACCTGGGTGTAGTATGTGTGTTTCTTGTCGAGTCCCATCCCATCAGCATTTTCTACAATGAACTTTGGTTTTGAATCACTGTCCTTCAGGGAATAAGGGCACTTTATTTCTATGCAGCCTGTACCACAACAGTCACAAGTCACTATCCCATCAGGACTGACTCCAAACTGTGGATAGCTGGTGTGAAGATAGAGACCTGATTCTCTGCATGTGAAATTCCTATGTTGGGATTGCATGATATCTATGTAGTTTCTTCTAGCTGCCGTTTCTTTTGCCCTTCCCCATTCTGTTGCCTTCGTTGACACTACTTTCAGAGTTGGATTGCATATTGCAGCCAAGACAGATTTAGAAGGTTTTTTTGTGTCAGTGTGGGTTGCTGCATGAAAGTTTGAGGCAGTTACCCTTCCCACTCTAACACTATGCCACTTTGCACTGTCACTCTGTTTTCTGGTGGTTTCCTCAACCATCTTTACTTGCTCTGCTGATACCTCAACATTTATGTTGTCACAATGATCTAACACTTCACCATAGTCTTTGCCAGTCAAAGATTCATTATACAATGAACTTAAGTCCACTGGCCAAATCACTGATGCACTCTTAGGTTCAAAACTAGCACAAAAGTCATTGTGAAGTGATAGAATACATGCAGTTGGCATCACTTCATTCAATTTATGGAAAAAAATGTTTATTTCATTTTTGGTCGGTGATGACACCATGTTCAAGGTCGAAGTTTCCTGATGTGTAACCTCATTTGTCACAGAGAGCTTCCTCTTCTTTGCTGCTGACTGAAGGTCCATATCCCTGATTTTCTGAAACGGCTGGTCAAAACATGCTGCAGAGGGATACTTCCAGTATGCAGAAGTATCTGTTACAGTTGCTTCACTACGCAGTCTGGCCGCAGTCTCCAGAGCAAACAGGATGGCTGCAGCATGGCTGCAACACTCACCAAGGCCTGCCATGCATGTACAGTGTGCTGCTTCGATTGTTCCCTCAGGTGACACCAAAACCCATGGTTGCAGTGGTTTTTCTCGTATCCTCATGGAGTGGTAGACCTGTAATTACATTCACAATATTGAGATACATGTTTTGTAGCAAATTAAAGAGAGTTTGAAGAACATAATTCTGACATTAAATTATTATTATTTTTTTTTTTTTTTTTTTTTTTTTTTTTGCTTTTGTATTTGTTTTTGTTATAAATGTTTTGTTACATTTATTCAGCAGAATTTCTCTTATTGAATAAACATTTAACAAGTGATAAAATTCTTGTTGATTTCTGACATTAACATGTGTTGAGGGAAGAAATAAGAGAATGAAAGTAATTAGTAATAATTGATTTCAAAACTTTTCTGCATTTCTTTTTATGATAAATTTTAAAAATAGAAATAAAATAAGAAAGAAAGAACAAATTATATGAGAAATAGAAGACAGAAATTATTAAAGAACAAAATAAATGATAAATAAATAAAGAAAGAAAAATGAGGAAAATTTATATATGCTCAAATAAAAATGAATAATTGAGAACTCTGGTATTTGTATAACTGTAACTTTTTTTAAAAAAAACTGTGAATGCTGATATACAATCCCATGTAGTAACACCTTGAACTATATACCTGTGATAGACTGTGGCAGACTGGCTTATCAGAAAACAGATGCCGACACATGATGGGTGGTGGGTGAATAAATGGCGGGGGGGGGCACTTATATGAGGGTTTTGAGAAGCCTTTAACTAACTTTGCTTTCTGAAAGTATCCCAATTTCCAACTAATTTAAAGTGCTGCTGTTTTGTTAGATTCTATAAACCCTGATAGGAAACAAAAATACATTTACACGACTGAAATGTCAGTAAAGATCTAATTAATTTGATTCTAAGTATAAATAGTATACCTTCTGTTCAACGAATAAATGGTATAGATCCTGCAGTCTCAAATCATTCAGTATCTCCTCCATCACAACTGAAAAATGAAACACGTGGGTATCTACATGTGTTACAGGCTGATTATTTGACGCAAAATGTGACGTGAAATCCACACATTTTACTCGTTATGTTCTGTGACGTCATGTAAATATGTTTACTGTCAAGAGTACTGTATTTATATATAGTCTTAATTAACAAGAAAAAAAAAAAAGAAGATTTTTATACAGATTTTTATAAGTTGATTATTATATATAAATATATTTACTGATCAAGCGAGGAAACATGCACAGTTAAAAGTTCCATCTAGATGCAGTAGTCTGTGTATACAGTGTGTGCCAGCATCCATAAATCAGTTAGATCTAGACTGTTTACATAAATCTCTCTGAAAATTATCTCGCTCAATAATTACTAAGTATCTGGATCTAGAATCTATATCTTTTAGAGTTTAGGAGTGTTGATAATGTTTACAGACTCAAAATCGGTAAATTACCTTTTTTTATCTACAGCACTTCCCCGCGCATTCCATTGCATATGTGTAAAGTTTTTTGAGCATGCGAACCGGAAGGCGACGGCACGACAACACGACAAGTGCAATTTGTCGTTGTTTCGTGCTTCGCCCTTGGACGCGCGGACACGACAACACGACATTCAAACGCGCGGACCCGACAAAGAAGGGCGCCAACGTTATCGCGGTTTGATTGTCGTGTCTTCGCATTTAGTTTGTCGTGATGTCGCGTCCGCGCGTTTGAAACGCGACATCACGACAACACGACAGCACGACAAATAAGCGCGCCGACACGACAAAAGTGTAATTGTCGTGCTGTCGCGCTTCGTGATGGCGCGTTTGTACAGCGCGACAACACGAAGACACGACATGGCAGAAACAGCCACCATACGTACATGTGTTATTTTGCTTAGCTACATGTGTCATTCATCGATTCGGTAAACCGACGAAATAAATTCCATTTTAATACGAATGCAAACTGGACTGTCCAGCTATACACAGTGCTACACGGTGATAAAATGGAAATAAAAGCAGATGTATTTTCAGTAGTTTATTATGATGTGAATGAATAATGAATGTTTAATGAAAAAAAAGATACATGTAACGCAGACGACGACTACGCCGTATTGTACTTTCGGCAAAATCATCTATAATATGTTGTGATGAAATTTTCATCAGGTGACTTAGGAAGCTGTTTGTCATCGAGTCATGTAAATCATTATTATTGATCCAGATCGCAGACAATGAAAATTATATCTTTCGTTGTTGTTTTAAGAATAGTTTTCTATGGGTTTTTTTCGCATACCTTTGTCTCTTCTTCAAAAAAGAAGTACTTATCGATTAAAACGAACTTTTTCAATCTTTACTGAAAATAAAGTGTATTTTTAAGGATTAAGCATTTTGAAATTGTAATAAGAATTCTGAAAATGTGATAAGTAATTTGTAAATGCAATAATCCCATACAGAGTAACTAAGCTAGTTTGCAATAGACGAATTCCGTACCCCCCCCCCCCCCCCCCCCTCAAGATTCCGGAAAAAAAGATGAGGATTGTGAGAAAAAAAATGCTTGATTTTATTGCGACCAAGGAAGATATCAACGGGGCGAGTGCAGAAATTAAGCTACACCGCGTGCATATGGTAGAACGCTTTTGTAGGGAGAAGACTTGACCTATCGTCACAGTATATAAACGAAATCACTGTACCATGTCTTGCAAGCCTTTACAATTCAATGTATACCCTGTCTTCCATCACTATACTTTTCTTGGGAACCTATATATTTTAACTTGTACCTTTCTTGCGAAAACCGGAAGTAGACTCGTTTATATACTGTGATCGTGGCGCGATAGGGTGCGCTTGCGAAAACTTAAGGACACACCGTCCGGTATTCAAAGCCAGATCCAGGAGTTCAGGTTGTGGGGTGGGGGCTATATTATTTAAAAAATGTAGGATTTGACAATGCAAGCAGCTTGCCGCTTCGCGCGAGCCATTAATAGGGTGTTATTCTGGTTTGACTGGGGATCCAGTGAAACTCCCCTGCGAAAATTGTTTATTTAAAGCTGTGAAATAGTGCATTCTTGTGATTTTTGGGGTTTTGTGTTTACATTTATGTATGGTCGGGGAATTTTAGAGGGGGGCGTGCACCCGGTGTGACCTATCTGTTGCAAAATATTCTTCTAGTGAGTTTGTTCAAATAATACGCAGTATGACATATTTTGTCTGTCTGAAACCTGGACTAAAAAAAAAAAAAAAAAAAAAAAAAACCTCGTATATTAATCTGGATCCAGTAACCACATACACTCGTATATATAGGAAAATTAAATTAAAAAAAATAAAAAAGGGTCAACTTATTTAAAAAAAAACATATTGATTGTTTAGTTTGGCTAGAACTCGAATTAACAGATTAATATTTATGTACAAGGTGGTTGAGGGGTTAGTTCCAGTACTGCCAACATCAGATTTTGCGAAATTTACCAGACCTAAAAGAACAATAAAAAAAATAAATGGCTGCGAAACATCAAATATATTAGAATTAGAAATGTGTCCAGAGGACACAGATGCCCCACCCGTCGCATTTTCCAAAACAAAGGACAACACCCAGGAGCGAAAATCATGTCCTGAGTAATATATCCAAGAAGTTAAATATCTGTAGCACAAAAGCCTTCAGAGTTACCTGTGTCACATTTTTGGGATGGACGGACGGACAAAGGCGAATCTATATGCCTCCCTTTTTGGTAGGGGGTATAAAAATACCCAGGTGCACAAGTTCATATCTTGATTAATATATTCATGAAGTTTCAAGTCTCAGGGCCAGGAATCAAAACTGCGTCGTACCATTCATTTTGTAAATAAAGGCCGCCATTTTGCGAAGAAAGGGGTATGTTTTTGTTCATTACTGTTTCTGTAGGAATTGCATGATAACGAGATACATGTATGAACACGCTACTAATTTTTCCGCTTCATATGGTGTATGCAACTTGAAAATCCATTTCGAAAAACAAAAGTTATAGCGAACTGAAAATTCGAAGTGGAGAAGAATTTGCGAAACATTTAACAGGATACGACGCAGCTGAAATTGCTGTATCCACTATTTTCACCCTTTAACGGTATTAATACTCGTGTTTTTGCTAAATTTAAGTTACCAAATACATTTTCACGTCACGAGACAAAGTCCTAATTGAAGCAGAAAACACAACGATTTTTACAAAATGCAACGCAGTTGTCTTTTTGTTACAGCCTTTTCAACGGGTTTTGTTTCGACAAAATGTGCATATTTTACCAGCCTTTTCGAATGATTTCTTGTCTTCGAGGAAAATTAGGGTACACGCAGTATACAATGTTCTTTTTTTAGACAAATGTCTTCTGTTTTACATACACGTACATCAAATATATTCTAGCTGTCCTGACCTGGCTGTAATGTTATTTCTCATAAATCGCACCATTTTGTTTGATTAGAGACATTAAATCTGTGAAGTTGAACCATTTATTTTCCTTTTCAACTATATTTGCGTTTTCATAATATACAGATGGGAATCATTATGTAATGTATTATGTTTCAAAATATCACCCAATTTAGGTAAGTATCTAACAAGTAAATCATTGCTTATTTTTAATAAGATTTTGATAAATATTCATATTCTATTACTCTCGAAATATGTCGCATAATGAATAAATAAGTTTATAGTAGTTGTTAAAATCCTGGTAACTTCCCATAATTTGAGCATATTTTATTTCATTAAAAGTTCTAAAACTGCCACCAACTGTTTTATTTCCACATGCAATATTGCCATAAATACACTGTGTCGTTTAAATTTAAGGCAACACATTTTATGTACCGTATACATGTACCTATTTGTGATCATTTCATTTATTTCAAACTGTGAAACGTACGTAAGACATCCGTCATTTATCAGTTATAGAAAGTCTAAATCATAGTTAAATTATCGCTACATGTTTTGAATTATTATTTTGGAATAATACGAAACCAGACTCAATAATCAAGTGCAACTTCTCCCATACTTAAATAGGAAATACTTCTTTTATAATTACAATTCATACGTATACACTGTATTTTATCATCTGACTGTCATTAAATCATGCTAAGTTAATACCAAATAGTACACTTTAAAAATGTCTTTGATACATAAAGTTCCAGTCAGCACGTTTTGCGAAGTATAGTTAGAGCTGTAACGACCCGAACTCTCCATCGTCGAAATCCCACGGTATATATTCCGTTATCACTTTTGTATATACTGTGGGATATTTAGCTGGCAAAACTTCGTTTTCATGAATATTAATCAGCTACTTGCTGATCAATGAAATAAGGCAGAGTATTTTGAATACGTTTCGTTGAAAAGCTGACTCATTGTTCCCGCAAGATAAACCGCAAAACTTCTAAAGGCGAGAAGCGTGACGTCAGCTCTACATGGTAGAACGATGCTAACATTCAAAACCCCGAGCTGTTTCACTCTGCTGTCGCCGTGCTTTCGAAGGCACGGATCCAATGAAATGCGTAATCAATAATTCATGAGTATGAAGTTTTGCTAACCAAGTATCCCACGGTCGATTAAGAAGCAAAGCGTGCGTCGTCAACAATTTGCGTTTAACGACATCTCCTCTGAAACCGCTTGACAAAATTTGACTAAACTTGGTAGGGATGATTCTTGGATGAACATTCACAAAAGTTGCTAAAATAAACTTGATCCATGCAGAACTCTGGTTACCATGGCAACGGAAAAAAATATGAAAACTTTAAAAATCATCTCCTTCAAAACTACTGGCCAGATTTCAAAATGTTTTGAACAGATGTTCCTTGCGTAACCCTCTACCAAGATTGTTAAAAATATTCCGATCCGAAAAAAAAGGCCGCCAGGGGCGAACTTATTTGCCTTAAATGTATGTAGTGACATCTTTAAACGGCATCTCCCCCCGAAACCGCTGGACAGAATTCGATTAAATTTGGCAAGGATGATCCTTTGGTGAAGCTTCACTAAAAATTGCTAAAATTATTCTGATCCGTAAATAAACATGGCCGCCAGGGGCGGGGCTACTTTGCCTTATATGTGTATAGTGAAATCTCTAAATGACATATCCTCTGAAACCGCTGGACAGAATTTGACTTATGTTGGCAGGGATGATCCTTTGGTGAAGCTTCACCAAAGTTGCTAAAATGATTCCAATCAGTAAAAAACATGGCCACCAGGGGCGGGGCTAATTTGCCTTATATTTATATCATGATTTTTTTCAACGATATCGCCTCTGAAATCACTGGACAGAATTTGATTTAATTTGGCAGGGATGATCATTTGGTGAAGCTTAACAAAAGTTGGTAAAATTATTCTGATCCGTAAAAAAACATGGCTGCCATGGGCGGGGCTAATTTGCCTTATATGTGCATATTGAAATCCCTAAATGACATCTCCGAAACCACTGGACAGAATTTGATTTAATTTGTCAGGGATGATCCTTAGATGAAGCTTAACAAAATTTGCTAAAATTATTCTGATCCATAAAAAAACATGGCTGCAAAGGGCAGGACTAATTTGCCTTAAATGTATATATTGAAAACCTAAAATGACCCCTCCTCTGAAACTGCCGGACAGAATTTGATAAAACTTTGCAGGGATCATTTCCTTCAAAATTACTGGACTGATTTCAAAATGTTCAATACAGACTGATGTTCCTTTGGTAACCCTATACTCAGTTGAGCGATCCAGGGCCATCATGGCCCTCTTGTTTTAATATACAATTATTTGAAAAGTAAATCATGGAATAAACAGTTCTGTACTGTGAAGATTCATGATTGTTTAAGTTACAACTGAATTAAATTTAAAATAACTAGCTTCTCTACGCTTATTGTAATGTATCAACAAAGTCCATCTGAAACTAAGACATAACTGTACTATTAATAAGAAGATTGATATGATGTATGTAAGTTATGTAATCGATGGTGAGACTGATGTTCATGTATAATTGTAATTACAGGTGTCTGTAAAACAATGCGTGTATCGTTTGTCCCGTATCGCAATATGTATCGTCTCGCCGCTTGCCTGGCAATTCACAGCTCTAAGTATAGTACAATCAGTACATATTGCAAACCAAGGCTTAACAAATAAAATTATGATTCTCTTTTAGTAGGCACTGTCGTTTTTGTTCGCTTGGTTAGCCCAGCAGCCTTATTTGACCCACAAAAGCTTTCCCTTTTGTACAATAAGGGCTCAAAGTTGCATGGGGCGAATTATTTCGTACTTAATGGTAACATTAACAAGAAAAGATTAAAACAAAACGTTTTAATGGACGGCTTATAATAAGCATTATGTCCCCCTCTTTTTCTCTTTTCTACTGTTTTGACCTTATAGTCTTACTTGTTATGCATAGGATCTTCATATTAAAAAAATGACCTTTCTTTATATTAAGCCTATCTATATAGAGAGAGGCAGTTATTATTAGTCCCCTACCGGTGTTCACACCGGAGGGGACTATAGGTTTGCCCTCCGTCTGTCCGTCCGTCTGTCCGTCCGTCTGTCAGTCTGTCCGTCTGTCCGTCCGTCCGTCCGTCTGTCCGCTCAAATCTGGATCCCGCGATAACTTAATAACTAAGCAAGCTAACTTGATGAAACTTGGTATATGACTAGATGGCAATGTGTAGATTATGCACGTCATTTTATTTTTGTTCTTCGACTAAAATTGTGGTTGCTATGGTAACGGAAATAGTGAAAATATGGCAAAAATGGGATCCCGCGATAACTAAGCAAGCTAACTTGATGAAACTTGCTATATGACTAGATGGCAATGTGTAGATTATGCACGTCATTTTATTATTGTTCTTCGACTAAAATTGTGGTTGCTATGGTAACGGAAATAGTGAAAATATGGCAAAAATGGGATCCCGCGATAACTAAGCAAGCAAACTTGATGAAACTTGGTATATGACTAGATGGCAATGTGTAGATTATGCACGTCATTTTATTTTTGTTCTTCGACTAAAATTGTGGTTGCTATGGTAACGGAAATAGTGAAAATATGGCAAAAAATGGGATTGATTACCATATTGAGTCAAGGTGGAGCCGGTAGGGGACTTTATGTGTTGCATACAACACCAGTTACTTGTTTTATTAATTTCTCTGCACGAGTCCCGGGTTTCATTATGCTTAAAAAATATGAGTCTCAATTCAGAAGCATTGTCCATATATTTTAGGCATCTTGAGGATGCATTGAAATTTAAACTTTGAATCCTGACAGCGAAAACACTACATCTTAGAAGAAGAATGTATGGGTAAAAAAATCACTAAAGTGGTCGATTTTTTTTAATTAAGAATTAAACTTAAATAAAACAAGAGTGCAAGTGCTGCCACAATATACGCCGCCACAAAATATAAAGACCAAGGGGGTCCTTTTAATTATTGCTTTTAACATTTCTGTAAGCATAAGCTCATAATGAAGTCTGTGAGACCAATTAATTTAGCTGAAAGAGCAGTATATTCGCGAATATACTTTTCTCAAAGTGAGGCAATCACTAAAGATGATGAAAAGACAGGGGCCTGTGATTGTGGTTGTCTGGGAAGTAGGTTCGATCCCTGCAGGGGCAGTTGGGTGTTTTCTTGAGCGAAACAGTTTATCTATACTCGCCCAGAGTTGAAAGTCTTACTCTGCTAACCAGCCTAGCTGACTGGAATTAACTTAAATCAGAAAAGCTCATACATGTAAATAAATCTGTTTGCTCCTAAAAGGATGAATGTAAGTTCATATTTCATTTTTTAATACCCCATAACTCCATATTTGAATTTGTTTTGTTGTTTTTAACAGCTTTTTACCCAATGAAAACCACCAAATTTCAACAGGGATTGTAATCCCTTCTAACATGTCTCTGAGTGGACTCAAACCAACAGTAGTAAGAGGCATCAAGGCATGCCCTGTTGAACCTATTAAGACACCAAGCCCAACCCCATCCACGAGAGAGGCACTAGGTTTTGTGAATTATAGTATATAAGAATATTTTATGTCGACCAAATGATAACCTACAGAATGAAAAAGGAAGCTAGGATGGGTTGAACATGCATGTTTAATTTTTCTGATGAAAAATCAATAGCATGAATAAAAAAAAACTGTGAAAAAAGAACATTTCTTAAACTTACAAAATACAATCTGTCTTGTTACTGGCACAATGAAATACTCATATCTGTATCCTAAAAGTCTGTCAACATGAAGATGAACTCAGCACCAGTTGTCTCTACTAAACTGCCAGGACTGTATTGTATGCGTTACACAGCTAGCCATGTGGCTTTATGTGGAGAATAATAGACCTCTACTGGTCCACTACTAGCATCCTGAATGTCTGTGAAGATCAAGTCTATAGACTAACTATCTGTATCCTAAAAGTCTGTCAACATTAGGATGAACTCAGCACCAGTTGTCTCTACTAAACTGCCAGGACTGTATTATTTGCTTTACACAGCTAGCCATATGGCGTTATGTGGAGAATAGTAGACCTCTAATGTCCCGCTACTAGCATCCTGAATGTCTATGTAGATCAAGTCTATAGATGTATCATCATCAGTGGTTGGTCCTTATATAACTGGTCGCAGACCATGCTGATAGGTAAGGAGGTTCTCCAACTGTCTCTTCCCTGAACTAGGCTTGGTCCAGTCCACATTAAAGTCACCAATTAAAACAGAAT
Organism: Solen grandis; assembly: GCA_021229015.1. Classification (NCBI taxonomy): domain Eukaryota; kingdom Metazoa; phylum Mollusca; class Bivalvia; order Adapedonta; family Solenidae; genus Solen; species Solen grandis. The sequence goes on from CM037777.1 coordinate 71,847,111, forward strand.
GGCTTTCGGTAAGTTTGTTGTTTAGTAGGACCGTCAGTATTGCGAGGAGATGTTTCAGAGGAGTTTTGGGTGGTTTATACAGGAAAACAAGTAGAATGTTGTCATGAAAAGGATGTGGACAGTTCATGTGTGAAATCTCTACACTATGTGAGTTCATGCTTCTGGGACCAGGTGTCAAAAAAGGCTGCCTGGAGTAAACAGCAATCCCATATGTAGGTCGGTACATCCCCTGCTGAGCTATAAAATCTTGCCTGTATGCATGATAGCCAGGAATTGAGGTAGCTTGGTCATTATCTGATGCCATAAAACGAGTTTCACAGAATGCCATTATATTAAATGTAGAGAGTCTGAAATCTGCTCTGACATTAATGAGGTGGCGGTTTAGAGAATTGCTGTTGAGGAACAGTATCTTGTATTTATCAGTTACACAACTGGACCGTTGATTGGACTCAGATCTCAGGCGAAACATCTCGTTTTGAACATCTTTACTCACACTTATCTTGTCCTCTTGTAAGTTAAGGATATGGAGTCCATGATAATTTGGCCCGACTCAAAGCTACATAGTGCATGTGTTTTAGCTTGCGTTTTGTAGTAAGATCAACCACAACTTCTGATAGTGATAGGGTATCTCCATGGGCCCGATGGATGGTTTTTGCAGCAACGGGTCTTAATGGAAATTGTGTCCTCTGCACCTGGGCTTCCCCTGTATAGCCTGCTGTAAATTGCGGGGTAGATGGACTAATTGTAGTCCAATTTCTAGAAACCTGTGTTGAGTACAAGTGTTGGTTGTTCTTTCGACTTTGTCTACCCGTCTTCTCTTCAAGAAACTCCACCCACAGGATACCATCTGCTTCAGCTGAAGAGGAAGATGATGGGATCTGAATTTTCTTCAACTTACATGATGCACCATTGGTAAGGCCATCAGCAGGAGATCCTCTCAGTTTGTTAAGCACTTTATATCCTTGGTCAAGGTGGATCAGGTTCTTGGCACTTTCCCTTCATACATCTTTTGCAGTCAAAGGCTGATCTTTTCTTTGTATTTTGTGAACTGCTAATTTGTTTGGTCAATCAAGTGTTTCATTTGCAATTTCTTCGCTTTGAAGAAAATGTTATCTACATTTCTAGCACAACGCCTATCTTTGTTTCTCAGTTCACTTTTGACAATCTCACTGTATGACACAGGAACTTCTCTTCTTTTATTGGGAGGTCGAGCCTGACAAACAAATATTGCTGGATGTGATAGTTCCTCGGCATTCACTTCTGTAAACACACTTATAGGTCTTGATCCCTCAGCTGGTACAAAACTGTACACAAAATCACGTTCACATGGTTTTACAAAGTCTGGTGCGGTTAACATTGTATCTGTTATTCCAGCTGTCAATTCATCTTCATCAACCTCACTCCATGCATCACTGTCTTCATTTTCGTTTTCATCCACAATGCCCTCTCTCACAATGCCAGCATCTGCTTGGTTATGTTTTTGTAGGGATTCAGCAGTGTAAGAGGAATCTTCATGTCTGCCATCTTCTGTCTGATCAGCTCTACCATCCATGTTGCTCTGTGGTACAGGATCTGCTTTGTTACTGTTTGTACCATCATTATCTGTATCATGGACTCCATAATGTAGATCTTTTAAAACAGACTGTTTGTCAGCTCCCTCATTGTTTTGCAAAACATTGGACTCATCCTCACACAGTATGGGTTCATTCACATGTTCTTCAGACTCATCCTTATTCTCAGTGTCCCAGGACAAATTGAATGTTATAATATGCTCTTTATACAGTTCTCCATTTTCCTGAAGGTAAAATGCACTGTCACGTATAAATTGGGACCGTATATTTAAAGTGTAGATATGGTGTTTATATCTTAGGCGTTTTTTAAGCTTAGCTTTGATTGTTGTGGTTTCATCATTTACTCTTTGAAGAGAGTGTACTGTACTAGCAATATCAGCTGGGACTAGGACCACATTGCCATGGATGCGGAATTGTTTACCTCTTGGAGTTTCGTGTATTTTCATGAAGGGTAGTAAAGGTGCGAGTAAGGTAGTCTCTAGTGTGTTCAGCTGTTTTAAGGGTCCCTGATCAGGAAAAGCCATCCCATTTACAACTGAATATGGTGGTGTTTTGTTTTTCTTTAAATAATGCAGACAGGTTGAGAATACATATTTCTCCCTGCCTGAAATTGGATCACCAATAAGACACTTCTTCAGTATTACTTTAAGTTGGTCATCGTTTTGTCTGTTGGAAACACTGCACTGCAGGAACTAACAGAGTGTCTGTACATAAGCTGATTGCAAGAGGACCACACATACACAGGGCCATTGCTGACTGTTTAATGGAATCTATTTATTATCATTTGTTTGGATACCTGGTGTTTTTAAGAGACACCATATTTGGAAGAACTTTCCTTTTCCCTAAAGAAAGGATCCAATCTCTTGCTTGTTTTTCTTAAAGTATCTAACACTTGCTCTGTATGCCGAAACTCACTATCTAATCTCTTCTTCCGCTTACTTCTTATTTCACACTGACGTTCTTTGTGTCTAACAACAGGATCATTCCTCTGTTGTTGGCGACTTTTTGTACATGCTATACGATCCCTTTCTGTATCACTTTCATCCATTCTTCTTTTACATTTGCTATTTCTTGACGCTATACGATCTCTTTCTGTAACACATTCTTCCTATCTTCTTTTACGACGACTTTCTGTACTTGTTATACGATCCCCTTCTGCAACTCCGTCATCCATTCTTCTTTTACGGTTGCTCTTTCTTGATGTTGTACGAAATTTTTTTTTTTAAATTTTTTTTTTTTTCCTTTTTTTTGTCTTTCAGTAACTTTTGATTTCTCATGATCAATACACTCATGGATCCTTTGCGTACTTGATTTTTTCATTTTAGAAACGGAGATATGGGTGTGTATGTAGGTATCACGTGCTTGTTGCTCAGAAGCTGATGGCAATTTAGGAATCTTTTAGTCCTTAAGAGTCCATTTTGTGTGGATGCTAGCTGGTAATTCTGAGCAAGATGGCAACAGGGAAATCACATTCTGCAATTTGCTTCCACCACTGGTACTTGGTGTCCTGCTTGCGGAAGGTGCCAACTCTATGACCTTATTGCTCTGTGGTGTCTCTTCAATACTGCTACTTGCTGGCAATGAGAACTGCAACGATAAGGAAAAAAAAAATAGCTTTCTAATTCATATTTTGAAATAATCTTAAATGATTACAATTAAACATGCACCTTTCATGAAGCCATGATAAAAAATATCTGAATCATGAAGTTTCCAATTTTCATATGAAGATGGAAATGTTGGTCTTTAACCACACATCTGTCACTCTTTATAGGTTATTCTGTGTCGGGCAGTTTGAAATGGTGGAGGAAACTGGAGTGTGATTATGTTCGTACCACTTGTCCAAAAAACACTCTTTAATATGAAACATTTTTTATAAAAAGTTTTTTTTAAGAAAGAAATCAATATTACTCTATGGAAAACTAACATTTAGCTTTTTATTACATTATTAAAGCATAATTATTCCTGAAAAATGAATCCATAAATAAACATCTTGGAAACCAGTACATACCTTAAACTTAGTAGGGATAGTGCCATCATAAGATGAGTCTACACCATCGGGACCAGGAAGAGTATCTACAGTGTCATCTTAAGATGAGTCTACACCATCGGGAACAGGAAGAGTATCTACAAGTCCTGACCTGGAAACAGGAATGAAATAAATTTTGTTTTTGTTGTTGAAGACACTTTCAAAACTATTAATGATATATCATGTCAGACAGTTTTAAATGGTAGAGGAAAATGAAGTACACGGTGATAACCACCAATCCTGTGCAGGGACTGTCAACCTTTCTAAAATTTTGTTGTTGTTTTCTTGGGTTTACTGTGTTGCGATGGTATTTCATTCAAATAGCGACGTTCAGCTAATTACAAGTAAAGAAAGACCCCGCCCGGGTAGAACCACTAATCTATCACAAGCCAGCTGGAAGGCTTCCTCACATAAAAAATCTGTGGTTCCTAACAGGATTTGAACCCACAGCGGTGAGGGGCTGAGAGATCTTTCTAAAATGTGTCCACAAGCAGAGTTAAGTCACAGCAGTGAAAACAAGTTCTTTGCTTTTACCAATTTAGCATCAGATATCCCTGATGTAAGTTCACAATTTGAGGATTATTTAAACAAAGCACTATAACTAAAAGATTTTCTCACCAGTTTTTTTAAACAGTCCCTACATATTTTTGACACCTGCTCTATCATCAGTAACTCGACCTTGATACTGATCTAAAGGTAAGGCAATAACAAATACTAATTTTATAGGCTTTAAGTGGATGACATGGATGATGAATCTAGCAACCAAGCACATGCAGAAGGCGCACATACATCAACATACACAAGTAATAAAGAATAACATACTCTCTCTGGTCTCTCATCAGCTGTCTACGCTGTTTACGTCTGTGTCTGTATCATTTTAATCGTTCCTGTTTAGGCATGATTCTGGTGGAAACTGTAGAAGACTAGGGCTGGTAATGGTCACAACAGCCTCATGTCAATCTGAAAGAGATGACTCTTTCATTTTATTAGATCTAAGAATATCAAACCATACAAACAACAAATAAAGACAATTTCTCTATTCATTTTATTGCAAATTTTCTACAAAATGGAAGTAATGATTGATAAAAGAACACTATTAACACAATGCTTGCTGAGTTTAAATTTAGTCAAATATTGTAGACAATTTGGAGCTACCAGATTAAACAAGAACTGCCAGAGGACAGCACGCTTGACTATTCAAAATGCTAGTTGGTAAATTAAATGAAATCAATTTCAATACTTGTCCTTCACATACACTGTATACCGGTATAATAATAGTAAAAAACTATAAACCTTGATAGTCTGATACCCCTATATATGTTTATGGAGTATAAAATCCATCCCATGCCTAGTTACTTAAACATAAGCATAAAAACATTCTTCCTTTAAAAAAATTAACCAAGTATCAAAGTTAAAAAAAAGAGCCATAATTATATAAAATTCAGTCTAAGAGTTATCCCCTTTTCTTTTTTTCTGGTGCCCTTAATCACTCTCATAAGCTTTCTAGTCAATACCATAAACAATTTCTGTGATACAAACTGGATAGTAGCTTGCATGCAAAACTTTAACCAAAACGTCTATGTCCAAAAGTGGCCCTAATCTGCATTATATAAAAATATTATACCATTGAACATATTGAACAAGTTTCAAATCAAACCTGAAATACTGAAATATAAACATGAAATTCCATGCATTCAAAACTTTAACCAAAATTTCTATGTTAAAAAAGGGCCATAGCTTATAAAATAATCCATCAAGTGTTATCTTCCATGATAGTAAGATACCCCAAAATATATTTGAAATGTTTCAAATCAATCGTATGCCTGGATACTGAGAATTAGGAATGAAAGTATCTTGCATGCAAAACTTGAACCAAAAGCTGCAACGCCAAGGCCGACGCAAATGCGGGGCTGCCTACAATAGCTCTCATATTCTTTGAATAATTGAGCTAAAAATAATGACAATTAAAGCCATTTAAAGTACTAAAATGTTACGTTATTCTATAGCAGTCATCCAAGTTGCAGATTTGCATCCCAAAACTTCCACCGCGTACGACAGGTTGGTAGATTAGGAATTTCTATCAAAATGGCTTGAACCAAAATATGGTAATTTCATGGGGGGAAAAAAACAGAATTACCGCTGGAGTCTCTATCAAAATGGCCTAACCTAAAAATGGTAATTTCATGGAAAAAATCACAAAACTACCATTGGAATCTCTATTAAAACTACCGAACTACAAATGGTAATTTTGATAAAAAAATCACAAAACTACCATTTTAATTACAGAATGGTAAAACTCATTAAATGGAAAAGAAATAGCAAACAGGGTATTAAATTGGATATTTGGAGCTTAATGTCCCATTTAACAAAATATTTTAGTCAGGAAGAAAATAGGATACCTGTAAACAGAGATAGAACCCTAAAAAGGCCTCCAATATGAAAGTAGGTCAAATAGCAGTATTAATATGAATCCTTTTTTCTTTCTCCGCACAACTCTTGCAAAAATCACTGTACCAGAAAATCCCTGCTTTATGCACTTTTACCTGTTTAGAAACTTGAGTTATGTTTTCAAGAGACCATGTTTAGAAAGGCATAACTATGGCAAATATTGATGAAAATCAAAATCCCTGCTTTGTGCATATCTACCCAGTATAGTAATACATTGCCCAAGTTTGGAAAATATTAGGTCAGAAACATACAAGTAATTGCATCCACAAGGCTGAAATATCAATCAGCTAAGAGACTAAGTTTCAAGGGACAAAAATCTTGTAAAAATCAATGAACCGAAAAATCGCCAATTTATGCACATCTACCCATTATAGTTATGCCACTGATCAAGTTTTGAAATGATTCGTTCAGAAATGTAGGAGGAGTTGCGTTCACAAGATATGGACGTACGGACGGCCGGACGGACGGACAGACGGAGAAGATGACGACAATATACGACCGCCTCCGGCGGCGTATAAAAATCGACCTCTCCATATATTATTTATACATAGAGAGGTCGATTTTTTTTAATTTTTTTTTTGGTTTATGTTTATCAAAAGGAAGCAAATACAAATAAACAAAAGCAAAATATTGGATGTATAAAACTAGTACTTAAAACAAACTATACAAATTTAACAATAAGAATTTTAAAAAAAATTGTCCCAGCTGGTATCGAACTCATGACCTCATGATGGGAAAAAAAATACTGATCGACGCTATTACCGATTGAGCTAACTCCACAAGCGCAAAACGCAGGTGAAAATAAGGCTATTTATATCTGAATCTGAATCAAAATCGTTGTAGATCCCAATACTGGGTTTTACACAACGGAAGGAGAGCTCCGCACTATTGGCGGTGGCTCTTTAAGGCATTTTTGAATGCCTAAACTGAGCCAGTAGGCACTATATTATCAGGGAGATACAAAGAATGAATTTTCATATTGTTTAGAATTTGATTAAGGTATTTCCAGACCCTTTGAATTTTTGCAAATGCGTTTTTCTAATATATTTGATGTTTCGCAGCCATTTTTTTTATTGTCCTTTTAGGTCTTGTGAATTTCAAAAAAAATGATGTTGGCAGTACTGGAACTAACCACTCATCCTCCTTGTACATTAATATTAATCTGAGGCTTAGGCGTCTGTCTTGTAATGTTTCTAATTCAAGTTCTAGTTTCATTTTTGATATTGTCCCTGGTATTCTGCTTGTTAATCTCCTTTAATGAATCTTACTGTCCTGTTTTGGATTCTTTCTAGTTTGTCTATATTGTCTTTCTGGTAGGGGTTCCAGATGGTAGCCGCATATTCCATTATTGATCTTACTTGTGTAATGTAGGCTGCTGTTTTTCTACAGGTCTCTGGTACATTTCTGAGATTTCTTCTTAAAACGCATAAAGTTGAATTTGCTTTTTTGCATAAATTGTTGATCTGTATATTCCATTTTAAGTCATTTGAGATTTGTAGTCCAAGATAGGGATTATTTTGTACTTCCTGCATTATGTGGTTATTTAGTTGATAAAATCTATTGGTTCGTTTGTTGATTGACATGATATAGCATTTTTCGCAATGAATTACATGCCCTAGTTTGTTGCCCTTGTTTCTAGGCTATTTAGATCCTGTTGTAATTGGAGGTGATCTTGTGCTGATTTTATTGTTCTATGTAGTAGGCAATCATCTGCAAATAGTCTGACAGAGGATTTTACACATTCTGGCAGGTCATTCATACGGCACAAGAATAGGATTCACCCTAGTACTGTGCCTTGGGGTACTCCTGAGTCTGCTGTTGTTTCGCTTGATTTTTCGCCTTCTACTATTGTTTTCATTGCTCTATTTGTTAGGAAATTAGTTAACCAAGTGTGAAGACTTCCCTTAATTCCGTAGCTGTCAAGTCTGTGTAGGAGTTTGTCATGTGGTACTGTGTCAAAGGGTTTTGAAAAGTCTAATATGGCAATATCTATTTGTTGACCTTTGTCGTGATCTAATAGGAAGTCATTTAAAATTGTGATCAGTTGTGTTTCACAGGAGTACCCAGACCTAAATCCATGATTTATAGGTAATAAAAACCGCATCACTACACAAACAATTTTACTGTTTTAACTACACCAAGCGTTCTTTATATAACGGTTACACATTAACAAGATAAACCTTAAACATTACTTATACCACCCATCATGTAATAATTAAACTATTATGTATAATTACAAGCTCAATACAGAAGACATGAAATGTGCAATGTCTAGACCGACGAGCGAAGTGATAATTAATAGGTCATGGCATATATGTATAAAAACATCATTAAAATACAAACATATACTGACTAATAACTTATTAAATATGATCAATTACACTGGAAACTATATAAAACAGAGCTTGACAAAACTTTACATTCGACTGCAATACCAGTTTTGCACATGCTCATTTTTCCTTTCATTCTTTTTATGATTTATTCCTTTCATTATCTCACACACAACCCAATATAAATATAGTACCCACCGGTTACCAAAGACATAGTGGTTACTTATGGAATGGACACCTATGTGTAGAGTGCACTTCTGGGCCATACTTAATAACAGTAATGTATATACAGTACTGAATACCGTCCAGAAAAAGGAAGGGAGTGCGTTATTTTGTGACCAAATCTAGGAATACGCGTTTATAACGAAATTAAATATTGAAAATAGACCAGGTTGTGTTTTAAATGCATAAATTTAGAAAATCCTAAACGTAGGGTAGTTTTTCTCTTGTAACGATAACATCATGAGTTTATTGCTCTTATCTGTAACTGTAAGCCGGGAAAGGCTATTTTCGGTATCTTTTGTTGTGAATATAAAGGTAAGTTTTTATTGGTCAATCAAAATGTAAATAAACGAAACTGGCATTTTCCGGGAAAACTTCATTGAGTTACGGAGGTCCAGAAAATTATAAACAATGCGACTGAGGCACAATGTAATCAATGTCGGACAAGCAGGTACAGGGAAGTCTACTCACACGATATCCAAAAGTGTCCCCCCCTTCCTTTTTACTGGACGGTATTCAGTACTGTATATGTATATGCATTATTGTTATTAAGTACTGTACATTTATTAGTATGTCCAATTAAAACGGGTTTACACTTCCGTTAGCGCATGTGCAAAATTGGTATTGCAGTCGAATGTAAAGTTGTGATAGTAATAGTTTTCAGTGACAGATATTTTTCTATGTGATTGTTTAGGAGTTTCAAATACGTGATTTGTGTTTGTTTTAAATAGTTTCCCGTGTAATTTATCATATTTGATAGATGGTTAGTCAGTAGATGTATGTTATTTAATGATGTTTACATACATATTGGTCATGACCTACTTATCGTCTCGCTCGTCGGTCTGGACACTGCACAGTTCATGTCCTTTGTATTGAACTTGTAATTATTATTTTTCTATGAACGCTGAGATTTTGAGTAAAAGTTCCGGTCGAGCTCTGGGAAGTATGATTTTTAAATTAAGCAATGAAAAAGATATTGGTTTTAATACATATACAAACTGTATGAAAGTTATATTATGCCTATCTTAGATTATTGTTCCAGTGTATGGTGATACAAACGCTATCAGCCTTGTGAAAACTTACAACACCGTGCTATTCGGTACTTTTTAGGCGTGCATCGTTTCGCACCTATTGCTGCTATCACTGGTGACATCGGTTGGCTCCCATGTCAATACCGCCGTTGGATAAATATCGTACGGTATTGGAATAGACTTGTATTAATGAGGCAGAACAGAATCACGAAGCGTTTATTTGACCTGGATTATTCTATGTGCTATAATAATTGGCGTTCAGATATCAAATCTATTTTTCTCACTCTTAATATGCAGGATTGCTATGACAATAAACTACATGTAGATATTCATTCAGTAAAACGTCGAATTACTGACTATTACACTGGTCTTTGGAAAAACACTGTCAATAATTGCGCCAATTTACGCACTTATAACAATTTCAAAACTGAATTTGTCCCGGAAAAATATATTTTGTTAAACATTTCAAAGCGTGAAAGGTCTATTGTTTCACAATTTCGCTACGGCATTTTACCGCTTAGAATCGAGACTAGTCGTTATGTAAACGAATGGGTAGAGAATCGTTTGTGTTTGTTTTGTAAAAACGGTGATATTGAAACAGAGACTCATTTAATACCTGAATGTTATAGATTTAAACATTTAAGAGATTATATTTTCAAAGATTTTATATGTACTCCTTCATTTATTCGAAAATCTGTTGCTGAGAAGAAAATCTTCCTTTTAGACGAACATACAAGAAAAACTGCCAAGTTTCTTGTGTGTGCATTTGACTTTAGACGTAAGCTACCTTATGCATAAACCGAAATTCTCAAGTATTTTTATGTATTTATTCATTTCAATTACCTTCCCAGCACCCATTTTCTGAACCTGGTTTCTTTGTCATTAGTAGTAATAGCAGCGGTTTGGGGCCAAGACTGCGCATGCGCAGGAATGACGTCATCAGATTATTTGCGCATGTGCGGCGGCCATATTGGTATTCTAGTATGACATCTAATTTTAGAATGACATCATGATCTATATTTAGAAATGACATCATGAGCTATATTAAGAATGACATCATGATCTATATTTAGAAATGGCATCAATGTACAGAGCTGACTTGTACATTCGACCTAGAGTTAAGGACATTGAGGGTCAAGTCCTTAGCCTTAGGCGGAGACACATGGTAAACACCAAAGAATATGAGATACAACAGAGGTATTGATAGTCCCAATAATATACAGAGCTGACTTGTATATTCAGTCATAGGGCTTAATCACGGACATTGAGGGTCAGGTCCTCAGCCTTAGACGGGGACTATACAAAGTCTTAAAACAATAATGATATCAATATATGATCATCATACAATAAACATACAATAAATATAATAAAAAATATATCAAACAATTTAAATAAAAAATTTTCAAACAATTTGGAACAACTTTTTAACATGTCTGTACACGTTATTTCAACATAATGACGCGAATATTGAAATCATTTAAAGCAGGCACCAGTACATTTCATAATCACATACACTGTGACCTATATACCAACAGAAAGAAAAAACATCTTACCTACCATGCATGAATACGTTTTACTTTGAATCTGGAGTAACACACTTATTGACCTCCATTTGTTTAATTCATTCTCTCTCTTAATTTCTGTAGAGTTTGTATATGATTATATAAGCACATTCTCATACTTAAACTTGTATCAAATCTAATGAAGTACATGAGCATGTACATGTATACATGTACAAATGAATGTTCATGTTTCTTTCTCTCTCTCTCACACACACACACACACACACGTGATATACCATTTTAAGTCATAGTATGTCCGGTAATTATTCTTGGAAATGTATTTCCAGTGTACAACTAGAGTAAACCAGAGATAACTGGTTTACAATTTAAAGCGACCAATGCCATGTCTTCATTTCATGTCGATTGAACAAGTCTAGACATGTTGTCTAAAAATAACCATGACTTAGATCAACAACCAATCAGAAAAGAAATGTAGTATTACAACCATGTTTCATTCCATGAATAGGCATGACATTACACAACAACCAGCAATCATTTTTACTCCATGAACCTATGAAGCGTATACACACACACGCACACTATTCAAACAAAATCATAGAATGCGTTCATGGTTCTGGAAATGAATTGGACATGTTGAATAAGGTAAGCTTTTTAATTTATAAATCACCTACCTCTTTTTCCTCAGTATCCAATTTTATATCACACAACAAAATTTCTAAAAATGTTAATTATATCCATTTTTTTCGAAATCAAAATCCCTTGCACGTCAAACTGATCACTCCAAAAGCATGCACAGAAAGAACGAAATTTTTGTGCCAAATTCGTTTGTATAAAAATGTTTAAAGATGTGTTGGAAGATCAATAATCAATATTATGGATATGAGTGAGCCACATGATTTTAACTTAAAACATTTGTTTATGTTTAATCGATATAATCCTGACGAAAGTGTAGGGAACCGTGTCAAGAGGAAAAGCTAATTAAAAAGTCATTAACTCTTTTAGTTTATTAAATTCTAATATCATTCGAATATAAGTATAAACATTAATTAAATGAATGAATTTTGTTATTTTGATTTCAGAAAATCAGTTTATTGATATTGTTTGAGTGCAAATCAAGTCTAATCACATGATTGATCCGATATTAATTGATCCGGATTAATTATCGATTATATATAAAAAAAAAACAATATTTTCTTTTTTTCTGCTCTAACATTTAGTCATTTGAGTATACGAATATTGTTATTTTGATTTTTTAGAACTCATTTTTTTATATATTGTTTTAGTGCAAATCAAGTCTAAATATATGGTTGATCCGATATTGATTATTTATCGATTTTATACAGACAGACAGACAGATAAATAGTTTATTAAAGTGTCATATGTCGACATTTACAATATAAAACATAAAATTAACACACATCAATATTGACATCCAGCCGCTCCGCGACTTATAAGACACTATAAAATTATAAAACTTAATAATATCAAATATATTTGAAACATATTTATACAAGAGTTTTAAACAAATATTAAAACAACATAAAAGACAAATCCTCACATACATGTGTACCAATATAAAAGGACCTTATTATTATTTTTTTTTTTTTTTTTTTTTTTTTTTTTTTTTTTTTTAAAGATTGAAACCTATTCTAAATTCAAATAAAAATCTTCCGTCTGTAAAACATTTTGGAGACTGAGGTTCCAAGTGAAAATTGCATGTGTTTAGACTGCATTAAAAATTTTAATTTATCATCTATACTAAGAGTCATAAAATTTGGATTAATGTCAAACGCTTTTTTGAATAATTTTGCTCTGATATCTGAGTACAAATCACATTTTAAAACAAAATGAGTTTCGTCTTCAATAAAACCACATTCACATAGTGTACATAATCTGTTTTCAAGAGAGATTTTAGGTTTAAAATAACGGCCTGTTTCAACGTACAATGGTAAACTACATGAGCGCAATTTAAAAAGAATTCGACGGTGGTCCCTAGGTAATGGTAAAATACAATAATTCGCTGGAGATAAATCTGTCTTATACTTTCTGTAAGTTCGGAGTTTATCTGTTTTGTTTAGGCTTTCAAACCATTCCTCCGTGTCTCTAACAATTAAGGTTTCTTTCACTTTTGCAATTATATGCTTTATAGACCAGGATATGGAGTTAATAACATTTAAAACATTTAGGTTGTCACCTATTTTAAGAACCCTGTTTTCCCACCCTTTTCTATATGACTTAGACCAGTTAAAAACTTTTTTTAATAAGCGCCCAGCCTCAGCGCGTTCCAGTTTGACATACAGTCTAAAGCATTCAAGTTTAACGTTTACAAAACAAGAATTCCATCCCATATCGCCTCTCAGAGCTACATTTGATGCGTATTTACCGCCTCCTAAAAAGTAACGGCAGGCTTTATGCTGTACCATTTGAATTCCCCGATAATCTGTAGTGCCCCAGACTCCAGCTGCATAGAATAGCACTGGCTCTACAAGTGATTTATAAAGTTTTGTAAAAACTTCATATGTCATGCCGCCTGCGTTTATACATTTTGTATAAAGAGCAGAAAGTGCCCTGCTAGCAGATTTACTCAATTCTGTCACCGTTTTCGTCATATTTAAGTGTTCATTCATCCATACCCCAAGGTATTTGTAAGTACTTGTGTAACCTATTGTGTTGTCCCCACAAGTGAACGAAAAATCACAACAAGGGATAGAGGGATTCCTGAAATGAATGACTTTAGTTTTCTCGGGATTAACAGTTAACCTCCATTTGTAACACCATCTGTTTACGGCATCGAGCATAGTTTGTAGGCTGTTTTGATCTGGAGCCAACAATAAAATATCATCGGCATAAACCAATGTAGATATCATTATATCATCAACATTTATTCCACAGTTAAGACTATTGATTTCATTTATAAGATCATTGACATACATGGAAAATAGGGTCGCCGAAATTTTACAACCTTGTTTCAACCCAACTGACACCGGGAACCAAGGCGATAACATACCGTTTATCCTAACAGAGCAATTTTATAGAGTAAACATTTTCCCTGTAATACCAACAGACAATAGTTTATACCACAGGCAATCTCTCTGTACACTGTCAAATGCCTTTTTAAAGTCTATGAAGCACGCAAAAGTGGACCTACGTGAAATCTTTCGATTATTAACAATGGAATAAAGTGTATATATGTGTTCTAAGCAACTTCTCTTTTTTCTAAACCCATTTTGTTCGTCCGCTAGCATATTGTTATTTTCAAGCCAGTTAGAAAGCCTTTTGTTGAGAATGTCAGCATAGATTTTATATGGCACAGATAACAACGAGATCCCGCGGTAACTGAGCGGGTCCCTAGGGTCTGCCGTATCGGATTTCGGAATGGGATTTATTACAGCCTTATTCCATGTACTGGGTATTTCCCCGTGGTTAAAGCAGTAAGAGTATATTCTAAACAACATATCAACACAAGCATCATTTTGAAGAACTTCCGATGGGATATTGTCAAAACCGCAGGCTTTTCTAAGCTTTGCGCGGCTAACTGCTGATTTAACTTCATGATAAGTTATATTACAGTTTAGACTAGAAATGTCTACATTTGGAGGGATACAACTAGGTTGATCAAGGTCAAGGTCATTTAAAATAGACCGCATGTGATTCTGGTCATAATGCATTGAGTCACGTGGGTTATATAAAATCTCATAGTCATCTTTCCATTTGCTCAGTACCCTATCAGTATCAAATACGGAATTTCCCTCAGAATCAACAATTTCCATCGGAATGTTCAACTTTCTATCGTTAGCAAGAGACAGTTTGCCAATTTCTTTCCAGAAATCACGTGATGTATCATTTATAAGCATATCTTGCAATTTATCTTGTTCATACAATTGTTGCTTGCGTTTATACTTTCTGTTAAGTTTATCAAATGCCTTTCGCTCATAACAATAACGTTCTCTCAGTCGTTTCCTTTTGTTGCTATGGCAACTTAACCATGTACGTTCATTTTCACACACTTTCTCCCACTGACACTGGAGTTCGTTATTCCAGTATTTTTTGTATTTTGAACGGGGATTTTTTGATACATTCGAATATTTGGGAAGCGTCTTTTCCATTTCGCTATAAAGCAAATTTGTAAATTTAGTATAAGCCTCATTTGCTTTATGCTGTTCATTTGATACATACTCAATACAAGAAATAGTCTCATGAACAGCTGCAAGTGACTCAGGATTATTCAGAAAGGTTTCCGGAATTTTGTTAACTTTATAACGCCGTTGGTATGAATTGAACTTATCAGTTTCATTATGAGTAGCTGCGTATGTGCTTTTTTCCCAGATTAGCACCGAGTGATCTGATACCTTGTCACAACCATTTAAAATAAAATCATTAATGGTATCCGACATTCGATGCACGTTAAATGAAGTTATATTTACGGTTTGCTCATGTGGAACAAGCACATAATCAACCACTGACTTTCCCCTTTTCGATATGCATATGAAGTCATTTTTTCCCTTTATTCTCCCGTTCAGCATACAAAAATTACAGTCTGTTACAAATTGTATGAGCAAATCGCCATAGTGATTTGATGTAAAATCAATAATTTCTCTATCACATACAGAATCTACGCCCTCCACATAATCTGAAGCGTCACCACATCTTCCGTTTAGATCACCACAGATATATATGTCGCCTAAGTTTTGATATGTATATACTTGTTCAGTAAGTTTAGCGTAAAATTCGTCAGCATCATTTAACCTTGAAGAACCAGCCGGTGGCAGGTAGCATACACAGACGCAAAAGCTACTTTGATCATCACAAAACCTCACCCAAATAATGTCATCTATTGATTTGTCAAGAATTTCAAAACTATATTTGCTTAAGAATGATAGTTTAACAAACAAGCCCACACCACCAGATCCACGCTTGGCTTGTTCGTGCAATTTAGTTCTATTTTTACCTATGAATTTATAACCATTGAGCAAGAGTTCATATATATCATACAAAAATCAGTATTTATTTTCACTAATATTTAGTCATTTGAGCATACAGATAGTAACTAGATTCAAAATAAATCGGACCGGAAGTCCATGATGAATAAAAACCGGAAATGACGTCATCACATGTAAAAAATGACTCTATCTTCCTTAGTTGTTAACCGATTTGAATCATTTTCATAGCTATGTCAAAGTGAGATCTTTACTTTGAACTCTCTCAACCGGAAGTCCATGATGAATAAAAACCGGAAATGACGTCATCACATGTAAAAAATGACTCTATCTTCCTTAGTTGTTATCCGATTTGAATATTTTTATAGCTATGAAAAGCTCAAAGTGAGATCTTTACTTTGAACACTCTTAACGTCCATGATGAATAAAAACCGGAAATGACGTCATCACATGTAAAATATGAATACCAACGCTTGAAAGAACACATACCGGAAGTGGGACGGTGTGTCCTGAACTGGACACAGTCATTTCGTGTTATTTAGAAGCAGATCATATGAATATTATAGGTTCATTACAGTGTTCAGAGTGTCACCCTAATGATTTTCACAACTAGTAAAATTGACGTAAAATCTAGAAATAGAATGCAATAAAAATAGAAACAAGACACACTATAAAAGAGAAGAACATCGTCATTTCCTTCACACTATGAACTTTACCGACTCAATACGCGTCATGGCTAATGGACTAGTATATTATGATAAAAGACTAGAGACCTTTGACACCTATCCAAAACAAATGGCTCCAAACAAATATGAGTTGGCTAAAGCCGGTTTTTATTACACTGGAACAGCGGATAAAGTGGTTTGTTTTAGGTGTGATATTATTTTTAAAGACTGGGAAAGACATGATAACGCCATGATCGAACACGAAAAATGGTCACCTGACAGTGAGTATATAAAAATGGTGGGGGTACCAGGCATGGATATTATTGGATAAACATCACCGACCAATCAGAATGGACTTGAGCATTAAAAATAGATGTTACAGTCCTGCATACTGTCAGTATGTTCGGGCTCGTGTACATAGTATATTGGTGTATAGATGAAATGATCTGGTGGCTGACTATACGAAGACTTAGACGAGAAACAAGGCTTGATGCAGCCAGATTCATTAAAATATTAGAACAATTTGAACCCGCCCGAGGTGGATAATGATTAAGAACATCGTCTTGTATACAGACCTAAATTGTGCTATCAACCTAACAGAACTGACATTAAAATGTTCTAATATCATCTATAACCCGAACACATTTTCTGGTGCTCAGTGGAAAAGTAAATAGATGGGTGGTCATTGTATGCTGGATGGAAAAATGATTGTGAATAGAAAAACTAAAACTGTGAAGGAAGCAAAATTACGTGTGAGACGTTACGCTCGTGAATTACAGAAGATGGGATGGCCCGTTCAGATAGGACATATCTACGTCAAGACTATATCCGCCTCATTCAAAGTAGAAGGACCTTTAGACTTGACACAGATTGTGAGACACTACCAAGGAAGCTACGAACCGGGACGATTTCCAGCCGCCATGTTTATTAAATACTCTGTACATTTTACGTTTTCACTCTGGTAGTGTTCTTATGACTGGAATCAAATCTGAGAAAAATTGTATGATGTATGTTTACCTGTACTTATCGAAATACCATTATTGTAAAGTGCGTTTGGGGGACCACCTTAATCCTCAACATACTATATTCAGCGGGGTCAATAAAATCTGAAATTGAACTTTTGTGTTGTTATTTATGAAGGTAAAGAAAGAAAAACAAACATTTAAATCTAATTTCTACTCATTTTATTTCATATTTACACAAACGATTCACAAGTTGTTCATTATAGACCAAGTTAACAGTGTCAAAAGATTTTAAAATACGTTTCATACTCCAACCGTGGCATCGGTGGACCACATAAAAGATACAAAAATGTCCACAAGTCACTGTTCCATCCATTTGTACTCGTTTATTATTATAAATGTAATAACGTCCATGGTTCAGTAACACATCTTTAAACCGTCTATGGTAATAGTCAGGAGGGTGGCCCAAGGAATCGAAAAACTCTGCTGGTCCTCTCAAAGGAAAGTAGAAGGCAACCCAATGTCTCCCTGGGTCTTTTTCTAAATCTGTGTTCACCACATAGGCTATAGGTCTCTTTTTAATCACACGAGGTAACTTGTCTGCCGGTACAACACCACCAAAATGTCTCAAATGTCTCAATCGATAGTTCAACTGTTCTGTATTCATGATTCCAACGTCACGATTTTACTGGCATCAATTTTCATGAGCGCTGGAAACTGAGCATAGACAATGACTGTACAGGTTTCTGGCAGAGCCTCAGAAAATTTGAGTTCCAAACGCGTATGCGCTCTCTGTGACAGTCGATCATTCAAGTATCCTTCTGGCCTGAACACGTATAAGCAAGATCCACTCTTAAAATCTTTTCTAGACAAATGATGATGTCTTTTAAAATTATCCGCACATATTCTCTGGTAGGCTTCTACATAGTTGTCACTCTTATAATCTGGTTGTAAAGGTGCCGAGGGTGTAGACTGACTATTCACAAAGAATCCCGCGTAATTACAATTGAAATGTTGAAAGTTGAATGGGTTCTTGGTGTTCAGGATCGACTTTTACCATAGCCACTTTTATACTCGCTTCTTGAATCACTAACTTATAGGCTTCCGTGTCAGTATCAGCGGCGAGTCTAAATACGTCTTTATTTTGCCACAATTTGATATTGACAGGTACTCCATTCAACAGTAACCTGTCTTGTTGACACATGTCTACATGAAGGCGTCCAATGACATCAAACATTTTACTTAGGAGAGTCCATTTAGCTCTCTTATACAATCCGTTATTCGCACCCGATGGATTGGTGACATCTGGAGCATCATCATCGTCTTGCTCAAACCCCACACACTCCATATCGTATGTAGGATTACCCATCAGTAAATCTAAGTAAGCTTTATACGCGTAATTGTTACCCACTTCATTGGTGGGATGTTGTTGTACATTGAGATCGATTTGTGAAAACATGGTGTGTAAGATGTTGTTGGTGACACCCACTAGAGCATCTTTTTCTAAGTTGGTTCCGTCTGACTTGACAATTTTGAATTTCACATGAAGAAATGTATTTGACAGATCGATGTAAGCAGTGAAAGTTCCAGGTATGTTAAATTCAATTGCCGCGCCCTCAGTAAGTTGATTGACTGGTCTATATGTTAGCCAT
This sequence comes from Solen grandis, assembly GCA_021229015.1. NCBI lineage: Eukaryota > Metazoa > Mollusca > Bivalvia > Adapedonta > Solenidae > Solen > Solen grandis. The sequence continues at coordinate 71,866,478 of CM037777.1, forward strand.
TCTGTTTTCTGTGACCCTACATAGACTTCCGGTGGTTGAAACAAAGCCAACTTGTCACCGTGTATGTTTTCCATTATGATAGTTGATCTTTCCTTTTAGGATAGGGTGCAGACTTGATCTTCCTTTTGGTTTGTTTTTGAGTTGAGGACCTACCCTTATAAACTTCTTTCAGTTCTGATTTTGCAAGTTCGACAGCCTTTGCTACAGGAGTAACAAATTGAATGGTCGGTTCTTTAGACGTGCCACCAGTCTGTATTTTTTCTACCACATAGTGTCCTTTGTGATTAGGACGTAGTTTTCCCTCGGACATGAGACGAAAATGATGTTCCCATCTGTCTAAACCCATCGTCGTAAGTGAAGAACGCATCGTATAATAGTTTTATTTGGTTCTAATAGCGTCAACTCTCCTCCCCTTATAAAGATTCGAAGTCGATCAATGTGAGTTTTCTTTACAGGTATGTAGTAGGGCACAGTATATTCAAAAAAAAATTTTTTTCTCAATACATACTCGTCGCAAGCAGGGTATCATCGTGTTTTCAACATAAGATTCTTGACACAAATCGGTACACACATACAATGTATCTGTTTTGATGTTTGATTCAATTTCAGTCAGAGCACATTCCCACTGGCCTTCTAACGTATACGATCTTGGTAATTCTATGGTAAAGTCTGTAGAGTTATTGTCGGGATGCTCTTCCATGGAGTCATCGCTGGATAGAAACAGGTAAATGTTGTCCATCTTGTTGAGTAAGATGAATACTGGTCTGTCCCTTATAGGTTTTCAATGTTTTCCAGTAGGTTCGTGCTTCAGAAATAGCTTCGTCAATACGATGGGTCAATTGTTTCAAAGCCAGCCACTGATGTAATTCCAGTTGTATACCAACAGTTGTCGCTGTCCCATTGATAAAGTGTCGTATATCTTGGAAAATGTGTCCGTTTTGATTACACAAAGTGCCATAGACATTACTCTGAAGAGGGTACTGTTTGACATAAACGCATGCAGTATGATTGAGATTCGATTTGATCTTTGAGACTGCTGGGTGATGATTGACGGATAAACTAATTAAGACAATACCAGGTACGGTGCACACTAATGTCATGATGACAACGACTATCCGTTTCATAACCCTGAAACGGTCGTTTACTTGATCATCTCCTTCCAAACATTCCCGAATTAAAGTGTGACTCGTCATGGTTAATTGTTCATGGTCATAACCTTCCCTTATAAAATATAACGCGTGACATCTTTTTCAGGAATCCACGAATCATATTTCTTTGGCCAGTGAAGCCAGCGAACAAGTACTTCCTTTTGTTTACGACGCGTTCGTTTCTTCAGCACTTTTTCGATATGATATTCAGTGTTTTCATCCACATTCACCGCTTGTAATTCGGGTTCATAAAATGTTCCATCTATGACCTCACTATCCTACGCTTCCAGCTTATACACGTTTAAATTTTCTCTTTTATAACGAGACTTAACTTTAAAGAGCTCCCCGGTCCACTTTTGAGAATATTCTCGATCAAATACACCTCTGACGTGTGATATACGTACTATTTGACCAAGTTTAAACTTGTATCTTTTCTTTATGGTTTCTTTTTTGATTTCTTTCTTTTGACTTTTCTGTCTTAATAAGTATTGTTGTAGTCTGCTTTCGCTTTCGTTGAATTTATTCACAGATACAGGCGCTTCACCCAGACTTCGATGTACAGTATGATTGTAGCTGGTGACCAAATCCTGTAATCTGTCTATATACTTTTTACTTCGCGTTTTCAGCATACGTCTAAACAGTTTGTGTTTAATCGTCTTGATGACACGTTCCGCATAGTTGGCTTTAGTTTCATTTTGTGTCACAATATGGTGAATGTTCATTCCCTTCAAAAATTTGGTCACCTCTTTGTTTTTAAATTCTTTTCCTTTATCAGAACGTATAGTCTTAGGTTTTCTGTGACCCTGTAATATCTTTTCTAAAGCCTGTATCACTTCCGACCCCGTTTTTGTTTTGAGAAGTTGACACCAGGTATATCTGGAAAATACATCAATGACCACCAGAACGTACTTGTAGTTGTCATTCTCCTTAGAGAAACTAAATCCATAAGATCCATGTCCCATAAATGGTCAAATCCCTGAACAACAACTCGAGACCGTGGAAAGTGTCTTCTAACTGCACGTGTGAGGGAATATGATTCTTGGTCTTGCTAATGGATGCTAAGTACTCTTTCCAGTCCATTATATGTGGATCCACTTTTTCTGCCTTGTCGTTTTCTTTTCAACAGGCAGACTAGGTGGTCTTAATTTAATGGTGTGTCACGCTTAACAATAAGCGAGATGGGTAAATGTATCTCTTTAAGACCCTCATAAAATTCTCTAGAACCAACAGGCGTGAAATGTTTATGTTGATATTGTGTACCTTTCATCAAATCCACAATATGAGATCCAGGTACTGTAGTCCCTTTATAAACGAGTTCACCTCTGTCGTTCCATAGTAATGTACGCCCGGGGTCACGAATTATATAAGTAAGTATGGCTTTTGCCTTTTGTTGATATCGTTTGGGTAATACGTCTACTATAGCTTCAGCAGTCAAGCCAATTGGTGAACTTGAGGTTTCCGACTGTGGTCTAACAATCGTTGATATTTGTCATATGGTATCAGAATCGATTTTTGTATATTCTTCATTTTATAAAGTCACGCAGGGCGGGCTCTATGGATTTCAACAGTTGGGCAATGACTGCTCCTTGTCTACACAATATTTCCTTCTTTTTCTTACTGGTAATCTTTGTATCACCAATACGTCTGATAATGTTTCTGTGTTTCTTGAGTTTTGGTTTATGCTACGGTGTGATTGGAAGTACGTTTTGGAGTAAATTGACTACCACTTGAGTCAACGCTCTCAACTGATCGTTGGTAATGTATCCAAAAGTTGTTTTCTTTGTTGTTTAGATGTGGTATGCATCAAGAGCTGTAAATAGCTCCAATGTTTTTTTTGACGACTCATCTTTATTATATCAGATCAAGACCTCCCCTTATAA
>CM037777.1:71869605-71919605 GCA_021229015.1 Solen grandis
CCTTGTGTAGACAATTGGATCTTCCCCAGGAAACACGTTTGTTCTCATTCTGTATTTGTCTTCCCCCATGGGCGACAAATCCAATACTAGATACCCATGGCTATCTTTTGTAGCGTCTTCATAAGCTTCTAATAATGTATTAGCTTTGCCTGGAAACAGTTGTCGTCCTAATGTCATAATCTGAGACATTCCGCGCATATTTCTGAAAAGTCCCGTATACCAACTGTTTAAAGCAATGGTCCTAGCCGATTTTCCTTGTTGAAATAGATTCTGAGAGAGATAAATGACGCTAATACGTCGATGATGACATCCTTGTGTAAACAATAACTGTGTATCTTGGCTATCAACGACTTGATGCATGAGATCATCTATGACAATCAAACAATGGTCTCCATTAGCAAACTCTTCCAGTTCAGTTGTTGACGGTAAACCAGCGTGAAGTTCTATTAAGGTATAGTCTTTTTCATTTCGTCATAGAGGGATTGATACACCCCGTAACACCACATGATTCTTTTAGGTGCTTCTCTAGCGTACATTGTATCAAGATGACGTAGCATACGATACACCCACCACGTTTTTCCACATCCGGTCGGTCCTACCACTGTAATACTTGAACAAGGTTTGAATGGCAGTAAAGTTAATGTGTTATGCGGCGGCGGATACGCTTCATTGATCTGCGGCGGCGGCGGATACGCTTCATTGATCGGCGGCGGCGGTGGATGCGCTTCATTGATATGCGGCGGCGGCGGCGGCGGATACGCTTCATTGATTTTCTTATGTTTACTTCTCTGATGTCTTAACATAACGTCTCGTCTACAGAAATGACGCTGACACTCTGGACACTGGTTCATTGTTAATAGTTGTCCATTTTCTGTTTCCCTTATAAACTTATGGTTCAGTTTGTAACAAGGCTTAATTCGTCGACGATGGTTTGTATCACATATCTCTCTCTCAATAAGATTGGGAACATGGAACTGTTTCTTCGGAGGACTTTTTTCTAGAAACACTTACATGCTTCGAAGCCATTGTTCTTAACAATAATCGTTTTCTTTAAAAAAATTGAACATCTCGTCTCAGTATCGAAATCCTACCTCTAACTATACGCTTTACTATCTCGCAAATGGCTTTTGTTTTTGTTGACGTCATATTTTGTAACAATTGTCGTCGAGTACTCGGTTGCCTTAGAGAAATCAAAAAGTTCAAAAGAAAAAATACTCTTGATCGGTCCATATTTTCTTTTCTCATTTTTGGTGACAACACTGTCCCTTATAATATTTCTGTTTGAAAGTGGTATAAGATAAATCACAGGAGATAGGGTATAGTTTATCTTTTATTTTCATGTAAATGTAAACAGATCAACAACATTAGAATGTACACAAAATATTTACATTTAAAAATATCACCAGTAAAATTAAAATTCAAATATACAGAAATTACATTCAATGTTACACACTTAAAAACAGTGTCAACAATAATCGTACAAGTCAAAGATACATAAACAAAGCTGTCAACTCAAAAACCATAAGGTACAGTGTCAAAATTGTCTAATCGTCTACGTTTAGTATACACCATTTGATAGTTTTTGTTTTCTTCTCTATTATATAAAGTTCTTTTTCTTTTGTTTCCTAGGGTTTGTCACTGTTATTTTTTCGCTAATTTCGGTCACCATGGCTTTTATACTATTAAAGTTTATCAGTTGACTATTTGTATAATGTAGGGAAAATCCTCTTACTTTACAAGTTTCATTGTTTTTATTTGTTTTATAAGCGTAGTTTTTAGGGCCACCAGACAAAAACTCTACAATGTGCTCTCCACTATCCAATTCATCGGTCAGATCTCCAAAATAATCGCCTAGGGGTGGGTCATATTGTCCCACTTTGCTCACATAAATCACACTGTCTGTGTCATAATAGAGAACCCTCCTGTCTAGTTGTTGTAACACACTGTAGAGTTTAAGTCTGGCCCAACAGGTCGTAAATGTAGCGAGGTAGATGTTGGTTTTGTTGTCTTCGGGTTGACAGTTAGTTTTGTGGATCCATTCCATTTGAAGGATATCGTCTGTGAGTATGTGAAAGTTTTGTGGCTGTTTCATGGGATCGGTGAATATCTGGAAGAACTCGTGAGCCTCTTCTTTGTGGAAAAAGTTCGTCTGTTTCATGTTCAGACGTTGACCAAACTTGCCCCAGAAGGAGTTGAGACATAGCTTGGCGAGGGCCCTTAATCCCGGGTTCTTCATGACCTTCATCCAATCCAACGAAACGCCTTCTTTTTCGAAATATTGCTGAATATATTGCCTCATGTCATTGTCTGTCTTAATCCAGTCCGGGGGTCCGCTCGCCTCTTGTTTAAACTTTAGGAATGTGTTGATGTACTTGGCGAACAAACCCCCTTCTCTGGTTTCTTTATTGTATTGTGTTGTTTCCTCCCAGTGGTATACTTCGTAGATTATTATTTTGTAGCCTAGTCTTACCACCGTTTGGAGTTCGGGCGTACACCAGGTTCCAGTCATCGATCTATCTTCTTCCTCACAGGTACATGGATCTTGATTTTCATTGTCAGCGCAGGTTCTACATAGTGGGAATTTTAGTTTACCATTCGATCTGTAGGGTAGGACGGGATGGTAGAGTCCTCTTGGTGGCAATATCTTCACTTTGGCTATTCCGAAATAGTCTTCTATCTGTTTAAAATCTTTGTTGATGATATCAGGATGACCCACGGGGTACTGACAGTATTTGTTCTTCCATGGGTATAGGCTGGTAAAGTCCACATATTTGATTTTTTCATTTTCTTGTGCTTTATAGTACAGTTGACTGGCATTGGTTCTTCCTCCGAAAAAACTGTCCCGGGGATCTAGTCTGTCTGTGAAGTCCAATGTATCTATGAAGGCTTTTAGTTTAGAATCATTTTGGAGTTGATTTTGAAATTCGTGTTCCCAAATGCATACGTACTTCATGCCTAGTCCTTTGATATACGCCCGTTTCTTCTGTGTGAGAGCGTACAATCCTGCCATTGACTGGTTCGTAAGTGAGTGCACTTTCTCTTCTCTGTCATCAGGAAAGCAGGTGGGACAGGCATGAAATACGCATCCGTGGTACTCATAAGCTGTGTTGGTTTCTTCGCAATATCCATCTAGTTTATAGCGTGTACCAGGTAGATGTTTTTCCCCGGTATTTAAAGCGTGTTGGATATTGACGTTCTGTTGTTTGGCCATCCACTCTAACCATTGAATTGACGATTTGCTGTATTGGTCTTTGTATCCACTAGGGGGAATCTTGGCAATAGGTGTCTTGACAAACTCCTTTTCTTTTATTTTCTTGTCCTTGATCTTTCCTTCTTGGATCCATTCTCCATCTTGAAATATATAGGTCGTTTCATCTATTATTTTGGCGGGGGTCCATTCATCTTCATTTTCAAATTTAACTCGCCATTCTTCTTCTAAAAATTTGGTTCTAAATACGTTCATACAAACAGAAGCAATGGTCACAGAGTCAAAAGGGTCTACGGTTCCAAACCATTTCTTTTCCAATTTTCCTTTTTTATTGATGACCTCTCTTTGTTCTCCAGTGGCATTCATACGTAGATCTCTAAACTTTAAGCAAGATTGTCTCAAAATATCTACATCACTTCGACAGTATTCCAACATTTCTTTTCTAAAGTCAAATACCTTATCGTTTTGCTGTCCGTGCCATTTCAGAAACTCTTGTCTTTCTACAGTACTCATGAAGTCTATTCCATAAAACTCGGGTTCTGGATAGGGTCCTTTATAGTGCTGATGTTCTGTGGTATTGAAGAAATAGGGGAACCATCCTTTTTTCAGTTCATTCAGTCCAAACGCTTTGGGTAATGCTGACAGTTTCATTGGTAAAAAATTCAAGCTGTCAATGACTTTGATGTGTAAATCCTTTTCCACTGACATGTACATGATTTTCGAGCCATTGTAAATAATTTTGTCTGGACGCATGGATTGGTTGATGAGATACTCTAGGAGGAAGTAGCCGTCATACCCCTTCATGTTATGTGCTATGGCTTTAAAGTAGGCATGTTGATCCGAAAACAGCCATTCTCCAAACTTTTTTGCAGTATCTTTCCCTTCGAAGGTCACCCCCCTAAATCCACAAGTATCTTCACAGGGGCCTTGGTCTTTCTCTCTCTCTTCTTTCTTGCATTCGTCACACCGGGACCCGCACGACTTACATTTGGATTCAGGGGTAAGTCCGTTTTTCATACACTTCTCGCACGCGCTATGGGCCACTACAAAATTGGGAATATGCGTGGCCCTCCCACACCATGATGACTTGCAATGTTGGCATTTGGAGCAGGATTTACATTTCTTCTCATTTTGACATTCTTTACACATTGTGGGTTTGTATCCTTGGTCGCACTGGACTGTTTCATCTTGGCTGCATTCAAAATCGAAAATGATAAATTTGGGTATAAAGTCTTTCTTTGCAGGTGTAGCTCTCAGATAACATAAATGGCCTTCTTGTACGTACTTCTTGCAGGAAGAACATAAGTACTCCCCGCATTCGTGTTCTTGTTTCTCATTACGTTCGTCCGTCCTCATTAATTTGAAGCACTGGGGACATTTCCACCATTTTTGACATTGAGAGGGTCCCCTGGGTTTCCCTTTTAATTTTCCATCTTTATAAATGAGTTCTTCTTTGTGATTTGTATAGCAGTCATGGGATCTACAGTCCATATTGCAATCGTCGCACTTCACTGGATTCTCCGTTTTGGGACATTCATCTCTTTTACACACGATACATTTCTGATCACACTGATGAAACTCTCTGTGATCATAATGTTTGAGACATTTCTCACAAAAGTAGTTGGCGCTGAAGAAACCCGTAATGCTGGTAATGGCGTGAAAGTGGTCGTCATCCACCAAATATATGTAAATACATGGTCTTCGATCGTTACTGGGACTGGTGATGAACTTGTTGCCCAGTCTGGCGCTGACCACCATCACGCGCGCACCAAGGAGTTCTTCAAATGCCTCCACGTCATTCAAACCAGCTGGTCGATCTAACGATATACCAGCCAGCTGACTAATGGCCACCGCCAATTGTCTCTGCTCGTCCCTTTTCTTCTGAATAAGGTGTTTATAATAGTTGTCCGGTACTTTCTTGTTTTCTAGGATAAGTTGTAAATTGCTCTTTCCATCTCTCTTTTGTGTTACTTCTTTCCATTCTTCCGGTGTACACTTCTTTAATTTCGGCCAACTGACACCGATCGCCCTGGCCATACAAAGTTGGTCCTCGTTATCTATGGTGACGACCGACGTTTTTAAATGTAGGGAGTTTCTCTCTCCTTTAATGCGTGTTATTCTGCGACGTGAACCACCACCACCTTTTGGTAATTCGATCGATCCCACGGAGATTTCAAAACTTTCGTCAATGGTCAGATCTTGATTACTGTTGAGAACTTTTTCCAGCATCGCCATAACGCTATCGGCGTTTAACTGTTCCCATGGTTGAAGGGGTACAACAATCGGGTCATGCAGTCCTTCGTGGTGGATCACTACTCGCCCTAAATCGTTCCCCGCCAAATCGCCCCGGGCCTCCTCCAACACTTCCTGGAACATATCATGGAGACCACCTTTTATATCCATTAAATTTGACCGTGATATTTTTCGTCTATTTTAATTTCATATGTTCTGTCCACGGCCGCTGTTTTCTTGAATGTTCTCTCTGATTTTTTCCTCATGGTATATTTTAATTCATGAGATGGATCTGGCTGGGGCTCCTCTCCACTTCCGGTCTGTAGGGGTGACATGGGATCCCAATCTCCATCCGCCTCACACGCATGTGTCAGGTCATTCATTTCTTCATCAAATAAATAGGCCTTGACACATTCCTCTATCTCCTCCTGTTCTTTGATATACTCTAATGCTGTGGTTATATTTTCTTCATAATTGTTATTCTCCATAGGTCCTCCTAAGTTTTCCAGTATATTGTCAAATTGTTCAATGATGAAATCGTCATCATATTGTCGATTCATCAATTGAAACAAACGAAATCTAACGGAAGGAGATTCTTGAATATCCCACGTGACAGCAAATTCCAACAGTTCGTCAATATCGGTGAAAGAATTCACCATCATTTCTTAGGTATTTTCCATGTTGTCTGTTTGAGTTCTGTAGTCAGAATGACGACTGTAAACTGTGCGCGCCCTTTTATACTCTTAAGAGAGCCTCGTTGTCAATTCCATTGGTCTTTATTTTTAAACATAACGTCATCGCTCTCTATTCTGATTGGTTGTTGATCAAAGTCATAGTTAATTTTAGATAACAACTGGTTAATTCTGGTTTATTCTAGTTGTACAGTGCTAAATACATTTCTAAATATAGTTTCCGGAAAAACTATGACCATAAACGGCAGATCACACGTAAAACATAAGTGTTGAGTTCATTTTATAGCAGAACGTGGAGCTGTTCACATCGTAAGTAATGCCGTTATTTTTTTTCTATATTTTCCAAATATTGTTTGATAAAGATTAATTATATTTATTGTATGTTTATTGTATGATGATCATATGTTGATAACATTATTGTTATAAGACTTTGTATAGTCCCCGTCTAAGGCTGAAGACCTGACCCTCAATGTCCGTGATTAAGCCCTATGATTGAATATACAAGTCAGCTCTGTATATTATTGGGACTATCAATATCTCTGTTGTATCTAATGTTCTTTGGTGTTTACCATGTGTCTCCGCCTAGGGCTAAGGACTTGACCCTCAATGTCCTTAACCCTAGGTCGAATGTACAAGTCAGCTCTGTACATTGATGCCATTTCTAAATATAGATCATGATGTCATTCTTAATATAGCTCATGATGTCATTTCTAAATATAGATCATGATGTCATTCTAAAATTAGATGTCATACTAGAATACCAATATGGCCGCCGCACATGCGCAAATAATCTGATGACGTCATTCCTGCGCATGCGCAGTCTTGGCCCCAAACCGCTGCTATTACTACTGTCATTACAAACAAAAAAAATCAGTGTCCATCTTATCTGTCATATTTACAAGTGATATTTTCTGTTGAATTTATTATGTTTGTATGTCCCAACAGTGACTTATAGGCCCATGGGGCCGGGTGTTTAAATTGCCTTTTTTCATCAATGTGTATATTGTATAACACATGTCACTTTAATAAAACATTCACTTTATTACTTACTTACTTACTTTACTTACTTACTATACATAGTAGTTAAATTATTACATAATGGGTGGGATAAGTAATGCGTAATGTTTATCTTGTTAATATGTAACCGTAATATAAATAACGCATGGTGTAGATATCAATACTTTACAAATGTCTGTGCAGTGTTAGTCCTGCTGTTTTGATCAAGTTGATTATCTATAGTCTTATTTACACGCGTCTTTTACACTTGTGGAAATAGCTCAATTGGTAAGAGCGTCGATCGATACTTATTTTTTCCCTTCAAGAGGTCATAAGTTCTATTCCAGCTGGGACCTTTTTTTCTAAATTCTTATTTTTTGGAAATTCTTGAGTAATATTTGTATAGTTTGTTTTAAATAGCAGTTTTACACATCCTTTATTTTGCTTTTGTTAATTTATGTTTGCTTCCTTTTGATTTAAAAAAAAAAAAATAAAAAAAATAAAAAAAATATATAATTATATATATATAAACGGCCTCTGTATGTAAAAATGATACATGGAGAGGTCGATTTTTTCAAAAGTTTAATTCCTAGTTTAAAAAGTGACCACTCAAATGATTTTTTTACCCATGCACTTTTCATCTTAGATGTAATGTTTCGCTGTCAGGATTCAAAAGTTTAAATTTCAATGCATCCACAAGATGCCATAAAATATATGGAAAATACTATTTAATTGGGAGTCATATTTTTGAAGCCTAGAGAGACTCGGGACTCCTGCAGGGAAAATTACAAAGTAATAACTGCCTCTCTAAATATAATAAATATCAAAAGAGATCATTATTATTATTTATCTATTTTTATTTTATATTTAATATAAAGGTCCTGTGCATAGACAGGTTAGGTTATAAGGTCAAAACAGTAGAAAAGAGAAATAGAGGGGGACATTATACTTATTATAAGCAATCCATGAAAACATTTTGTTTTAATCTTTTCTTGTTTAATGTTACTATTTAGTACGAAATGATTCGCCCAATGCAACTTCGAGCCCCTGTGTTCATATAATGGCCGTGATTACGTTTACTTCAAGTTTAAGTTTTAAATCAAACTTATATTCTTATGATATAGTTTTAAAAAGGCAAAATGAATCCGCAGTACCTTAAGACGGGTTTTTATTTTAACTGAAAAGTAACTCCGCTGAATAAGCACGATGTGGTCATCAGATAAACAAGTAAGTACTGCAATACAATAAAAAAAAAAAAAAAACATTATAAGAAACTGTGTGCACCTTAATTATCATCGAAGACAAGAAATCGTTCGAAAGGGCTGGTAAAATTTGCACATTTTGTCGAAACGAACCCCGTTGAAAAGGCTGTAACAAAAAGACAACTGCGTCGTACCATATTTAAATGCAACTGCGTCTTACCATTTTGTAAAAATCGTTGTGTTGTCGAACAGTAGTTTTCTGCTTCAATAAGGACTTTGTCTCGTGACGTGAAAATGTATTTGGTAACTTAAATTTAGCAAAAACACGAGTATTAATATCGTTAAAGGGTGAAAATAGTGGATACAGCAATTTCAACTGCGTCGTATCCTGTCAAATGTTTCGCAAATTCTACTCAACTTCGAATTATCAGTTCGCTATAACTTTTGTTTTTCAAAATGGATTTTCAAGTTGCATACACCATATGAAGCGGAAAAATTAGTAGCGTGTTCATATATGTATCTCATTATCATGCAATTCCTACAGAAACGGTAATGAACAAAAACATACCTTTTTCTTCTCCAGATGGCGACCTTTGTTTAATAAATGAATGGTGCGACGCAGTTTTGATTCCTGGCCCTGAGTCTGTAGTACAAATACTTTCAGGGTTAGGTGTGTCACAAGCATCAAATTCAATTTTTTCAAACACAAAGGCCTACAACTCTGTCAACTTCAACGGCGGTTTGATAAAACTACCCAGGTGCGCAAGTTCATGTCCTAAATCAGGCCCGGATCCAGAAATTTTCTGCTGGGGGGGCCAAAATCCGAATGTGATATGTGTGGTAGGGGGGGGGTTCGGGGGCATGCTCCCCCGGAAAAAAAAAAAAAGTTTTTAGTGTGATGGAGATGCATTCTGAAGGGTATCTGGGGATAATCGTGAAGGTTTTTGTTGTTGTTGTTGTTTTTAAATCCGATATATTTGAAACTTGAAGGCCTAGGTCCCACTGGGAAAAAAAAATAATCGGTGATGTGGAAATAAACTTTTTTTTTCTACCGATGGCTCCCGATGTTTGAGCCAAAAAAAGACTGAGCAGTCCGTTGAAAAATGACAATTATTAGGCTTCGGGATTGGTCCGTTGAACATTCACTGTTGTTTCGGCTATGACACAATAGCCTTGAGTCCCGATGTTCGGAAAAGCACCGGGGGACCTCCTCCGATGATCGGCGAAGGTGTCCCAGAGTTTCACTGAGTTTGTAACATCATCGGGGGAATATCCCCGTAGATAATGGGATCTTGCGAACCATCCTACGTGTCTCGGGGAAGATTATTGAGAGTATGAAAATTTTATGGTGGAATTAAGCTACAAAGTCAAGAGAAGACTTTGGGGGGGGGGGTTTAAGGGGATGCCCTAAGCAATGTCCAATGGCCTTTTTGACCGTCTCAGTCTAAGACTGGCCAAAACAGAAACTAATTTCTGGGTGCGCTTTTCAATCCTTGCCATTTTTTATTTTATTTTTTTTTTTAAGATCGGGAATGTGTCACAGAAAGGCCGCCTAATATCCCCGAATGCCCCCCCCCCCCCCCCCCGATACTTCGGCGAGACATCACAGACGCATCGGGGATTCATCGGAGGAAAAAAATCGCGGAAGCTCCGTGAATGCTGACCGGAGCTTCTCTGTGGATATTTATTTCCCCGGCTTGTTTTCCCGATAAAACTTCGAGAACACATCGGGAAAATTTCAATGAATTCTTTTTGCAGTACACCCGAGGCCTCCCGATGACTCCACATGAATCGCGACACTATTTCCATCGGGAGTGCGTATGCATCCCATCCCCGAGGCAAATAAAAAAAAAAAAAAAAGTTGGACCGCGCCTTAAGCATTGAGCGATATAATGTTATCTTTTACCGGCGCAAAGTCATGTTATTGAATAACTGCTGTGCAATCGTATTAATTTAATTACAATTGCATTTACAGGCCCCGATCAAAAATAAATAAAATAAAAATAACGGTGGGGGGGGGGGGACACTGATATTACTGAAAGGGCATTACTTCTTCCGGGTAAGAAATACGGGCTTATCTTGTATTTTCATTCACAAACTGGCATAAAATATTTAATAAGGGTTTCCTGAACCCCCACAAAAAGTGACTTGTGATCATTAGTTTTTGACTCAACAGTGTAAAAGACAGTTTTGTCAAAGACTGAGAGAAAAAAAAACAATTTTCACGTTAAACATTATCATTTTGTCAAAATTGTGGAAGGGAATAGGTTCGACCTTAATGATATTGGCTGTCAAATTGTCGATCTGGAAGCAGTCTTCACACAGAAATTCTCAGAAAAAAAATCAGGCGCACGTTATAGGGTAGGTGTGGGCCCCTTTTGTTATCTTTTTTTTTGTACATTTTTAGTTTTAGTTGAAACATTTTGGTTTTTCTAAGTGTTTAATCAGTGACAAAACAAACAATAGATGTTGATATTTAATATAAAATCTTTAATATCCGTTTTATTTTGCACATAAATTGTGTATTCTGTGCATTAGTATTCATTGACTTATCAGTAACATTGAACAATAACTGATTACCTGGATTTGATTTGAATTAGTAATCATAATCTACACATACATTGTCCCAAAATATGGCAGTTAACAATTTTCAAATTCTTTCATTTCTTAATTATATTCATAAATCTAAAATACACATATTTTATAATAATTATTATTATTTTATTCCTAAATAATAAGAAAAGTGAACATGATGATGTATAGACCTACTTTTTGTATTTATATATTGAGAGAGTTAGTTAAGAAGAATTTAACTGCTTCGTTTAAATAATACTTACAAGTTATGTAAAAATAGTATAGCTGATGACATTTAGAAACACAACCCATTTCTGATAAAGTTTAATTTACATGGCTAGCGATAGGTATGCATCTTCCCCGCAGAATAGCTTTTTAATTTTTTTTCCAAAACATTTTTTCATACCTGAAAGTTCATCAACCTGGCAGTTAAATTGCCCGCTTTTAATTCAAGATTTAAAATTTTATAGATGTAGAGAAAAGTGAATTTAAAATTTCGTTGATTAGATTTAGTCAAAAGTTATTTGTTAAATCAATAACTTCTTTGGGCTCTAGTGAAAATATTTCGATAGCAATTACATTTTAATGTCCAACTTAGTTGTTGATTTTAGTGGCTAATTTTATACTAATCGATTTTTATGCTATTTCCTAAACATCACCTGTCTAGAATAGTTTTACTGATATAAAGTTTTTGTAATTGCCTATTTTTCTTCAATCATTAGATCGCTCGGCAGACGAGATGTCCTTATGTATCACTCGACAATAGCCTGTGAATCAGTGAACGTGTCAGTCAATTTGCATACACAGTACCCTAAACACATGCTTATCACTCAGTCATGGATGACTGCCGATTCGGATTACCTACACATTACCAGCAGGGGGCCATAAGACAATAGGAGTCTGGCTGGTCAGGTGGTTATGCGGTTGGTTCAGTATGGGGGCCAACGATGGGGATTTCCTCTAGACAGCTCAGACATTATGTAATCAAGCAAGGCCCCCCGGTGAATCCGGGCCTGCTAAATAAAACATCCATGAAGTATCAAGTACAAATACATGTCCTGAGTAATATATCCATGTAGTTTTAGTCTGTAGTAAAATACTTCCAGAGTTACGTGTGTCACAAGCATAAAAGTCCATATTTTTAAAAAAACAATGGCCCATAACTCCGTCAACTTCAACGGTGATTCGATGAAAATACCCAGTGCTTAAGTTCATGTCCTAAATAATACATCCATGAAGTATCAAGTACAAATACTTTTGGAGTAATGCATTTCACAAAGTTTTGAGACGTACGGACAAAGGCAAATTTATATGCCCCCCCCCCCCCATTTTTAGTGGGGGCATAAAAAATACCATCATCAAACTCTAAAACAATATGAAAATTCAGTCTTTGAAGTTTGTGGACACTGTGATTCACTGGAATCATCTCCCTGATAATATAGTGCATGCTGGCTCAGTTGAAAGAGCCACCGCCAATAGTGCGGAGCTCTCTTTCCGTTGTGTTACAACGAATTAGATTCAGATTCAGATAAAATATACATTTAAGAATTTGTAATATACAAACTTAATCTTTTAACATAAATATTGCAAACAGAAACTATATCGTTAAACGTGTATTTTAAGCAAATATTTCAAGATTGAAAATGTAATAAGCATGGTAAACTTGTAATCAGCATGTGAAACCTCATTTAGGAAAAAAATGAACTGGCGGATATCCCCTCCCATACACATAGGGTACGTGCATTCTGACACCGTTATTTTAAAGATGTCGCTCAAGATTAACACAGACTTTCCATAGCGGGTATGTATTAAAACTTACACAGGTAATTTACTATACCTGTACTCTACACATTTAAACACTTCCGCCCAAACGGATACCGCACAGTAAATATTAATTTCATTGATGTGGCGTCAGTCTAAGTAAGGTGTAGGTGTCGCGTGTGATAATATAAAGGATAGACAGTTTGTTAATGTTTGAATAATGAGTGGGGATGAAGCCGATGTGTCTTCGGATGGGGAGACAAGTTTTGATGATGATGATACACCTTTGCCAATGAGTCCCTTGAAACTGGGAAGAGACGAACCGTTTGAGGTTGTTCTCAGAGGGGGTCGTCCCTGGGGGTTCAAGCTTACAGGAGGTTCTGAGATTAAAACATCCGTGCAAATCGCAGAGGTGAGTTATGTACTGGATTCCCTTTATCGCTTGTCTACCTGTGTAGAAACTTGACAACGTGACAACCAGCAGCATGATGTACCGTTCACTGTATAGCCTATATCATTTTGTATCACTTTAAAGTACACTAGACTAGCCACTGGTCGTAATTCATTTGAAATTATCACAGTCGGTTTATTTTTGTTAAATTAACGCTACGACACCCCTAACACCTCACCTCTTACGTTGATTTAAAAAAAAATAATAGTACTTTGGTCTCTGAGACCACCTGTCATTGAATCTCATCACTTGAGACAAACATGACTAAGCTTTTTTTTTGTAGCAAGCCAAATGTTGTACAGTATGTGTTGATTTGGTGTGAAGCCACATTGATAAATATACTTAACTTCCAAATGCTATCAAATGCTATTTTATATTTTGTAACAATGGATATCATTGGTTATTAACTTGATTATCGTTGGTTATTAACTTGATTACTTAATTTCATCTGTTAATTGTAAATCCCTCAATTTAATATAAAGTCTTAAGTCTTATATAGAGTTTTGCATTCTTATATAGTCCTAAAAGACAGTCCCTATGTAGTCTGACTTTGTTTTACATAGTCTTGTGGAGCTTATCTTGAATAGTCTTAATTAATCTTATGAAATCTTTGATATATTGTGAAGTTATATTTATGGACAGAACATAATTTTGGACAATAAAAAGAATCAACTACAAGCTGGCTTGTGGCCTTTAATTCTGCAACCTCGCGAGTCATAATACACACATGGCGTGGTAACAGGGCTATGGCTATGAAAAGGTGAAGTAAGTTCTCCAATCTTATATAACAATATATGAATCTTTGTAAATTAGAAATACAGCTGTTTAAATATTTTACAGGTTCACTCTCATAGTCTGTGTCTAGGTTTTTGTTCTTTATATATCATGTGATTGATTTATTTGTTATGTATCTCGAATATTTTATGATGATGTATTATGTACAAGTCAAAATAAAATATCTGTTCTGCTATCTGATTTAGAAATATTATGGTATGTACAGTTTCAGATGTTTGCTTCAAATAATATAGTCAAGCAAACTGTGCCAGACAAAATGGTGAATTGTTTTTATACAGCTGTCAAATGACTGGATGTACATGAATTTAGGTATGGCTCCATCTGTCTGTCTGTCCAGTTTGTCCTACAAGAACCAAAACTGTTTTTAGCCTGGCTCTCTGATTATCTCTCCTTTGTGCAACTTGCTTGAGATATGCTCCAGACAAAGGAGAGCTAATCAGAGAGCCAGGTTAGAAATAGTTATGGTTCTTGTGCTTTAATAATTCAGAGTCTGAATTATATAATAGTTTAGTTGATATTGCACACGTTAATAGAGAGAATTTAGTGGAAGTACAGTATCAAAGAATTATAACTATAATTTTGAGTTATCTCCCTTTTCATTCTTCTTAACATGTCATAATGCTTCAGTGTCTATCTTTGGATGCAGGATTCACATATTTTCTCAAAGATTTTACATGAATTACAGTCATGAGCATGAAAATCCTGCATGATACCCACCAAAGAGAACAACAATAAAATGCATGTCATCAAGTCCAATTGCTATTTGTCAAAGATTTGTTGAAAACCACCATATTGATTAATCATGGTCTTTTTAGCTCAACTTTTCAAAGAATATTAGAACTCTTGCAATCACCCATGTTTTGTGTCAACTTTGGGAGAAGCAGCTTGGTTGAAGTTTTGCATGCAAGCCACTATATCTCAATAACAGTTATCCAGGCATGGGATTGATTTGAAACTTCATTAACATGTTCAGGAGTATCAGACTATCAAAGTAGATTATCTTGATGGAGTACATAAAAAAAATTTGGCCCCTTATGCAGGTGCGTTATAGGTATCCGTTTTTTTCATCCGTCCATGCGTCTGTGGGTGTGTTTTCTTTAGTGATGGGCTGACTTTGCGCCTATAATCGACTTTGTTTGTTGCTATCACCGGAAACAATGAATGGCGACGGAATTGTCAAGTCGCAGACATTTCACTTTTGCATTATTTTTGCTTTGAAAAGCTGGTGAAATATGAAAAAAAAAATCCCCCACTGCCTTTTTGTTTTCGCTAGTTTGCTTTTTTGGGGGGAGTTAAAAACTTTGGTCTTGGATAACAAGAAAATGGAGGTATCTCACACAAGTGAACACATTGCGGAAAAATTGAAGATCACTAAAATGAAATGGCATCTGCCAGACATCATTGCCACTACAAATAATCCTACTAATGAAGAGAAAGCATTTTGACTGCTTTGGTTATTATGGACACAGGATCAGTTTTTCTGAAGCATTCATTGAACATTCCAAAACTAGAAAGCACGTCAATTAGTCACATTTTTCCACTTGTCATCATCAGGTACAGATTGTTTGAAAACTAGATGTCATTCGTGAAAACGAATGATAGGACTTTCTGCAAGATGTGTTAATGCAAAAAGCAGGAGATAGAAATTTCATGTATTGACTCACCTCTGGTAGTATTTCATGTTCATGCTGAACAATTGACATTATATTCCGAAATAAGTGCAAATGATAAGAACTAAATATTAGTCTGTGATGTAACATGATGTCATATGACGTCAGGACATGACTGCAAACTTGATTTCTAGTTTAAAGGTCCTAAGTTCGAATCTTACTTCAGCCACAATACTTCGGTTTTTCGGAATTAAGGTTAGCTGATAAAATATTCACACCTTAGTTTCAAGATGTACCATCTGTAAAATTTTGAAGAAAATCTGATCATAAATGGCGGCTGTAGAGCGTGAAAACCATTTTTCACTATTTTTAGCTCTGACGTCAGGTGACGTCATAGGGTGCTGAAAATGCTGTTGCTAAAAAGCGCATACTTTACTGCAATAACTCTGAAATTTTCATTATTCTGAACAACTGGCATCATGTCGAAATCATTGCCCTAATATGAAAATTAAGAAGTATTCTTATGACGTCACATGACGACATTTGACGTCACGACTCAAAACATATTAAGAAATTATGTAAAACTGCAAACTGTGTAAGTTTCAACTTTCTATTTCATCCTGAAGCTCTTTAATCCTAAAATGAAATTTTCGGTCCTATGTTCGAATCTTATTTCAGCCGCAGAACTTCGGTCTTTCGGAATTTCGGTTAGTTGACAGGATATGCACACCTTAATTTCAAGATGTACCATCTGTGAAAATTTGAAGAACATCTGACCATAAATGGCGGCTGTAGAGCGTGAACACCATTGTTCACTACTTTTAGCTCTGACGTCACATGACGTCATAGGGTGCTGAAGATGTTTTTTTTTCAAAAGCGCATACTTTACTGTCATAACTCTGAAATTTTCATTATTCTGAAAAACTGGCATCATGTCGAAATCATTGCCCTAAAATGAAAATTAAGAAGTATGCTTATGACGTCACATGACGTCATATGACATCACGACTCAAAATATATTGAGAAATTCTGCAGAACTGCAAACTGTGTAAGTTTCAACTTTTTATCTCATCCTGAAGCTCTTTAATCCTAAAATGAAATTTTCGGTCCTATGTTCGAATCTTATTTAATCCACAGAACTTCGGTCTTTCGGAATTTCGGTTAGCTGACAGGAAATGCACACCTTACTTTGAAGATGTACCATCTGTGAAAATTTGAAGAAAATCCAACCATAAATGACGGCTGTAGAGCGCGACCACCATTTTTTCACTATTTTTAGCTGTGACGTCATATGACGTCATAGGGTGCTGACAATCATTGAAATCAAAATTTCCTCACGTGACTAATAACCTTTAAAAATTTCATCGTCCTAGGACTATTGCAACATATTAAAATAAGCGTTTAGTTAGGAAGAAGAAAAGAATAATAATAATTAAAAAATGACGTCACGTGACGTCATATGACGTTTATTTTCACATAATTGTTATGACACCCAGAGACCTACTAACTGACAAAATTTCAACTTTCTTTCTCAAATAGGACAGTTTTTATAAGCATTTAAAAATTGACGTCCTTGGTTCGAATCTTGGATCCGCCATATATGCTTGGACTTTTCGAATTTTGAAAAACGGATACCGGTATACACAATAAGAACGTAATATAAACATTCTGTGAAAATTTAATGAAAAGCGGCCCATTAATAATGGCTCTGGACCGTGTACAAACTTTCGTAGTCAATATTAAATGTGACGTCATATGACGTCATAGGCTTCTGAAAATCATTAAAATCGAAATTTCAGCGTCAGAATCATTTGTCATTAAATTTTCATTGCCCTTCGACAATTTCAACATATAGAAATACTCTTGTTAATATTAGAAATACATTATCATATAATGACGTCACGTGACGTCATATGACGTTTATTTTCACAAAAATTTAAGACTCTTAGAGTCCTATATACTGGCCAAATATCACTTTTCTATCTCAAATAGGACCGATTTTATAAGCATTTAAAAATTTACGACCTTGGTTCGAATCTTGGAATCGCTATAGAACCTTGGACTTTTCGAATTTTGAAAAACGGACACCGGGATGCACAACTAGAACTTAATATACACATTCTGTGAAAATTTGATGAAAATCGGTTCATAAACAATGGCTGTAGACCACGTACAAACTTTTGTAGCATATTTCAAGTGTGATGTCATAGAAATTTAGCTTTGAACCATGTGTTATTAAATTTTCATTGCCCTTCGACAATTTCAACATATAGAAATATTCTTGTTAATATTAGAAATACATTATCATATAATGACGTCACGTGACGTCATATGACATTTATTTTCACAAAATGTTTAAAACTTCTAGAGACCTATATACTGACTAAATATCAACTTTCTATCTTAAATAGGACAGATTTTATAAGCATTTAAAAATTTACGACCTTGGTTCGAATCTTGGATTCGCTATAGAACCATGGACTTTTCGAATTTTGAAAAACGGACACTGGGATGCACAACTAGAACTTAATATACACAATCTGTGAAAATTTGATGAAAATCAGTTCACAAACAATGGCTGTAGACCGCATACAAACTTTTGTAGCATATTTCAAATGTGACGTCATATGACGTCATAGGCATATGAAAATCATAGAAATCAAAATTTCCTCACCTGACTAATAAGTCATAAAAATTTCATCGTCCTAGGAGTATTGCAACATAGAAAAATAAGCGTTTAGTTAGGAAGAAAAAAAGAATAATAAGAAGAAGAAGAAGAAGAATAAACAGTACAAACCCAATAGGACTTTCTGCCGAAAGGGCAGAAAGTCCTAATAAAACAGAAAGCTCTGTTTCCACCACCATCACCAAAAGCAACTCATAAGCTAATCATAGATGTGCCTACAAGGTGGAATTCCACAAAGGATATGCTTGAGAGAGTATTAGAGCTGATGCCAGGCTAGCTCTTGTAGTCCTCAACTTGATGAAACACTGAGCAATTGAGTCAGCAAGTAAAACATTGAAGAAAAATATGTTCAGCTTTGAAGAGGTAGATTTAACTGAAAAGATTGTGGCAGTTCTTTCCTCCTTTCAAATGGCAACATATATCTTTTGTGTTCAATCTTCACCCACTATGCACAAAGTGTTGCCTGGAGTTATAAAGCTGTTAATGGCATAAGCACCCATTACAGTTTTTAGATGGCGACAGCTGTCTTATGCTGAAAAACAAAATCAGGCTTTGCTGATTTGTATACTTTCCACGGCAAGTTTAAATGTACCTCTCCCCGCTTAGTACGGATCCATGCAATGAGATTCTGCACTAACAAATCTGAGTGGAATATGTTACACCAACGTTTATATCATTACCGTAACTGATTATGATGTATTATTGTTTGTTAACAACATGTTTTCTTTTACCATTATTTTGCACTGGAAACATCTATTTTAATGTTAACAAAATATCCGTGACATTTTTTGACAGCAAACCATTTTACATACATGAAGATCTACTACTGTAAAAAGAAAAAGTAGCACTCTGCATGTATGATGTAATTTACCTAAAGTTGTATACACGTAATTTTGCATTATGTCTAGTTAGGTTCCTCCAAGAGCATTTCTTAATTTTGAAATAGAAAGGCAAACATTCTAGTATCTTAAATTATCAAATACCTTGTCAATATCTACACATACACAACAACAGATAGAATGTATA
Organism: Solen grandis; assembly: GCA_021229015.1. Lineage (NCBI taxonomy): Eukaryota > Metazoa > Mollusca > Bivalvia > Adapedonta > Solenidae > Solen > Solen grandis. The sequence goes on from CM037777.1 coordinate 71,888,839, forward strand.
CATCAGGTTCACTAGTACTGAGAAAGAGAAAGACCTACTTCAGACTTTATGAATGAAAGGTTCATGACTCCGGACTATTATGTAACAGAGCGATTTCAACTACATGTACTTCGATAGCAACAGCGTGTGGAATTTTTGTCGTCATATGACCATTGCCTCTATTGCTTCAATAACTTCAGAAATGCTGGGTTTAAAATTATAACTATTTCATGTTAATCCCGTCGCCATCACTCTGTGCATTGTGCGCTTTGATTTACTATATAGACAAAACTTTTATTTATTATGATAGGGTAAGCCACTGTGATCACCCTGCATCGTCAGCAATTTAATCTCCTCTGAAACCACTGGGTAGAAACTGATGAAACTTGGCATGCATGATCCTTGGGTGGCTAAAATAAACTTGATCCATGCAGAACTCTGGATGCCATGGCAACCAACAGAATTTTATTTCATTTTTTTTTAAATCATCTTCTCTAAAACTAATGGTCAGAATATTATTTCATTTTGGCACAAATGGTCACCTTATGGCAGTCATTCACGATTGCTAAAATTAAGTTGATCCCTTGAAAAGTGAAGCCCCTTTGTATGTTTTCTTATATACTGGTACTCCAAAATTTCAAAATTCTTCTTTAAAACCAATGGTCAGAATTTAATTTCTTTTGACACAAATGGTCACCTCATGACTGTCTACCGTAATTGTTAAAATTAAATTGATCCCTTGAAAAATGAGGCCCCTATGGCTGTCTACCATTATACCTAAATTAAAGTTGAATCCATGAAAAACACAGCCTCAAGATGATTGACTAACTTAAGAACTCTTTGTATCTGAAACTAGTGAATCTGGTTGCTGCTGGAAATAGTATTGTAAAGTGATTTGAATTATGTACTCTGATGAGTGATCTAGGGCCATCATGGCCCTATTGTTTGATATTGCTACCGGAAACAGCCATATATGGTGTCAGGAAATTCTGTAGTTATTTGTGGGGTGAATTACCTCCCTTTAATTTTGATTATATTTTTCATTTAATTACTGCCTTTATTGTTTTCTTGAAATTACCTCCCTTTATTAATCCTCTTGTAAATTATTGTTAATTATTAAAGATATTGTTTTTATTCAGGGTTTGGAGACATATTTTTCGGCCGTTAGGCCATTTATTTTCACCCTGACTTCCTGTGAAACACACAGTATTGAAGCGGAATAAAATTAGGCTTTTCATTGGTTATTATATACTATAATGCTATTATATATGCTAAATTCCCATTGGTCATTGTAAAATTAGTCAAAAGAAATGTAGTCAAAAGAAAGGAGTGTGAAACGAGTTCTTTAGATCTCTGGTTGTTTTAAAAGTTGAAGTTTTCCTCCCCTGCGAACGATATGTCCCAAATAGTAAGGCACTGCACCTTTTTAAGGTAAACTGAAAGAGTAGAACGCTAAAAAATAGGAAACACATAGATTTTGGAATTGATTGTTTGACCCTGACAGATCCTATGTTCAACAAAAACGTAACATCCAGTTTCGTTTTGTAGCGCGCGAAACAAAGTCTAATGCGCAGATGTTTTAAGGCTGTAAGTGTCTACCAAGATGTACAAATTATTTGGATTCGTGGTATTTCAAAGAACTGCACTGACACAGAAATTACACAACTATAAATCCAACAACAAAATCTATTACATGTTAAATCATTCAGACACTAATCATCAAGCTGGTTACCATGGCCAAGTATCTTTTTATGCTCACCGAAGGTGACGCATATAGTCGCCACTTCGTCCGTCCGTCCGTTCGTCCGTCCGTCCGTTCGTCCATCACACTTTCCTTGTCCGGACTATTTCTCAGGAACTAACGGCTTGAATTCAACGAAACTTTATGGGAAGCTTTATTACCAAGAGGAGATGCGCATATCGTCAGCATGACCTGATTCCTAAATTTTTCACAGAGTTATGGCCCATTGACTTTTCGGCCTATAGTACATATTGCATGATTCTTGTCCGGGCTATTTCTCAGGAACTAATGGCTTGAATTCAACGAAACTTTATGGGAAGCTTTATTACCAAGAGGAGATGCGCATATCGTCAGCATGACCCGATTCCTAAATTTTTCACAGAGTTATGGCCCCTTGACTTTTTGGCCTAATTTTTCATATTGCATGATTCTTGTCTGGGCTATTTCTCAGGAACTAATGGCTTGAATTCAACGAAACTTTATGGGAAGCTTTATCACCAAGAGTAGATATGCATATCGTCGGCGTGACCTGGTTCCTCAATTTTTCACAGAGTTATGGCCCATTGACTTTTCGGCCTATAGTACATATTGCATGATTCTTGTCTGGGCTATTTCTCAGGAACTAATGGCTTGAATTCAACGAAACTTTATGGGAAGCTTTATTACCAAGAGGAGATGCGCATATCGTCAGCATGACCCGATTCCTAAATTTTTCAAAGAGTTAAGGCCCCTTGACTTTTTGGTCTATAGTACATATTGCATGATTCTTGTCCGGGCTATTTCTCAGGAACTAATGGCTTGAATTCAACAAAACTTTATGGGAAGCTTTATCACCAAGAGGAGATCCATATCTCGCTGACCGTTCCTAATTTTTCAAGAGTTAGGCCCCTTGACTTTTTGGCTAAGTACATATTGCATGATTCTTGTCCGGGCTATTTCTCAGGAACTAATGGCTTGAATTCAATGAAACTTTATGGGAAGCTTTATTACCAAGAGGAGATACGCATATCGTCAGCATGACCCGATTCCTAAATTTTTCAAAGAGTTAAGGCCCATTGACTTTTTGGCCTATAGTACATATTGCATGATACTTGTCCGGGCTATTTCTCAGGAACTAATGGCTTGAATTCAACAAAACTTTATGGGAAGCTTTATCACCAAGAGTAGATACGCATATTGTCGGCGTGACCTGGTTCCTCAATTTTTCACAGAGTTATGGCCCCTTGACTTTTTGGCCTATAGTTCATGTTGCATGATTCTTGTCCGGGCTATTTCTCAGGAACTAATGGCTTGAATTCAATGAAACTTTATGGGAAGCTTTATTACCAAGAGTAGATACGCATATCGTCGACGTGACCTGGTTCCTCAATTTTTAAGAGAGTTATGGCCCCTACTACCATGTTGTTGACTAATATTCATGTCATTTGCCTAATTTAACAGGAGATATCATTTAAACAAAACCCCACAAAATTCAATATGCTAGTAATGTCAATCATAATCATGTCAGCTAATTGTTGTTTAGGCCATTATACACTATTTCAAATATCCAGTCATATGTCAAGAGTGTTGGTTAACCTCTTTGATATGAGCACACATTGAAATGTATGACTTAATTTTTAGTAGTATAAAAACTTTAAAAAAATCAATGAAAGATCTGATGAGTAACACGTATTATCATATTAAATAGTAAACTGTTACTAAGTCTCCAAATTAGAGTTGGTAAAACATCTCATCTGATGAGGAGAATAGATATGATTTAGGAATGGGGATTTCAACATATCCTCCCACCCATTGACCAAGGCCTTATTTGTAACAATGACATTCTTCGGGGAGCATCTGTCAGTTCTACTGACTTTCTTGTTTAAAGATATTTCTTGTTAACTTATTAGTAGTAAATAAGTTTCGTACATATATCTGATAAGTTATCAGTGTGTGATGCCATTGGTTGATAATTATAAACCATTTTCAATGTCATATGTTCAGAATAAATTCTGAAGATATCATACATTTTGGCCGCCGTGGCCGAGCGGTTACAGTCGTGGACTACAAATCGCTGTGGGTTCGAATTCCGGTAGGGACTTCGGATTTTTCATGTGAGGAAGCCTTCCAGCTAGCTTGCGGTAGGTTGTGGTTCTACCCGGGTACCTCTGTGCACTCGGGGTCTTGCTCCACCTGTAATTAGCTGGACGTCGCTATATGATTGACATACTATCGCATTGACGGTAAACCCCAATACAACAACAACATTTTGGCTTCTAAGGAAGACACCACCAATATGAGCTCTTAACAAGAAAAGAATAAAACAAAATGTTTTAATGGATGGCTTATAATAAGCATACTGTCCCCCTCTTTTTCTCTTTTCTACTGTTTTGACCTTATAATCTTGCCTGTCTAGGCACAGGACCTTCATATTAAAAAAATGACCTCTTTATATTAGACCTATTTATATATAGAAAGGCAGTTATTATCTTATAAATGTCTCTGCACTAGTCCCGGGTCTCACTATGCTTAAAAAATATTACTCCCAATGCAGAAGCATTGTCCATATATTTTATGCATCTTGAGGATGCATTGAATCCTGACAGTGAAAACATTACATTCAAGATGAAGAATGCATGGGTAAAAACAATCATTAGAGTGGTCGATATTTTTTTAAAATTAAGAATTAAATTTTTAAAAAATTGACCTCTTCATATCTTATTTATACATAGAGAGGTCGATTTTTTAAGTTTTTATTTATTTATTTATTAAAAGAAAAATATTGGATGTATTAAACTGTTACTTAAAACAAACTATAGAAATATAACAATAAGAATAAAAAAAAAAGAAAAGAGAACGGTCTCACCAACAATTTATCTTGTAGGTCTTATACAAGTTAAGGCATAGATAATACAGGTTAATTTTGACCAGCTAAGGTGTAGGTCATAAGGTCTGAGACAAGGTGTTTTGACACAGAGATAGCTGAGATAGCATAGGTTTTGACTTGCATATTTAGAGTTCTGGGACTAGGTGTCTTGAGACATAATAGTTGAGACTCAGGGACAGTTTCACTTATTTGGGTTATGGTGTATGGGCTGAGGTATCGACCAGCTGCATCACTGGCTTGGGATCATAGTAGTTAAGACTTTGTTTGGTGTTCTGGTCCCAAAGCTGAGAAGTTATTTTTTAGTCTCATTTGTATATACATTGTTTCATCTTATATATGAAATCATTGGCTATTATATAGCCCGAGTTATATTAAATTTACTTAGATATTTCTTGTATGTTTCAAGCAGTAAGTTTCCAGCACGAGACACTGTCACCTTACTGCACACCCGTTAAGCACATTGTTCAGGAATATAAGGTCCTAGCATTAGAGTTAGAACCAATGTCCTGACATATGGGTGAGCATATGCTTCATTTTATTCATTTTCTTAATTTATAAGGGTTCTGAAGTTATTAATACTTAAGTTATATATCACTTATGTGTTTAAATGTGTGCCAAAAAAGGAAAACAAAATGACAAAAAGTATCTGCAAATATGTGAAGCATCAGCCAACAAATCCGTAAAATATTGGGTTGGGATCAATAAACTACAGCTTTGTGTCATATGTGAACATCAGAATTTAAGATGACCGACGTGATACATTTTGCACTATGCAAAAATGAACTATTGCATGAACTGTATAACAAATGACCTTAATATTTAGTGATGTGACCTATTGACATATTAAGAACATTGTGTATCCTCCTTTGAAATGACAAATACAGATTTCTTAAACAATTAACAGGGATGAACTCCACTCATGCAGTCCTGATTGCCCACTCCAAATGTTGCTTAGGGCTGACACTGTCTTCTTCATAATTCTTTAGTTCACGTTTGAGTTACACCACACATTTTAAGCTCACTTGAGCACAACATACTCAAGGTGAGCTTTTGTGACTGATGAATCTCCAGCATCTGTCAGCCATCGTCAACATTTAACTTAAATGACATCTCCTCCTAAACAACTGCGCCAGTTTTCATTAAACTTTACTGGAATGTTCCTTGTGTGGTTGTCTTCCAAATTTGTTCAAAGAATTAAATTCCATGCCAAAATCTGGTTGCCATGGCAACTAAAAGGGGGAAAAAATGTGAAAACTTCAAAAGTCTTCTTATCCAGAAGTAATGGCTGAATTTCAAAGTTATTTGGCACAGATGTTCATTAGGCCACTTTCAAATTATTTTGATCCATTTAAAAACATGTCTGCCAGGGGGCAGAGCCCGTTTTCCTTATATGCATATAGTAGAAATTTGAAACATCTTCTTGTCCAAAAGTACTGTCTGGATTTCAAATATTTTTTTGGCACAGATGTTCTTTGGTCACTCTCTACGAAGTTTGTAAAAATTATTTGGATCCATTGAAAAACATGGCCGCCAAGGAGTTGAGCCTTTTTTCCTTATATGTATATAGTAGAGATTTGAAAATTCTTCTTGTCGAAAAGTGCTCCTTGGATTTCAAAGATTTTTGGCACAGATAATTCTTGGGTAACTGGCTGCCAAAATTGTAAAAATTAAAAGGATCTGTCAAAAAACATGGCCACTAGAGGGCAGAGTCTATTTTCCTTATGAGTATTTAGAACAAATTTGAAAATCTTCTTTTCCAAGAGTACTAGACAGATTTCAAAGAGTTTTTGCACAGATGTTCCCTGGGTCACTCTCTATCATGATTGTAAAAATAATTTGGATTGGTCAAAAAGCATGGCCGTGAGGGGGCGGTGCCCATTTTCCTTGTATGTATATAGTACAAATTTGAAAAAATCTTGGCGTCCAAAAGTAAATATTGGATTTCAAAGTTTTTTAGGCATAGATGTTCCTTGGGTCACTCTTTACCAAGACTTAAAATTATTTAGATCCATCTAAAAATATGGCTGGCAGGGGCAGAGCCCATTTTCCATGATATCATAAGATATTTGCTGTTACTTTTCCTCCCACTTGGTTCTCAGCAGAACTATTACAGGGCCTCCATGGCCCTCTTGTTCAGTAATATTCAAGTCTGGGTTTTTGGCTGGCCATAAAATGAAATAAATGTTATTTCTAATTTTATAATCAGCCTCTACACCAGTTCTTAGAAAGGAGCATTGTCATCTTGAAAGATGTAATCTTCATTGGAGAATAGCGTACATGTCAACAACAGGCCAGAGGCGATCATGAAGTAAATGAATATGTTGCTGGACATTTATGTTTCAGTCTATCACAGTTATTGTTCCAACACCGTTATATGTAATTAATATCCATATCAAGACTAACGAAGGTCGGGGGAGGTGCAAGACATTATGCCAACACTTTTTCGCCTACCAGATCTTGCCCTGTTTTCTATGCCTACCAGGCTGTCTCTGTCTATTCAAAATATCTGTCAGTGCCCCAGTTTACATGGTATTTCAGTTTGACAAATACCAGAGTAATAAAAGATTGTTTCTTTTGTGCCTACACTCAGCTTTTTTCGGCAAATCACTATAATTGTTTACACCTGAAATGAAAGTAGGAAACAAAAGGCTATTTTGCATGAGAATATGTCATCAGAGAGTGATGAAATTAGTTATTGCCTCTATCCAGTCTAAGGGGGGCAACATTCAATTATTTTATTGTTATGCGTGTGCTACATTTGTCCCCCTTTTATAGCCATCAGATGTTCACTTATGGCACAATTCTGTATATTTTTTTTTTTTTTTCAGTAAAAATTATGCATCTTGTTTTAGGGAGAACATGTTTTTCCTGTTCATCCTGTGTTGAGACTGTATGGTGACATTTTCCTTTGATTCCTTAGAAAAAAATTAGAAAAACACTTTTAAAAAAAATGAATGAAAATCAGATGAAACCGAAAAAGGAAGTGTACTGAATATTGAAATTAGCTTTAGTCATCCATATGGTATCTAAAGATGCAAGGTTTTAGTTTATCAATCAAATAAATAAACATACTTAACTGATTTTCTAGACAGATTTTTACTACTTCACTAAACAGTCTTTACAGGCCAATAAAAAAAAAGATTTACTCTAAAACAAAGTATTTGATTATCAAATCAAAGTTAAATACTATCACACATATGTCAAGTTCATCAATCTCAACCCACCTTTTCTGGACGGAACTCAGTACTATTTAGGTTTTCGCACCTCGCAGTGCGAAAACCTATTGTTCTTCTTCTGTTTTATTTTTTTTTTTTTTTTAGGTTTTCGCCTCTGCAGGGCGAAAACCTATTGTTCTTCTTCTGTTGATTTTTTTTTTTTTATTAGGTTTTCGCCTCTGCTGGGCGAAAACCTATTGTTCTTCTTCTGTTGATTTGTTTTTTTTTTTATTTTTATTATTTTTCCAATTCCACCCATTTTTGTGTCCAGCCTAGCGACCAGATGAGAAAAGCTACAGCTATGAAATTTTGGGCATGAAATCATCTTTATCTGAACATGTGCCTAATTGGTCAAACTTTTCACATTTATTTCTGATTTAGCCACTAGGGGGCGCAATGCATGTAATCACTGTTTTGCTAATAACTCAAAAATTTGAAACCTGATTTAGATGCGGGTTTTTACATAATGTTCCTTGTTGACAGCCCAATCAAATATGATGGATATCTTATCATCGAGTACTGGAAAAAAATTGTTCTAGGAGAGGTTGAATGTTCGAACCTTGGAAAAAAATGTGCAAATGAGGGTAGGTCTACGAAAAACCTACCCACTTTTGTTAGAGATCAGATAGAAGAATTCTGTTTGCTGCATACGATTTGCAAGACATATTCGCACAAAATATATGGGGTGGCGAATTAAGGAAATGCGTGGTTTGTCCTCTAGGAACGGTCAAACTTCACTAAATTTTAGGAAAAATTAAAATTTCAAAAACATGTTTTTGTCGCTCCTGACTTTATTTTCTGTTCATTCTTCATGAAATTTTCACACGATATGTATTGTTATTTTTGAAAGGGCCTCACAATTCAAAAAATAAAAAAGAATTGAAAAGGTCAAGGCCATATTACGATTATTGTGTTTTAATTCGGCCACAAATAGCTCCAAAACTAAAAATATTTCATTGCGAGTATATGAACAAAAGTTTTAGTTCTTAAAGAGCTCTTTCCAGTGATGTTTAGTTTTTGAAGATCGGACTTGATTTGGTCATTATACGGCTGTCCAAAGTTTGATCCTTTTTTGGAATAATTGTAAATCAGGTTTTATGCTTCAAATTCTGATACATAAGAATAAAAAGTTTGACTTGTGCGACTAACGTTAGTATACTTGATTGAACTATTTGCTGCTTTGCTAGGTACCTAACAGTAAAATTTTAATCAATTTTCTTTCTCATTTTGCCGCTAGGGGGCGCTTTTCTTGAAATCATTCTTTTGCTTATAACTCAAAAAGTTATGTCCGATTCGAATGCGGTTTTTTGCATTCTGTTCCCTGTTGATAGCCTAATAACATATGATAGGATTCGAGGGTCCGTGTGGCTGAAAGCTTTTGAGCTACGGAAGGTTGAATGTTCGAACCTCGCAAAAACAAAAAAACTGTGCAAATTAGGGTAGGTCTACGAAAAACCTATCCGTTTTTGTTAGAGATCAGATAGAAGAATTCCGTCTCCGGCATACCATTTAAAAGACGTATACACACAAAATATATGGGATGGCGAATTAAGGAAATGCGTGGTTTGTCCTCTAGAAAAGGTCAAACTTCACTAAATTTTAGGAAAAATTAAAATTTCAAAAACATGTTTTTGTCGCTCCTGACTTTATTTTCTGTTCATTCTTCATGAAATTTTCACACGATATGTATTGTTATGTTTAAAAGGGCCTCACAATTCAAAAATAAAAAAGAATTGAAAAGGTCAAGGTCATATTACGATTATTGTGTTTATATTCGGCCACAAATAGCTCCAAAACTAAAAATATTTCATTGAGAGTATATGAACAAAAGTTTTAGTTCTTAAAGAACTCTTTCCAGTGATGTTTAGTTTTTGAAGATCGGACTTGATTTGGTCATTATACGGCAGTCCAAAGTTTGATCCTTTTTTGGAATAATTGTAAATCAGGTTTTATGCTTCAAATTGTGATACATAAGAATAAAAAGTTTGACTTGTGCGACTAGTATACTTGATTTAACTATTTGCTGCTTTGCTAGGTACCTAAAAGTAAAATTTTAATCAATTTTCTTTCTCATTTTGCCGCTAGGGGGCGCTTTTTTGAAATCATTCTTTTGCTTATAACTCAAAAAGTCCGATTCGAATGCGGTTTTTTGCATTCTGTTCCCTGTTGATAGCCTAATAACATATGATAGATTCGAGGTCCGTGTGGCTGAAAGCTTTTGAGCTACGGAAGGTTGATTGTTCGAACCTCGCAAAAACAACAAAAAAAAACCAAAAAAAAAACTGTGCAAATGAGGATAGGTCTACGAAAAACCTATCCGTTTTTGTTAGAGATCAGATAGAAGAATTCTGTCTCCGGCATACAATTTGAAAGACGTATACACACAAAATATATGGGGTGGAGAATTTAAGAAATGCGTGGTTCGTCCACTAGAAACGGTCAAACTTCACTTAAATTTAGGAAAATTAAAATTCCAAAAACATGTTTTTTGTCGCTCCTGACTTTATTTTTTGTTTATTCGTCATGAAATTTTCACACGTTATGTTTTGTTAAGTTTGAAAGGGCCTCACATTTAAAAATTTAAAAAAAAACATTGAACAGGTCAATGTCATATTACGATAATTGTGTTTTTATTCGGCCACAAAGTGCTCCAAATCTAAAAATATTTCATTGAGAGTATATGAATAAAGGTTTTAGTTCTTGAGGAGCTCTTTCCAGTGATGTTTAGTTTTTGAAGATCGGACTTGATTTGTTCATTTTACGGCAGTCCAAAGTTTGATCCTTTTTTGGAATAATTGTTAATCAGTTTTTATGCTTCAAGTTGTGATATATAAGAAAAAGAATGTTCGACTAGTGCGACTTATATACTTGTTTGAACTATTTGCTGTTTTTGCAATTTTGTTTCTAATTTTGCCGCTAGAGGGCGTTTTGCTTAAAATCACTCCTTTGCTTATTACTCAAAACGTTAAAGTCTGATTGAAATGCGGTTTTCAGCATTTTGTTCCTTGTTGACAGCACCACAGAATGTGATGGATTTCAAGGGACAGGGTATGGGAAAATATTTGCGCTAGAAGAGTTTGAATGTTCTAACATTTAAAAAAAAACTGTGCAAATGAGAGTAGGTCTTCAAAAACCTTTTCGTTCTGTTTCATATTGAAAATTGTGGCTGAGTTGAAATAAAGTGTTCAAGTTGATTAGGTTAAAAGCGAAAACCGAGATACCGCTTGCGGTTCTAGTTTTTATTATTTTTCCAATTCCACCCATTTTTGTGTCCAGCCTAGCGGCCAGATGAAAAAAGCTATAGCTATGAAATTTTGGGCATGGAGTCATCTTTATCTGAACATGTGCCTAAATGGTCAAACGTTTCACTTTTGTTTCTGATTTAGCCACTAGGGGGCGCAATGCATGTAATCATTTTTTTGCTAATAACTCAAAAATTTGAAACCTGATTTAGATGCGGTTTTTTACATAATGTTCCTTGTTGACAGCCCAATCAAATATCATGGAAATTTCATCATCGAGGACGGGAAAAAAATTGTTCTAGGAGAGGTTGAAAGTTCGAACCTTGGAAAAAAGTGAAATAATGAGGGTAGGTCTACGAAAAACCTTCCCACTTTTGTTAGAGATCAGATAGAAGAATTCTGTTTGCTGCATACGATTTGCAAGACATATACGCACAAAATATATGGGGTGGCGAATTTAGGAAATGCGTGGTTTGTCCTCTAGAAAAGGTCAAACTTCACTAAATTTTAGGAAAAATTAAAATTTCAAAAACATGTTTTTGTCGCTCCTGACTTTATTTTCTGTTCATCCTTCATGATATTTTCACAAGTTATGTATTGTTATGTTTGAAAGGGCCTCACAATAAAAAAATTAAAAGAAATTTGAAAAGGTCAAGGTCATATTACGATTATTGTGTTTTTATTCGGCCACAAATAGCTCCAAAACTAAAAATATTTCATTGAGAGTATATGAACAAAAGTTTTAGTTCTTAAAGAGCTCTTTCCAGTGATGTTTAGTTTTTGAAGATCGGACATGATTTGGTCATAATACGACAGTCCAAAGTTTGATCCTTTTTTGGAATAATTGTAAATCAGGTTTTATGCTTCAAATTCTGATACACAAGAATAAAAAGTTTGACTTGTGCGACTAGTATACTTGATTGAACTATTTGCTGCTTTGCTAGGTACCAAACAGTAAAATTTTAATCAATTTTCTATCTCATTTTGCCGCTAGGGGGCGCTTTTCTTGAAATCATTCTTTTGCTTATAACTCAAAAAGTTGAAGCCTGATCCAAATGCGGTTAATTGAATTATGTTCCTTGTTGATAGCCTAATAAAATATGATAGTTTCTAGGTATGAGTGGCTGAAACTTTTTGAGCTAGTAACGGAAGGTTGAAAGTTCGAATCTCGTAAAAAAACTGCAAATGAGGGTAGGTCTACGAAAAACCTATCCATTTTTGTTAGAAATCAGATAGAAGAATTCTGTTTGCTGCAAATGATTTCCACGACATATACGCACAAAATATATGGGGTGGCGAATTTAAGAAATGCATGGTTTGTCCTCTAGAAAAAGGTCAAACTTCACTAAATTTTAGGAAAAATTAAAATTTCAAAAACATGTTTTTTTGTCGCTCCTGACTTTATTTTCTGTTCATTCTTCATGAAATTTTCACAAATTATGTATTGTTATGTTTGAAAGGGCCTCACAATTAAAAAGTTAAAAAACATTGAAAAGGTCAAGGTCATATTACGATAATTGTGTTTTTATTCGGCCCCAAAGTGCTCCAAATCTAAAAATATTTCATTGAGAGTATATGAACAAAAGTTTTAGTTCTTAATAGTTCTTTCGTATAATGTTTAGTTTTTGAAGATAGGACTTGATCTTTTCATTTTACGGCAATCCAAAGTTTGATCCTTTTTTGGAATAATTGTTATTCAGTTTTTATGCTTAAAATTGTGATATATAAGAAAAAGAATTTTCGATTAGTGCGACTTATATACTTGTTTAAACTATTTGCTGCATTTCTAGGTACCTAATTGTAAAATTTTTATCATTTTTTTTCTCATTTTGCCGCTAGAGGGCGCTTTGCTTAAAATCACTCTTGCCTGTAACTCAAAACATTAAAGTCTAATTGAAATGCGGTTTTCAGCATTTTGTTCCTTGTTGACAGCACCACAGAATGTGATGTGATGTGATGATAGGGTTTGGAGAAATATTTGCGCTAGAGGAGTTTGAATGTTCTAACATTCCAAAAAAACAACAAAAAAAACAACAAAAAACTGTGCAAATGAGAGTAGGTCTTCAAAAAACCTTTGCGTTCTGTTTCATATTAAAAATTGTGGCTGAGTTGAAATAAAATGTTCAAGTTGATTAGGTTAAAAGCGAAAACCAAGATACCGCTTGCGGTTCTAGTTTTTTATTATTTTTCTAACCCTTTTTTGTTAACGGCAAATCTCCGTGATCAGAAAGGCCACATTTATGAAATTTTAATCAGTTTTTACCACGTATTTGAAGATGATCCTAACGTTGAGAAAATTTTCATTTTTGTCTTACTTTTCCCGCTAGGGGGCGTTTTGTATGAAATTTATTAATGGCTAATAACTCAGTTATTTGAGGTCCGATTCAAATGCGGTTTTTTGCATTCTGTTCCTTGTTGATAGCCTAAAAAAATTTGATAGATTTTGAGGGTACGTGTCGCTGAAAGTATTTGAGCTTTAGAAGGTTGAAAGTTCAAACCTCGCAAAAAACTGCGCAAATGAGGGTAGGTCTACGAAAAACCTATCCATTTTTGTTAGAGATCAGATAGAAGAGTTCTGTTTGCTGCAAATGATTTGCAAGACATATACGCACAAAATATATGGGGTGGCGAATTTAAGAAATGCATGGTTTGTCCCCTAGAAACGGTCAAACTTCACTAAATTTTAGGAAAAAATATATTTTCAAAAGCATGTTTTTTGTCGCTCCTGACTTTATTTTGAGTTCATTCTTCATGAAATTTTCACAAGTTATGTATTGTTAGGTTTGAAAGGGCCTCACAATTAAAAAGTTTAAAAATGAATGAAAAGGTCAAGGTCATATTACGATTATTGTGTTTATATTCGGCCCCAAATAGCTCCAAAACTAAAAATATTTCTTTAAAAGTATATGGACAAAAGTTTTAGTTTTTGAGGAGCTCTTTCCAGTGATGTTTAGTTTTTGAAGATCGGACTTGATTTGGTCATTTTACGGCAGTCCAAAGTTTGATCCTTTTTTGGAATAATTGTTAAACCGTTTTTATGCTTCAAATTGTGATATATAAGAAATAGAATGTTCGACGTGTGCGACTTGTATACTTTATTGAACTATTTGCTGCATTGCTAGGTACCTAATGGTAAAATTTTAATCAATTTTCTTTCTCATTTTGCCGCTAGGGGGCGCTTTACTTGAGATCACTCTTTTGCTCATAACTCAAAAAGTTGAATCCTGATTCAAATGTGGTTTGTTGCATTATGTTCATTGTTGATAGCCTAATAAAATAGGATAGTTTCAAGGTATGAGTGAATGAAAATTTTTGAGTTAGTAATGGAAGGTTGAGAGTTCGAACCTCGCAAAAAATGTGCAAATAAGAGTAGGTCTATGAAAAACCTACCCATTTTTGTTAGAGATCAGATATAAGAGTTCTGTTTTTCTGCATACGATTTGCAAGTCATATACGCACAAAATATATGGGGTGGCGAATTTAAGAAATGCATGGTTTGTCCTCTAGAAACGGTCAAACTTCACTAAATTTTAGGAAAAATTAAAATTTCAAAAACATGTTTTTTGTCGCTCCTGATTTGATTTGATTTTTAGTTCATTCGTCATGAAATTTTCACAAGTTATGTATTGTTAGGTTTGAAAGGGCCTCACAATTAAAAAGTTAAAAAATAAATGAAAAGGTCAGTGTCATATTAAGATAAATGTGTTTTTATTCGGCCCCAAATAGCTCCAAAACTAAAAATATTTCATTGAGAGTATATGTACAAAAGTTTTAGTTCTTGAAGCGGTCTTTCCAGTGATGTTTAGTCTTTGAAGATCAGGGTTGAATTGGTTGAGTTATGGCAGAAAGGCGAAAAGTGTACTTTTAACGAAATTGAAACGCTGTAGTTTCGTGAACGTTGAGTCAAAAATTATGATTTCTTCAGGATTAAGACACTGAAAAGTGAAGTGATGTATACTGCAAGGAATATTTGTTTGGTCACGTGATGATGACATCATGCATATTTAAGCAAGAATTATTAAAAAAATTTGCAGGACTGCCGTAGCCTACGGTGTGCAAACAGTCCTGAAAATTTCAGATGATTCCTTCAACAAACATGGCAGATATTCATGTTTTTCGGATAAGGGCTTGTACACGAACATCTAGCAATTTGAAGTAAGAAAAGAAGGCGGTTATTGGGTTGGTCACCCTCTATCCGGACGTTCCTACGTAGGAAAGAGTGCCCGTGTTGAAAGGTGAATTGCGATGCGTATTGGAGAGAATGAGGTGCATTTTAGGATGCAATTGTGTACACCAGGACCGATAAGCATATTGCCTTTGTCATTACGGCTTTCTCCAAACTTTTATTAGGTTTTTTTATTAGGTTTTCGCACCTCGCAGTGCGAAAACCTATTGTTCTTCTTCTGTTTTTTTTTGTGTTTTTTTTAGGTTTTCGCACCTCGCAGTGCGAAAACCTATTGTTCTTCTTCTGTTTTATTTTTTTAGGTTTTCGCATCGCTTGCGAAAACCTATTGTTCTTCTTCTGTTTTATTTTTTTTTTCTTTTATTATTATTTTTCTAACCTTTTTTTGTGAACGGCATATCACCATGATAGAAAAAAGTCACATTTCTGATTTTTTTACCAGTTTTGTCCTAAGATCTGAATTTGATCCTAACGTTGAGAAAATTTTCATTTTTGTCTTAGTTTTGCCGCTAGGTGGCGTTTTGTAAAAATGACTAAGGGCTAATAACTCTGTTATTTGAGGTCCGATTCAAATGTGGTTTTTTGCATTGTGTTCCTTGTCAGAAACTTAATAAAATATGATACGTTTCAATTATTTGCGTATATAAAACTTTCGTGCTACAGGAGGTTGAATGTTCGAATCTCTAAAAAAACGATGAAATAAAGGTAGGTCTACGAAAAAAGTCCCCATTTTTTTCAGAGATGAGATAGGAGAATTTTGTTTGTTGCATATGATTCGCAAGACATATACGCACAAAATATATGGTGTGGCGATTTTTAGAAATGCATGGTTTGTCCACAGTACGCGGTCAAATATAACCAATATTTTCGAAAAATCAACATTTTAAAAGCATGACTTTTAAGGTTATTTGCAGCTCCTGACTTTAATTTTTATACAATCTTCATCATTTTTTCACTGTTAATGCATTTTTATAAAACAAATAAAATCATAGAAAAAAAATCACCCATAATATGCAAAGGTCAAGGTCATATACCAATTATTATTATATTTATCGGCATAAAATAGCTCCAAATCTAAAAATATTTTATACAAAGTATATGAACAAAAGTTTTAGTTTGTGAAGAGATCTTTCCATTGGTGTTTAGCTTTTCAAGATCGGACTTCATTTGATCAAATGACCACAGTCCAAAGTTTGATCCTCTTATCAAACAATTGTATATCCATATGTTTCCTCTTTTTTGCTGCTCCTGACTTTATTTTTTGTTCAATCTTCATTATTGTTTCACTGTTTATGCATTTTTATAAAACAAATAAATTCATAGAAAAAAATCACGCATATTATGCAAAGGTCAAGGTCATATACTAATTATTATTATTTTTATCGGCATAAAATAGCTCCAAATCTAAAAATATTTTATAGAAAGTATATGAACAAAAGTTTTAGTCTGTGAAGAGATCTTTCCATTGGTGTTTAGTTTTGAAGATCGGACTTGATTTGGTCATTTTACGGCAGTCCAAGTTTTGATCCTCTTTAGAACAATTGTAAATCTGTTTTTATGCTTCAAATTGTGATATATAAGGAATAGAATGTTTGACTAGTGCGACTTGTATACTTGATTGAACCATTTGCTGCATTGCTAGGTACCTAATAGTAAAATTTTAATCAGTTTTGGTTCTCATTTTGCCGCTTGGGGGCGATTAGCTTGAAATCACTATTAATAATTTAAAAAAAAATGAAGTCTGATTTTTATGCGATTTTTTTTGCATTCTGTTCTTCGGTGACATCAATTTGAAATGACAAAAAAAGATAATGCGATATTTCATAAAAATGATAGTAATTCAATGCAACAGTTGATTGTAAAAGTGTTGACTGGCATATTGCATTGTCGTGTGTCATTTTATACTGTTGTTTGTCGTTTGCAATTGTTGTTTATCGAATACAATTGTCATTTGTCTCCATCATAAAGCAAAACACATATATAACATTGCAGTACCCGAAGTCCGTAAAAAATGTTTTCAAGTTTGCGACTACATAACAGACAGGTAATACTCAAAAGTATTCTTCTTGGTAAAAAGTCTGATTATACATTGCGACAAAAATGTTTGAATGATCACTGTTAACAGTATTCAACAAGCCATTGAACGAAGAAATATGTTTTTTGAATCATGCGACTCATGAACTGAATGGAATTGCTTTCATGAAAACTGATGATATCGCGACTACATAACTGACAGGTAATACTCAACAATACTCTCTTGGGTAAAAAGTCTGCTTAAACATTGCGACAGAAACGTTTGAAAGATCACTGTTAACACTTATCAACAAGCAATTGAACGAAGAAATGTTTTTCGAATCATGCGACTCGTGTACTGAATTTAATTGCTGTTGCGAAAACCGATGATATCGCGATTGCGATTCTAGTTATACATTACTGTTATTAAGTACTGTATATATATTAGTATGTCCAATTAAAATGGGTTTTCACTTCCATTTGCGCATGTGCAAATTGGTATTGCTGTCGAATGTAAAACTGTAATTGTAATAATTTTAAGTGACCTATATTTTTCTATGTGATTGTTTGGGGTATCAAATACGTGATTTTTTTGTTTTAGATAGTTTCCAATGTAATTGGTCATATTTAATAAGTCAGTATTCAGTGGATGTTCGTATTTTAATGATGTTTTTATACAGATAGGCCATGACCTACTTATCGCTTCACTCGTCGGTCTGGACATTGCACATTTCATGTCTTCTGTATTGAGCTTGTAATAATAAATAGTTGTTTAATTATTACATGATGGGTGGGATAAGTAATGCGTAATGTTTATCTTGTTAACATGTATCCGTAATATAAAGATCACTTGGTATAGTTAACACCTAGTTACTTTATTCTGACACCGGGCAAACCAGTCCTGGAAATACCTTTATGCTGAGCGTCAATCAATGGATCTATACTAGTACTGTTTTAACGACTTTGATATGTCGCAGCTGGGGATTGAACCCACAACCTCTTGATTCCAGGGTGGAAGCTCAACCGTTCGGCAGCCGGGACTGGAATATATGCTTATACTTGTAGATAAATAAAGTCACTCCTTACAAATCAAAGCACCCAATGTACTGCCAGACAGTGGCGGGATTAACATGAAATTCTAAACACAGCATTTTAGTAGTGATTGAAACAATAGAGGCAAAGGTCATATAACACAAAAAACTCCACACACTTTCCTGCAACTATAGTTGCTACAGAGCCAATTGCAATCGCTCTCTGTTTGTCATGTAATAATCCGGAGTAAGGGTCATGAACTTGATTTCATTCATAAATTGCATACTTAAGTAGGTCATTCCCTTTCATCAGTACTAGTGAACCTGATGTATACATTCTATCTGTTGTTGAGTATGTGTAGAAATTGAAATGGTATTTGATTATTTAAAGGGACTGCTCCGCAGATGCTAATATAATGAAGAAAAAAAATCTTCTAATTTCAAGAAAATCAATGTTATAATTGTATGTGAGGCATTGAAATCTGATAACTGATAACTTATATTACCCAAAAAATCCCGAGATATTGCCGTTTTCGCATTTTTTTCTAACGCAAATTTTACTACGTTACAAACACAGTAAGTTTTTAAATTAGATTTCTGAAAAATCACATGACAGCGCTAGTGCCCATTCTCACATGCACATCTAATCAACCAAGCTATTTCAAACACTATAATGGGGCAGAGAAAAAACAGTAAGCACCAAAAAGCGTACATTTGCTGCGAGACAGAAACGCTAAAGATCAAAACTTGTAATTATCGGCGATCGAGTCACGTGATGGGGCGACATAAAGCGCACAATCAGAGCTGACAGCAACAGCCTGGTTGCTAAATTGTTGATAGACAAGTAAGTGTATTTTCCAAAACTGGGGACTTTCTCAGAGGCATTGCACAGCTTAGTACTTTAAAACGACTTTGCGACAGCTAAGAGATTTAACCTTTATGTAGACATTGATCAGTATTAATGTCTTTATGATTGGAAATCAAGATGTTGACCCCAAAACCGTTTTGTCCCATTCAAATTCGATCCCTTCTTTCATTGACAATGCATTTATCAATCACGTGATCTATATAAAGTGTCTGTATAACGAAATCAAAGATTTATTTATAAACGGGAAACTCCCTTATTGGGTAAGGTCGGAAACAATTTAATTTGATTATAATATGAAAATCAGTATTTTTCTGGCTGTTGGTAGACTTAATAACAAAATAAATAACATTTACGTCCGAAAATTAGTTAATATTTTTTTACGGCAATTTTGATAGCATCTGGGAGGCAGTCCCTTTAAAATACTTGAATGTTTGCCTTTCTATTTCAAAGTTAAGAAATGCTCTGGAAGGAACCTAACTCGCCATCATGCAAAATTAAGTGTGAACTACTTAAGGTAAAAAATTACATACCTTGGAGTTATTAATATGGAGCACTACTTTTTTTTTAAAGGAGTAGCTCTTTATGTATGTAAAATGGGTTGCTGTTCTGATTAATAAATGTCAAAGATATTCTGTTTTCCTTTACACATTCAAAGCGGTTACGGTCATCTTTAAAACATCTGTGTAACATATTTCACTCGTATTGTTGGTGCAGAATCACATTGCATGGATACGCACTAAGGGTGGAGAGGTACAGCTAAATTTGCCGTGGTTAACATGCAAATCAGCAAGGTCAGCAAGGCCTGTTTTCAATTTCCAGCTACTAAAGACGGCTGGCCGCCATCTAAAAATGCACATTTCTTGTTAGCTCACCTGAGCACAACGTGCTCAAGGGTGAGCTTTTGTGATGGCCCTTCGTCCGTCGTCCGTCGTCAACAAGTTGGCTTGTTAACACTCTAGAGGCCATATTTTTAGGCCAATCTTCATGAAGCTTGGTCAGAATGTTTGTCTCCATAAAATCTTGGACAAGTTCGAAATTGGGTCATGAGGGGTCAAAAAGTAGGTCACGAGGTCAAGTCTTATAAAAACCTTGTTAACACTCTAAGAGGCCACATTTTTAGCCCAATCCTCATGAAACTTGGTCAGAATGTTTGTCTCCATAAAATCTTGGACAAGTTCAAAATTGGGTCATGTGGGGTCAAAAAAGTAGGTCACGAGGTCAAGTCTTATAAAAACCTTGTTAACACTCTAGAGGCCACATTTTTGGCCCAATCTTCATGAAACTTGGTCAGAATGTTTGTCTCCATAAAATCTTGGACAAGTTCGAATTTGGCTCATGTGGGGTCAAAAAGTAGGTCACGAGGTCAAATCTTAGAAAAACCTTGTTAACACTCTAGAGGCCACATTTTTGGCCCAATCTTTATGAAACTTGGTCAGAATGTTTATTTCCATAAAATCTTGGACAATTTCAAAATTGGGTCATGTGGGGTCATAAAGTAGGTCATGAGGTCAAATCTTAGAAAAACCTTGTTAACACTCCAGAGGCAACATTTTTGGCCATATCTTCATGAAACTTGGTCAGAATGTCTGTTTCCATAAAATTTTGGACAAGTTCAAAAGTGGGTCATGTGGGGTCAAAAAGTAGGTCAATATGAAAAATCCAACATATGTTGCTCATTTATAATCAGGTGAGCAATTCAGGGCCATCATGGCCCTCTTGTTTTTAAGTAGGCACAGACATTTGTCCTCGTAGACTTTACAGTCAATTCTGTGTAATTCTAGTGGAAGCTATTTTTATTTCCAGCTGATTGAAGGTTCTCATGCAAAGGAAAGTAAACGCATCCAAGTAGGGGACTATTTGTTGCGGGTTAATGATGTCAAATGTGGCAGTCTGGAGGAGGCAGAGCAGCTTGTTGACGGTGCTTTTCGTACACTGGCTCTTCAGCTATGGAGGTAATATAACTACCAAGGGCTTTCCCCTGAAAAAAAAATCAGGCACATTATAGTGTGGGAGTCGGTCGTCTCAATTTTTTTTGTACATTATCACCTTTAATTGACACATTTTGAAGATATCTAATTGCTTAAGATGAAAATGTGTATGCTGTGCATTCATGAGTCTTTTGCTGTAACCTTGCTTAATAACTGATTACCTGGTTTTGATTAAATTAAAACAAAAACAAAACAAAAAAACACACACATAGATATTCTTTACAAAGTAAACATGTTAATGTTTTTTGTATAATGTTTGTATTTCTTTTAAATAAAAAATTCCTTTCTTGAAAAGAATGTTTAGAGGAGTGATAAAAATAACTCCTGAAAAGTTATGAAAATTTTGTTGCGGTCTACTGTATGTAATTTTATTCAACAGAAACTTCAATCAAACTTTTTTTTTTAGATTTTGCCTATTGATGATTTTTCAGAGCATTCTTTGTATGTACTATTTTTCAATTACTGCAGGAAGGATTTCAGTAATTACTATCTTCTTGATCTTATTTATCTGCTCTTATGCTAAGCACAGATGTACATTATACTATTAATATTGTGAAATGATTTTTCAATAATGTATGACCATATGGAGAATTTTCTCAGAGCAATAGCATCTCTTTCCACAATGATACAGCTGGCTTGCGGTAGGTCGGTGATTCTACCCGGATGCCTCAGTGCATTCGGGGTCTTCCTCCACCTGTAATTAGCTGGACGTCACTATATGACTGAAATATTGTCGAAGCGATGGTAAATTCAGATAGTCAAGTCAAGTCCACAATGTTACCATTGTTAGCAGATTGCACTATGAGGGAATGGAAGTTTCTGTTTGATCTACCTGTTATCTTCATAGTTTTCATTGGCTGTATCAAATTCTGCCACTTTCTGGAGAGCATTTTGTGACAAGAAGCGATGCAGGGCGTACTAATCATGTGACCTTTAGTGATAGCTCTAGTTAATGATATTTTTAACCCTATTCATGGCTATTTTAAAGATGTAACCCATTAAAATATGTTTTTCTGTTAAATAGATCATCGCAAGAATTAATTGGGTAAATTAATTGTTTTTGCTGTTTTAATGTGCATTTAATAGGAAATTACCAGTATTTTAATGACTTGTGCTTGCAGTAGTAACAGCTGAGTGTATTTTGCAAAATAACACGCATCATTGCCTGGTGGAAATGTTTAGACCCACTGTCAGTAAATGATGCATGCACATATTGCAGTCGAACTTCGGTGACTGGACCACTGAAAATTAGAACACTATCATTTGTATCGCATCGTATTGTATCGTATAGTATACTCAATCGCATCGTAACGTATCGAATTGTATCCTATCGCATTCAGTCGTATTACATATAATAAACGGGATCGTATGGCATCGTATCGTAAAGCAATGGTATATCGTAAATCATATATCGTAAATCACATAACATATATCGTATCGAATCACTTTTAGATTTTTGGCAGTCTAAGTTTCGGGACACCCTTTATTTTTTAACTATTATATTTTTTTTTTTAGAAAATAATTCTTCTTCGTGTCTCTAAATTCAACATTCTGCGTATGTGTATTAATTTTTATTTGATTAGTTATAATAAAATTCTTTTACTTTTTATGTATTGGTACATGTACTGTATATACATGTGTAGTGGCCTACGTGACTTTCTGCAACAGACGCCATGTGTCGTTTAGCAATTTAATGCACATGTGAGAAATATGTATTCGAAAGCATTAAATCGATATTTAAGTATATGCTGGGCTTCATTCATTCCTATGAGTTAACTTGATGTGTTTGATCAAAATTTTCATGATTAGCATGTCTGAAAATTAACGATTTAAATCTGACCTAATTATTCATAATCAAACTCCGATTTCATCCAAGATGTTGCTTCCTTGGAATAACTTATTTTCCGGGACCTTTTTCTTCCGCTGTGTTCGCTCGCGTGCTCGTATTTAAAACATTGAAAGAGATGATCGTAACTTAAGTATATACCTACATTATAGTTTTTATGAGTATTTTTTTTTTTATTTCCTACTTCATTTATCCCCCCCCTCTCATATTCTCTCTTTGTCTGTTTCTCTCTCTCTCTCTCTCCACACATGCAATCATTAAAATAAAAAAGTCATAATTCGCACAGAACATATTATCTTCTTTTTTTTTTCTCCCTCTCTTTCAGTTTGAATAAGCAATATAATATTAGGAGGTCTTGGATTCGAATCCCAACCGGGGCATATTTCTCCGGTGATATCGTCAAACCAAAGACATATAAAATTTGTACTAGATTAGCCCTTGTCTTGCACTCGGCAAATTGGGGTTGCTATGGGAACTTGGAGAACTCAGTACTGGTTCTATGCAGGAACTTGTCTCCCGTGTATCGGTAGGTGCTATTCCCCTGACACATAAAAGAACCAATGCATCTTTTCGCGAAATGAGCTAGGGTATCGCAGCCGGACTTTCTTGTATCCAACCACTGTCTTTTCCGATGCTTTTTATTTCAGCAAAAAAAAAAGAAAAAAAGCAGGACCCCTACAATAGAAGATTAACATACTGCCTTTGAGAATTGAGAAAAGAGACATTCAGTTTTAGTCAAATTACCAATTTTCCTTGGCCGTGAAAACACAAAGTTTACTTCATGATAAAAACTTAAATGGAAGAAAATCTATAAATTCCATATTATTATATGTATAGTTCGCTTGAAATATATCTTTGATTTTTTTTTCTCATGAATGTATATATTTAACCTATGTAACTGTATTTTACGAGACATGTGCCATATCTTCTTATCAGCAGGCACAGCATGTGTTAATTTTGACCGGATATGTCACCTTTATGTATCGCCAGTACCGGTATACCGTCATTCACCCCCCACCACCATTCCCTCCCCAAGGCGAGGGAGGGACAATCAATGTTTACACAACATGAATGTTATTATCGGTACTTATTAACATGACAGAAAACTTGAAAGATGGTCACAGGCCTATTGTAAGAACATTATCATAGAAAGAACCAGGGTGTTATGTAGTGTCACTGGGTAGCTTAGTCAAAAACTGGTCCTCTATTATAATAAATATTATACAATAATTTACAAGTAACTTAGAATAACTATGTGTATATACATACACTATAGAGCACTTACGTAATATAAACTGTACCGACTAAATTAATACCATCTGACTATAAGCTCTGCTGCCTACGCGTTTTACCGTATATATTCGAGTGTAGGACAAAATCCCCCCCGGGCATAATCCCCCCTATGAAATTTTGTATAGGCGGACATAATCCCCCCTAGAAATTTGTCAAGGCGGACATAATCCCCCCTAGAAATTGTCAAGGCGGACATAATCCCTCCCAATAGATTTTACGGGGCGGACAAAACACCCCTCGTGAATTTGCCAGGGCGGACAAAATCCCCCTCGTTATATGGGACTGAATACTAGTAATGCAAAGTTTAAAATACATGTGTAAAATTGTTACTAAAAATTATAATTTTGTCCTACACTCAGTCGGGACCTTTTCACACCCATTTAAGACATGTTAATAAAGGCCACCTCTGTCTTAATTGATTAATTAGAACAGTCCCTTAGGTGTGAACATGAAATTAATGTTGAATACGAAAAGTGTATTAACCAAAATAAGATGAAAAAAGGCCGCAATGTAATATGTTTGATGTCCTTAATTAATTAACATGCACTATTATCGAAAAAGGAGTAAAATACCTAACAAAACAAAAAACTGCCATAAAATATCTTTGATGTTACTAAATCAGGCATTTGAGTAAAATATTTCAGAAAAATTTAAGTATATAAGCCATGCCTATTTTGAAACATTGTAATTTAATCATGGAATTCATTACCAGTTAGCTCGGAAACCTTGTTACCAAGGTTTTTGCTATACTAAGAAGAAGGAAAGCAAATCAACAATCCGATGGGAATGTTCCAAGAGAGCGGCTGAAAAGTGTAAGGGAGCTTTCACAACAGATATTCAGGTGCGTTTAATTTATATTGACAATAATTACAATAAATGTATTTGAAAAATATAACATGCATTATTAACTGGTGTAATTAGTTAAGGGATTGTTCAAATTAACCAATTAAGACAGAGGTGGCCTTTATTAACATGTCTGAAACAGGCGTGAAAAGGTTAAAAAAAATCATTATCGAAGCAAATATTATAACGAGGGGGATTTTGTCCACCCTGACAAATTCACGAGGGGTGTTTTGTCCGCCCCGTAAAATCTATTGGGAGGGATTATGTCCGCCTTGACAAATTTCTGGGGGGGGTTATGTCCGCCTATACAAAATTTCATATAGGGGGGATTATGTCCGGGGGGGATTTTGTCCGTCCCCCGGAATCCCTTGCCAGGTTTTGGTGTTATCTGGATCACGGGAATGCGTTAGTGTCAAACAATTACAGCTAAGATACGGAAAGGACCGAAAATGTCCAAAATGAAATGGCGACTGTCGAAGAGATTTTAATTGTTATCAAAATTTTGGCCAAAAAAAAGATTAGGGTCGGCGGCAAAAAAATAGGGTCGGTCGGGGTAGCGAAAACAAGCTATTTTTTTTTTGGCCTTATATCTTTATTATGTCTCTCCCCATATTTATATGGAGGAGACATATTGTTTTTGTCGAAGTTGTCTGTCCAGCTTTCTGTCTGTCTGACACACTTTTTGTCCGGAACATAACTTAGAGAGTATTTAAGCTATTAACTTGAAACTTCACAGGTGGATAGATCTCATGGAGGAGAAGTGCAGTGCAAAGAACTGTAACTCTGTGCATCATATATTTTGAGTTATTGCCCTTTGTTAAATTTCATACTTAATTTTTGTCCAGAGCATAACTCACAAAGTATTAAAGCTATTAACTGAAACTTCACAGGTGGATAGATCTCATGGAGGAGAAGTGCAGTGCAAAGAATCATAACTCTGTGCATCATATTTTTTAGTTATTGCCCTTTGTTAAATTTCATGCTTAATTTATGTCCAGAGCATAACTTAAAATATATCATAGCTATTAACTTGAAACTTCACAGGTGTATAGAACTTATTGAGGAGAAGTGTCATGCATGAGAACCGTAACTCTATGCATCATATTTTTGGCATTTCTGCCCTTTGTAAAATTTCAGAATTATTTTTTTGTCTGGAATATAACTAAAAAATTTAAAAGCTATTAACTTGAAACTTCATAAATGAATAGAACTCACAAAGGAGAATTGCAGTGCACAAGAACCTTTATTCTGCAAATCATATTTTTGGAGTTATTGCCCATTGTTTAATTTCATATTCAATGAAGTTTTGTCTGGAGCATAACTGAGCATGCACTATGAGACATATAACCTTTAAGCTTCATAGGTAGGTAGACTTTATGGACATGAATTGCAGTACACTAGAGCATAATCCATTTCCAATGTTTCTTGTTGCAGTTTTTCTGCTTTTATACAATTTCGTGTCTCCAGTTTCACTCATGCAATTGAAATTAAATTTCATTTATGGAAAGAAATTAATAAGAGAAAGTGTAATGCACAAGGTTCATAACAGTTACTCTGGCATCAGTATTTTTGGAGTTATTCCTCTTTTTCACAATTTCTTGACCATATGATAATTACTTATGCTATTAAAACAAAATTCCAGTTATGGAAAGAAATTGATAAGAGGAAATGTCACATGGAGCTTTACCAATATAGTCAGCCCTTTAACTTTAACTATTTGCATATGTCACTGTGTGCCTTAGTGTATCAGGCCCGGATCCAGAACTTTTCCACTGGGGGGGCCAAAGTCTGAATGTGATGTGAGTGCTAGGGGGGATCCGGGGGCATGCTTCCCTGGAAAAAAAAAAGGTTTTTATTGTGATGGGAGATGCATTCTGAAGAGTATCTGGGGATACAAGTGAAGGTTTTTATGTGCTTTTCTTTATCCGATGATCGGGGAAGGTGAATCGGAGCTTCATCGAACTTGAAACATCCTCAGGGGAATATCCCCGTAGATTAGGGGATGTATCATTTTATCGAACCATCCTAGGTGCCTCGGGAAGATTATGGAGATTATGAGAATTTGGTGATGGACAAAATCAAGGGTAGACTTTCGGGGGTTTATGAGGATGCCCCCAGCAATGCCCCATGGCCTTTTGGACCGTCTCAGTTTAAAGTTGACCAAAAAAAGCAAAAATTTTTAGAGTGCGCTTGCCAATTTTCTTGCGAATATTCTGAGATTCTATCACAAGATCTGGAATGTGTCACAGAAAGGTCTCCATACCTTCGAGACATCACCGAAGCCTGGGGTTCCTCGGGGAAAAAATATTTCGCGGAATCTCCATGAATGCTTCCAAGGAGCTTCCGGGAAGCTATGCTTATGTTTCCCCAGCCTGGTTTCCCCAAGGCCTCCCAATGACTCCACATGGCTCGCAACGCTTTCGAATCTTCCGCGGGACACAGAGGAACCTGTTCCCGACGCCTCCCGAGGCTCATCAATTTTCATCGGGAGTACATTCCCTAGGCAAAAAAAGTCAATTGGGACTGAGCCTTGAGCGATATAATTTTATATTTACCTTCGCAAAACCATGTTTTTGAATAACTACTGTGTAATAGTATTTGACTACAGTTGTATTAAAAAAATGACGGTAGTAAGGGGGGGGGTGGTTGAAGAGAATACCGGGTATATGCTGTATTAGGTTCGAACCTGGTAATCTTGACAGTCTAATTGTCGATCTGGAAGCAGCCTTCACACACAGACTTCCCAGATAAAAAAAATCAGGCGCACGTTTTAGGGTCAGGCGGTTGCATGGGCCCCTTCTGCATGTCGATTTTTGGTACATTTTTTTTTCTAAATGTTAAATCCATAACAAAACAAACAATATTCAGTAATAAAAGATGTTGATATTTAATATGAACTCTTTAATATCCGTTTTATTTCGCACATAAGTTGTGTTTTCTGTGCATTAGTATTTCGTATCCATCAACTAATCACTAACATTGCTCAATGACTGATTACCTGGATTTGATTTGAATTAGTGATCATGCATAATCTACATATACATTGTCCCAAAATATGGATTGTCCCAAAATTTGGCAGATTGAAATTTTCAAATTCTTTCATTTCATATTCATGATTTTTATAAATTTAAAATACACCAGGGTCTTTTTATTAAGAGACCATGAATACACATACATGTAGATTATTATATTCGTAAATATTCAAAAGTGAACATGATGATGCATCGGCCTGCTGTTTGTATTTATTCCTTTCAGGAAAAAATATTTAGGAGTTAGATTCATAAAAATAATACATAAAAAGTTACATAAAAATAGTAAAGCTGATGACATTTAGAAACACAACCCATTTCTGATTAAGTTTAATTTGCATGGCTAGCGATAGGTGTGCATCTAATCTGAGGTTTGCTACAGCAAAAAAAAATCATTACCTTTTTAACTTTTTCAAAAACGAAATTGGCAATTTTTCATACCTGATAGTTCATCAACCTGCCGGCAGCTAATTAGCCCGCTTTAAATGCAAGATTTAAAACATTATACATGAAGAGAAACGTGAATTAAAAAAATTGTTGCGCAGATTTCGTCAAAGTAGTTTTATTATTATTATTAATAATTCTTTTTGGCTCTAGTGAAATTGTTTCGATGCTAATTACATTTTGATGTCCAGCTTAGTTGTTGTTTTTAGCTTAACTATTTTATGCTATTTCTTAAACTGCATTTGCTTAGAATAGTTTATAGTTGTAACTGTTACAAACTTTTGGTAATTGCCTATTTTTCCCAATTATTAGATGCCATTTAAATTTCTCTCAATCAGTGAACGTGTCCGCAGTACCCTAAACACATGCTTATCACACAGTCATGGATGACTGCCGGTTCAGATTACCTACACATTAACAGCAGGGTGCCATAAGACATTAGGAGTCTGGCTGGTCAGGTGGTTATGCGGGTGGTTCAGTATGGGGGCCCACAATGGGGATTCCCTCTAGACAACACTACTATGATGTAATCAAGGGATTTTATAGCCTAGAAAAATGTATG
The DNA here is from genome assembly GCA_021229015.1 of Solen grandis. Classification (NCBI taxonomy): domain Eukaryota; kingdom Metazoa; phylum Mollusca; class Bivalvia; order Adapedonta; family Solenidae; genus Solen; species Solen grandis. The sequence goes on from CM037777.1 coordinate 71,917,982, forward strand.
ACCAGGGCAGCTGGGGGGGGGCAAGCTGGGGGGGGGGCAAGGCCCCCTCGCGCCGCTGCCCCCCCCCCCCCCCCTCGGTGGATCCGGGCCTGGTGTATGTGTGTGTGTGTGAGGGGAATGGGGTGGGGGGAGACATCAGTATTCTATGAAACATCTCTAGTTGAGTACTGTTTTTGACACTTGTTCATATATCTATGGGTCATATGAACCCTGTGATGTTTCTCATTGGACAGATTGTAAAGATTTTTATCCTCCTATATTCTACTTATATGTGTATTTTTATCAACAAAATTTTTTCATAAATGTTATAAAAAGTGACATTTATGCTGTAGAAATGAGATATAATGTGAATGAAAAAATCAAGAAAGGAATTGACTTGAAGATTCAGAAGTTTTCATTTGTATGAACACTTTAAATATTATTATTTCTGTCATAATCTTTATTTTCATTATATTTGTTATTGTGGCTTCTCTATTGCAACGTGGTAGCCAACTGACCATTAGCCACCTGGCTGTGCAAGTGATGAGTTACAATGATCTGTTGTGACTTCAAAATGGCACCACACACACACACACACACACATCTTGTTCTGCCACTCTGTGACTCCAGAATGACACCCCCCTCCACACACACACACACACACACATCTTGTTCTGCCACTCTGTGACTCCAGAATGACATCCCCTCCACACACACAAAACTTGGTCTGTGGTCCAAGAGTTATTGTAACAAATACACAAATACTTGCCTGTCTGTGACATTTAACAAGACTGATATATGCATACCTATTTAACTTGCAATTTAAAGCACGATAGAATCCAGCTTGGTTATGGAAATTGGTCAATATCAATACTTTGTCACTAGATTGCATTATGATTACTCTAAAGATAACTTTGTTTAAATCTTTTGTTATCTTTGAACTCAGTGTGTGTAAAGGAAAAGTGATTGTTTGACATAATTTACTTTCTTAAGTTATGCTGACCATGAAATCTTTGTTTAAAAAAATCACTTGGTAATTACTGGGCAGAGTTGTCCCTCATCCATTGTGAAAGAGGCACTTATTGAATTTTCCTCATTGTATTTAATCGCTTAATGGCTTCAATTATGTATGTGTTGATCAGTGGAGGGGATCTACACTTTCCACAACGATTTCCAACGTATTCCTATTACAGAAGAAAGATACATGTAAATGTCACGTTTCTGCAAATATCAGATGAGTGGAGCATTATGTTGTGAGACAGGGAGATTTAGGGCCATACAGTCAACAATTGTGAGACAGGGAGATTTAGGGCCTTACAGTCAACAATTGTGAGACGGAGATTTAGGGCCTTACAGTCAACAATTGTGAGACAGGGAGATTTAGGGCCTTACAGTCAACAATTGTGAGACAGGGAGATTTAGGGCCTTATGATTTTTTTGTGAGACAGGAAGATTTAGGGTGTTACAGTCAATAATTGTGAGACAGGGAGATTTAGGGCCTTTCAGTCAACAATTGTGAGATGGATATATAGGTCCTTACAGTCAACAATTGTGAGACAGGGAGATTTAGGGCCTTACAGTCAACAATTGTGAGACAGGAGATTTAGGGCCTTAAGCAAAATTGAGACGAAGGGATATTTAGGGC
>CM037777.1:71919705-71969705 GCA_021229015.1 Solen grandis
CAAACCTTACTGTTTACAGTAATGCTGACATACCTATCTGTCCTCTGAATCTGACAACAAACCTTACTGTTTACAGTAATGCTGACATACTAATCTGTCTGATAGATGACAAGCAACACAATCACTCTGTTAAACACAGTCCACATGACCACCTAACTCCTAGCCAGTAACTCATTACATAAAGCCACATTTTTCTCTATTCTTAATGTCTAACTATACTATTGTGCTATGCACTGAGTGAGGTATGCAAAGTTCCGCTTCAGCAAATTCAAATCCACATTCAACACAGACGGTGTGTATCTCAAAATCATTTTGTTTCTTTTTATTTTGGCCTGAAAAAAAATTAATTGAATGCTTTACCGTCTCCATAACCAGTCTTTGAGCATTTCTAAGTCTACCCCTCAAATAAATCCCTTAAAACAACAGGCACTTATCCCTTTTTTTTATTCAGGTGCTACAGTCAAAATATTGTAGGTTATGTTTTTTTGTTTTGTTTTGTTGTTGTTTTTTTCAAAATTTTACTGGACTGGACTATGTTGTTTAATGTACCAACAAATCAACATTTGGAATTCCTGAAAAATTCCTAAAACTTCCTGAAATTTAGACATGGAATTTTCAAAAATTCCTGATTTTGGGCCTTATTGAAACCCCTAAATGGTTCAGTAAAAAAGGTGAGAAGGTATGAAAAACTTGACCAAGATCTAAGTTGGAAAAGGGGAATAATTTTGTTAAAATCCATGATACAGTTATCCCCTCTTGCCTACAGGTGAGGGTAATGGTCTTAAACAAGTATTCCAAATTTCAAAGCAATACCTAATATAAAGAGGTTCAGTAATAAAATAAGGTAGTACAAAAAACTTAACCATTTTGCTGATGCCGAAGCTCGGGTGAGCAGAATAGCCCTCTTTATTCTTCAAAGAGTCAAGCTAATATTGCAGAATGTCAACAAAAGGTCATAACTGAACTCAAGTATTAACCTAGAGATTTGTTTTTGTAGAAAACTGATGTCTCTCCCGCCCCCTTTCCCTCACACACATATACACTGAGGCACACAGTGACATATGCACAAGAGTCCTGTCACCAATGTCAGCTTATTTGCTTTGGAAAAGTAGATCTACCATGACTTCAGTCACCAAAACATAAGCTCCTATTTGCAAACAATGATTTCAAATAGGAAAACTTTGTTATAGATTAATTAGGATGACAGGCAACTGAGGTAAACCCTGTGTGGGTAAGTTACAAAATGTTTGCAGATATTTGCAGTATAACGCTATGGACAAAATTGAATATGAAATTAAACAAAGGGCAATAACTTCAAAAATATGATATGCAGAGTTACAGTTCTTGTGCACAGCATTTCTCCTCTGTGAGATCTATCCATCTATGAAGATTCAAGGTTATATGTCTCATAGTGCATGAGTAATGCTCTGGACAAAAATTAAGTATGAAATTTAACAAAGGGCAATATCTCCAAAAACTACAGACTTAACAGTTCTTGAGCATAACACTTATCTGCCATGAGATCTATCCAACTGTGAAGTTTCAAGTTCACAGCATTTATACTTTATGAGTTATGTTCTGGACAAAATGTGTGACAGACAAATGGACAGACAGATGGAGGTCAAACCTATAGTCCCCTCTAGTGAACCGGTAGGGGACTATATACAGACTAAATTGTTTACATTTCACTTGCTGTCATTGGTTTACTTTCATGACAGAGAGACACACAGACAAAAAGACAATTCTCAAAAAACATATAAATATGTGGGGTAGACATACTTAAGTGGAGAGAAACCAAAATCTAACTCGATCTGTATTTTGATATCATATACTTATAAATTAATACGAAATCAGTTGAGTCTTTCTGGGGACAGATGCATGCACGGCCAAACAGGGGTGATTCTTAAAATTATGCCCTTTCACCTGTGATATTGATTGTAAAATTACATGTGTGTAGTTCTCACGAATCACCGGAATGTAGAAAATGGAGAAATAAAGCGTGACGAATAAATACAAGTTTAACACACGAGCTGTGCTTTATGATTTGTATTTTCCATCTCAAGAATAAACACATTTTGGCGACAAGGTATGGCTACGCAGTTACCGACATTCCCACCGTTTATTGTCAATGACAATGTAAATTCCAAGGGTGGAAATTCCACGGGAATTCGGTGGAAGAAATGGATTGATAAATTCGAAAACATGATTTGTGCAATGGACGTAAACGATGACAAAAGAAACAAGAGGGCCATGATGGCCCTGAAACGCTCACCTGAGTACCATTGCTACAACTGATTACAAGGTTTTTAAACAGACAAGAATTCTGATATAACTCAATCTTAAACATTTTAGCCCTGACAATACTACACACCAAATATATAAGCACTGGGCCTTATGGTTTCAGAGGAGAAGACTTAGTGCGGGGTCATTTATCTCCAAAGGGCCACCATTTTGAAAATCTTGATAATGAACCATTAGATGATGCTACATACCAAAAATCTAAGCTATAGGCCTTATGGATTCATAGTAGAAGATTTTTTTAAAAGATTTTCCTATATAACTCTATGTAAAACAAGTGACCCCTGGTGCGGGGGCATTTATCACCATAAGGTCATGATTTGTACAATCTTGGTAATGAACCATAAGATGATGCTACATACCAAATATCTAATCTCTAGGCCTTATGGATTCATAGAAGAAGATTTTTAAAGATTTTCCTATATAACTCTATGTTAAACAAGTGACCCCTGGTGCGGGGGCATTTATCACCATAGGGTCATGATTTGAACAATCTTGGTAATGAACCATTAGATGATGCTACATACCAAATATCTAATCTCTAGACCTTATGGATTCATAGAAGAAGATTTTTAAAGATTTTCCTATATAACTCTATGTAAAACAAGATGGCCAAGATGGCCCTTGTTCGCTCACCTGAGAAAGATGATTGCTTAAGAAATAAAGATACTTGAGTGTAGAAGTGAAATCTGGCTTTTTTTTATGGTGAAATGGGCATAACTCCTAAATTTACAAGTCAATATCAGTTATAATTGAACCCGATTGTGAGATTATGGGCATAAACATTGTCTTAAAGCTTAAAAATGATTGTTAAAAAAATGAAGTTGGTAGAGAATAAACAAAGTGAAATCTTGCATTTTTTGTATTAAAAGGGGCATAACTCCTGACCTAAATGACCCATCTCAGCCACAATTGAACTCAATCAAGACATTATGGTCATTAACAATGTCATAAAGTTTGAAGATGATTGCTAAAAAAAGGAAGATGCTAGAGTGTAAACAACGTGAAATATGGCTTTTTTTATATTAAAAGGGGCATAACTCCTGACCTAATTGACGGATCTCAGCCATAATCGAACTTGGCTGAGATTTTATGGTCATAAGCATTGTCATAAAGTTTGAAGATGAATGCTCAAAAGATGAAGATGCTAGAGTGTAAACAAAGTGATTTCTGGCATTTTTTTAATATTAAAAGGGGCAAAACTTCTGAACTAATTGACGGATCTCAGCATTAATCGAACTCAATCGAGACCTTATGGTCATAAACATTGTAATAAAGTTTGAAGATGATTGCTCAAAAGATGAAGATGCTAGAGTGTAAACAACGTGAAATCTGGCATTTTTTTATATTAAAAGGGGCTTAACTCCTGACCTAATCAACTGATCTCAGTCATAATCAAACTCAATCGAGACATTATGGTCATAAGCACTGCCATAAAGTTTGAAGATGATTGCTCAAAAGATGAAGATGCTAGAGTGTAAACAAAGTGAAATATGGCATTTTTTGAATATTAAAAGGGGCATAACTCCTGACCTAATTATGATCTCAGCATAATCAACCCAATCGAGACCTTATGGTCATAAGCATGCCATAAAGTTTAAGAGGATTGCTCAAAAGATGAAGATGCTAGAGTGTAAACAACTTGAAATATGGCATTTTTTGAATATTAAAAGGGGCATAACTCCTGACCTAAAGGTACGATATCAGCCATAATCGAACTTGGCCGTGATTTTATGGTTATAAACATTGATATAAAGTTTGAAGATAATTGCTCATAAAATGAAGATGCTAGAGTGCAAACAATGTGAAATCTGGCTTTTTTGAATTTTAAAAGGGGCATAACTCCTGACCTAATGTTCCGATATCAGCCATAATCGAACTTGGCCTAGATTTTATGGTTATAAACATTGTTTTAAAGTTTGAAGATAATTGCTCATAAAATGAAGATGCTAGAGTGCAAACTAACAAATTGTGGACGACGGACGGACGGACATTCATCGATCCTAAAAGCTCATCCTGAGCACACGTGCTCAGGTGAGCTAAAAAAGCATTACTGTTGCACTTTTGTGGCGAGGAAACCTACGACATCTATGACAGTTTCTCAAATGAGAAAAAAGGTATAGGGGCCACGAGAACTCTAACCAAAGGAGAAAATTTCCGGAAAAAAACACCGGGAAAAGTTCAAATTCCGACAAGCCAAACAAGAAGCTGGTGAAAACATTGATTCTTTCTACACAAAGCTAAGAACTAGGTAGCACTTGTGACTTTGCTGACAAGGACAGAGAAATCCTGTCACAAGTTGTTCAGGGTTGTTCTTCATTCCGCTTGCTGCGCAGAGCTTTGCGTGATGACTATACTCCAGATAGAGTTATCGAAGAAGCAAGCGCTTTAGAGGTCTCAGAATCAAGAACACTAGAAACTGAACATGGTGGCGGACAATCCAGTGTCAACACCATTTCAATGAATAGGAGACGCAGCCAGCCTGACCAGTCTCGACGTCTCACCCAAGAAGTGGCAGAGGGCAGTCGCATGGCCGGGGGGGGGGGGGTTCAACTAAAGGTCGTACCTATGGGAAGTCATCAGGGTCCCATACAGGTGGTCACACGTCAACATCCTGCCGGAACTGTGGGGGAAATGCTACACATACTAAGTGTCCTGCTCAAGGGAAAACTTGTAACTTTTGCCAAAAGAAGAACCACATTGTAAGAGTGTGCCTTTCCAAAACCTCTAAAACTGAATCTTGCCAAAACTGATGGCCTATCTGAACCTTTAGACTGTTCTAGTTCTGATGATGAGTCAGTTTTCAACATCAATGATAGCAACTCAAATATTCCATGTGTCAAGGCAAAATTGTTGAAAAACGAAATTAATTTTCTCATAGACACAGGGACCAGTGTAAACATCATTAGTGACAATGTTTTTAATGAGTTCAATGTTAAACCTAAACTCCAACAGCCAACACCATTGATTTATGCTTACGGTTCATCAAACCCTTTAAATGTTAAGGGTTATTTTCATGCTCCCATTGCATACAAGGCTAAAGTAGTACATGCAGATTTTTATGTTGCAGAATGTGCAGACAAAAAACATGCCAGGTCTCTTTTAGGAGCCAAGACAGTACAGTCACGTAACATTGTTCAAATTGCCTTCACTTCCTTCTCTGACCATTTTTCTATTCCAGAGCAATTTCCATCACTCTTTGATGGCAAGATGGGAAAAATCAAGAATGTTCAGGTAAAATTACACATCAATAAAGATGTACCCCCTGTGACTCAGCGCCATCAGCGTATTCCATTCCACATTCGAAAGGACGTTGAGGCAGAACTCAAGCGTCTGGAGGACCTAGATGTAATTGAACCTGTTAGTGGCCCAACCCCCTGGATCAGTCCAGTTGTAATTGTTCCAAAAAAACCCTCTGGTGTTCGTGTTTGCATTGATATGCACGAGGCAAATAAGGCCATTGAGCACGAAAAACACCCCATGCCCACTGTGGAAGACCTCATGGCAGATCTGAACTCATCTAAAGTTTTCAGACATTCCTGGTGCTAGACATTTGTCAGATGATATCATTGTACATGGTAAAACTCAGTCAGATCATGACCATGCTCTTAAACTCACACTAGATAAACTCAGCAGCTGTGGTGCCAAACTCAACAAAGATAAATGCATCTTTTCTGTCAACAAAATCTCTTTCTTTGGACACGTGTTTAGTGATGTAGGTGTGTCTGCTGACCCAGAAAAAATCGGAACCATTGTTGGTCGCTTGCCACCCAAAAATCCAGCTAAGGTGCGTTCATTTCTTGGGATGACCCAATATGTTGTCCGATACATACCCCACTATGCTACTCTGACTGAGCCTCTCAGACGGCTTACTAGACAGGATGTGTCCTGGTCCTGGGCAGATGAAGAGCAAACCTCTTTCGAGAATCTCAAAAATGCTCTCTCTAGTGCGCAGGTAATGGTGTACTTTGACCCGAAGAAGACTACAGAAGTCCTTGTAGACGCATCCCCTGTTGGGGTAGCAGCTATGCTCACACAAGAGGGCAAAGTGGTCAGCTATGCAAGCCGTGCACTTACAGATGTGGAGCAGCACTACTCTCAAACGGATCGCGAGATGCTGGCTGTGGTTTATGGAGTTGAGCATTTCCATCTATACCTTTTTGCCTCTGAGTTTAAGGTAGTTACTGACCACAAACCCCTTCTTGGTATAATTGGTAGTTGAAAACCAGCATCTGCACGTGTTGAGTGGTGGCAACTTCGGCTCATGCCATATCAGTTCACTTTTGTGTATAGACCAGGTAAAGATGATTTGAATCCAGCAGACTTCATGAGTAGACACCCTCATGAACAGCCAAAGAGAGACAATGCTGCTGAAGCATTTGTTGCCTTCATAAGCCAGCATGCTGTCCCCAAATCAATGTCCCTTGATGAAGTTCGAAATTCCACAAGCCAGAGTGAGATACTTCAAAAGGTTATGATAGCTATCTAGACTGGCAAATGGTGGAGTGACCCTGATCTTGTGCAATACCAAAGGTTCAAAGATGAATTCTCAATCTATGATGGCATGGTTCTGAGAGATCATCGTTTGGTCATTCCCTCTTCTCTGCAAAAAAGGGTAGTTGAGATTGCCCATCATACCCATCAAGGAATTGTAAAAACTAAGTAGCTCATTAGAGAAAAGGTCTGCTTTCCTGGTGTTGACAAAATGGTTGAAGAAGCTGTTAAAGCATGCATCCCCTGTCAGGTATCCTACCCTGGTCCCACCAAACATGAACCTATTTGTCCTACCCCTCTTCCCTCAGGACCTTGGTCAGAGATTACGGTAGACTGCTGGACCGTTCCCTTCTGGTCATTACTTGCTTGTAGCTATTGATGAATACAGTAGGTTCCCAGAAGTTGAGGTTGTACATTCCACATCTGCGAAAGCTGTTATTCCCCGCATCAGTTCAATCTTTGCTCGCCAAGGATACCCAACTGTTCTAAAGTCAGACAATGGTGCACCTTTCCAAGGACAAGATTTTGCTAACTTTGCCAAGACCTGTGGTTTCAAACATAAAAGAATCACTCCCTTATGGCCTGAAGCAAATGGTGGTGTTGAAAGGTTTATGGGTACTTTAAACAAATTTGTCAGAGCATCTGTTGCAGGTAACCGTGATTGGAGGGCAGAACTTGATGGTTTTCTTATGCATTACAGAGCTACACCCCATTCATCTACTCAAGTGTCCCCATTTGAAGCTCTTACTGGCAGAAAAATGAATATGGGACTCCCAAATGTTCCCAAACCTGATTCTGTTCCCATTTCCGTCAAGATCTCTCAAAATGATGGTGTAAGCAAGTCCAAAATGAAAGACTATGCAGACAAGAAAAGACATTACTTCACCCTCAATTTTGACCCCCTTTTGACTCTGACCCATACACCATTGTACAGAAACATGGAAGTTTGATCACAGCTGAATGCAATGACCAGTTCCTCACTCGAAACTCCTCATTTTTCAGACCCGTTAAAGCTGAAATCTTACCAGAGGAGGAGGAGCAAGATCAAGGGCAGAATATTGTTAACAGTGAAATCCCACTTTCTCATAGTCCTATCCCTACAAGCTCTAAGCCTATGCACACTCCGACTCCATGCGAAACCTCTCCATCTTCACCTGCAAATGACTCTCCTGTCTCCGCCTCCCAGGGTTTGAACCCGAGTCCTGTGGCTCCTAGGAGAAACCCACCTAGGTCAATTAGGTTACCTAAGAGATTAAATGATTTTGTCTTAAATTAATAACAACGTTCATGTTCATCCAGTATTAAGCAACTAGTCCATCAACCTACTAGTCATTAGCATATTTTATTGTAGCTGTAGTTTTTTTTAGTTATTACTCTTGTATCATTGTTATCATCTTGTTTATTTTGTCATTTTTTTTAGACATTTTATTTTGGTAATAAATCTGCTTCTTAATGGTTGTGTTCTTTTTGTTAAACAAGTAATGCATTAGATTTTCTTTTGTTTTGAAAATATTTTTTTCTTTTTTAAAAAAATGTAATTCTTGTTTGGGAGCTAATAAATTTTAAAGTGTCTATTCAACAAAGTTTTCAATCAAGTTAGGGACGAATGCGATATTGATTATAAAATTACATGTGTGTAGTTCTCATGAATCACCGGAATGTAGAAAATGGAGAAATAAAGCGTGACAAATAAATACAAGTTTAACACACAAACTGTGCTTTATGATTTGTATTTACCATCTCAAGAATTTACACGACATCACCAATCTTCAAATGGCGGGGGCATAATTTCAAAAGGGAAAACACACCATACATTAAATAAACACAACTAAGCAATAGTTGAATAGTATCAATATATCTATACTAAGTACATAAAATGAAATGACAAAAAGATACCAAAAACAAATAAAATAATAAAAGTTTGTTGTTTTATGTTTACTTCATTATGATTTATGTACACAGTCATATTAATATAAATCTTATAAACTGCTGAAAAGAGAAATAGAGAGAGTAAGAATGGCAATGTGCTTACTGTTATCAGAGCATAGAAAGCAATGTTATGGTTATCTTTTCTTGTAATAAAGGTGTTAGGCAAGGTTACCTTGACATAATACAGTAGTAAAGTCTAAGTAAAAAGGCATATATATATATTAAGTATTTTATATATATTTTATTAAAACAAGCACATTATGATAAAAAAAATAACATTGCATTGAAAAAAATGTTCCCTGACTTTGCCTCTTATTATATTCATGCCAATTACACCTGTTATATATATGTTATAATGAAACAAATTTTTATCACAACAATGTAAATATTACAAAGCATAATTTTCTGACTTAAAACACAACCTCCAAGTCTGTCAAAACATAAAACATGCATTTTCTTTTTACTTATGTATGCCATTTACTACCTGTACAACATAATCACCAACAAATAGCAATAAAGACTCCAATGGAGATATATTTCAACATAACTTTGAACTTGTGACATGCATTTCAAAAGTAACAACTTACGTTTGGGACCTATGGTAACCAATTTGTGAAGGAAAGAATCTACAGTCCTCTGTTACCCACCCCCACCCCACGGTCATTGTGTGTATTTGTCCATATATGTCAGGTCAAGTGTGACTACTGGTTATTAAGAATGCACATGATTTAGTTTTTTAATCTAATTTAAGAAACAGCAAAAGACATTTGAGGCCTTGGTTAATTTCTACTCAAATCTTATTCAAAGACAGAATGTATCCAGCAATATTGATGTACTGATACAAAACATTTGAAATGACAGGTCTACATCTACACAGGTAAACACAATCTGAAAGTGACTTTCCATACCTTTGTTGAAATATCAATCCAAAAGCAGATTTTATGACCACATAAACTGGAATATCTGTCAGTGAATCAAAATATGCTGATTTCTATCCAATGCATATAGGGCATGCCCAGGTATGAGTGTGTGTACTTTCCCTTGTGATGTCACCAATATTTGTGTACACACCTGAGCCAATCAAGCATGACAACAGACAGGTCAGTTGGGGTTAAATTCTTTCCAGCAGTATGCTGGATAGTGCAAGGTATAACCTATTCAATACACTATGTATTGGGAAAAGGTGGTGCAGATCTGATGTCAGGTAAATGAAATACATAGACAATAAAATCATTCAAGGGAAATAAATGCTTTATACAAAATAAAGTGAAAATAATTGTAGTTTCCCTTCCATTTTTTTTTTTTAAATATTGTTGAAGCTAATATTTCAGTAAACCAATTAACTTGTATTCACATTCTAAAATACAAAATTTGAAAAAATAAAGGACAGTCATTAAGTTATCCTCAAGTAAAGAAAGTTTCAACTTGAATTTGACAGAATTTGTAGCTGCCCCTAAGATCCTGTGGAAATGTCCTAATTGATGGGGATTTGAAAGCAGATATCAGACTTTGGATGAGGGCTGTTCATTAAAAAAAAATATATATACATTGCAACTTTGAATTTTGCATGTCTTACATATAATTGCTTGGTTTTACCTTTGCAAGGGTAAAATTGCATCGTGATTTATATTGTTACAAGTATTTTTTGTTTTTTGTTTATTTAGTGCACTCTCTTTCTCACCCTCTCTCTCTCTCTCTCTCTCTCTCTCTGATGATTCAAATATACTTTCATGTATAATTGTCATCGTTGAATAACCCCGGCTGAATTTCTTCTATTTCACTATTTGATATCATAACATAGATGATCTATCGATCGGCTAGCTGTGGGTATTCGACAATGATTTAAAGATCAAATTATTTTTTCAATTTCTGCAGTTTTCATTGCTACTGCTTCCTCTCTGTATTTTGTTGTTCTTTGCATTTTTGTGATTTTTAAAATATACTTTAACAAGTAACTTTCAAACCTCTTTCTATTTCTATTTATTTCATTGTTACCCCTTCCTTATCCCCCCTCCCTCTCTCTTGCTTGTCTGGTTGTGTTAACATCCCACTAATAGTTTTTTGGTCATCTGTGGACTCTTGTGTCTATATGAGACAGATGTAGTGCTGCAACACTATATCAAGCCGTAGGCAAGATATCACACCCAGTCACATTATCCTGGCACCGGGCCAACCCTGGAAATTAAATTCAAGGAAATTATCGCAATACTATTTAATGACTTTGGAAAGTCACAACAGGGGAATATAAAATACAGATTCACACGCATGGGCACACGCACAGATATCTTGGAAAAACATACTTTGGAGGTACATGCGTTGTATTAGATTCTGATGACTGTGATTATATTTTCCAAAAGTATCTGCTCTTCTCGTAGTGTTACTGAAAAGTATGTTTACACTACAATGGTCATTGCGACGTAAAACCATAATATATTAATCAAATTCTTCCAATAAAGCATGCCTGACAATAATTTATTGTTAATTTGGTTTAAGCAGTTTCAGTTATATTCCAGTTGTTATTTTTATCAAATAAAATATTTTAACTTAGAAACATTTTTTTCTTATTTGCTTGGCCTCACACCGTCCTTAAGATTGAACCAAATTACCTGTCCTATACTATACAAGAGAATCGGTAGAACCAATGGATGCCCTAAATAAATACTAGTTCCAAAAGGGCTTTTTTTAAACATTTCTTTCAAATATGTGTGTTCAGCTAAATATTTGCTAAATACAGTTATTACAAAGGAAAAAAATATTTATGACAAAAGGCAGCAAGAAGGCATCAGAGATGAAGGAGTTTTTGTTTTTTGAGTCTCGAGAATTTTACCTTTGTGTACTGCACATTAACTCAAGGAGACCTATCTAGCTATCTAACTCAAGTTTTCAACATTAAACTAAAACTCAATGTCTGCAATGTAATGAAAGAAACATCAAGTAAACCAATACATACTGCAGCTCTTGAACACTGCACTTCACCTCATTCATTTCTATCTACCTATGAAGCCTATGAAGTTTCATGTTGATACTTTTATACTTTTAGTGCTATGCTCCGGACAAAATTTAAGTATGAAAAATAACAAAGGGCAATAACTCCAAAATTATGCAAAACAGAGTTGTATATCTTGTACACTGCACTTCTCCTCATTGAGATCTATCTACCTATGAAGTTTCATGTCGATACCTCTTATAGTTTTTGTGTTATGCTCCGGAAAAAATTATGACGGATGGACAGACAGACGGACGTCCTAATGCAGGTATACTTGTGTGGCTATCCTATTGTTTTTTCTGTTGTTCTTTTAGCCACCTAAGAGACAATTTTAGCCACTTAAGAGAAAAGATCAAAGGCTGCTAACCCTAACCCATTGTTCCCTAGCCCCGTAAGTACCCCTACGTGTGTACGGACAGACAAAGTGACAACTATATGCTCTCCCTTCAGAGAGCATAATAAACATGGGGTCACATACACTACATGAGAGCTAATACACATAGGGTTTTTATTATAAAATCATGTAATAAAATATGAATTTCCAGGCTGAATTAACATAAACAAGTCTGTGGTTACCTCTCAATAGCATACATTTTTTATTTAAAATTATTCGTGAAAGTATATTTGAATCATCAGAGAGAGAGAGAGAGAGAGAGTAAACTAAAACTAAAAATGTGTCCATAGGACACAAATGCCCCCACCTAAGTGCTTTGTCACAAATCTGAAATATGTTTATTTGTTGTTGCGTTGAACATCCACCCGACAGTATTTCAGTCATTTGGAGACTATGTCTACCTGAGACAGATATAGTGTTGCCACACTGCAATATCACACCATAGATATGTGGCATGATACCACACCCAGTCACATTATCCTGACACAGGGCCAACCAGTCCTGGAACCACTCTTATACTGAGCGCCAAGCAAGGAAGCTATACCAGTACCATTTTTATCGACTTTGGTATGTCAAGGCCAGGGATCGAACCCACAACCTCCCGCTCCAGAGGCAGGCGCTCTAACCACTCAGCCACCAGAGACGGTAATCTGAAATATGATTCTATCCAGCAGAAGATGATCAAAGGAAGTAAGGAACAAAAATGTACAAGGGAAAACAGCAAAGGGTCATTCAATGCTTTTAATCAAATTAAAAATATACAAAATTAACATTTTTGGCTTGCTATAGCCAATTAAACATCGGTTGGTTGGTTTTGTTCTCGGTCTTTTCATAGCTGCAGTAACTACACCAATATTTTCTCTAGCACTTTTTCAGTATGCATGCTACATAAATATCAACTTTAAAGTCAATCCCTGTATTAGTATTCAAATTATGCTCTGGACTAACTTTCAGAACAAAGGACAATAACTCCAAATTATTTGAGAGTTATGGAACTTGGTCACTGCACTTCTCCTGAATGCATGAAGTATCAACTTTGAATTCAATCCCAATATTAGTATTCATTTTATGCTCCAGACAAACTTTCGGGACAGGTGTACTGACTGATGGATGGACTGATGTATGGATGGACAAAGGCAAATCTATATGCCCCCACCCCACAGTAAGTAGTGGAGGCATAAAAATATCTACCAATGAAGTTTCATGTTGATACCTCTTATAGGTTTTGAGTTATGCTCCAGACAAAATTTAAGTATGAAAAATATCAAAGGGCAATAACTCCTAAATCATACAAAATAGAGTTATGGTTCTTGTGCACTGCACTTCTCTTTACTGAGATCTATCTACTTATGAAGTTTCATGTTGATACCTCTTATAGCCTTTGAATTATGCTCCATGTTGATACCTCTTATAGCCTATGAATTATGCTCCGGACAAAATTTAAGTATGAAAAATAACAAAGGGCAGTAACTCCTAAATCATACAAAATAGAGTTATGGTTCTTGAGCACTGCACTTCTCTTCATCAAGCTCTATCTACCTATGAAGTTTTATTTTGATACCTCTTATAGGTTTTGAGTTATGCTCAGGACAAATTTTAAAAATGAAAAATAACAAAGGGCAATAACTCCTAAATAATACAAAATAAAGTTATGGTTCTTGTGCACTGCACTTCTTTTCATCATGCTCTATCTACCTATGAAGTTTCATGTTGATACCTCTTATAGGTTTTGAGTTATGCTCCGGACAAACTTTCGGGACGAACGTATATATGGGCGTACAGACAAACGGACGTACGGACGGACGGACAAAGGCAAATCTATATGCCCCCCCCACACACACACACACAAGTGGTTGGGGCATAAAAAAAAAAAAAAAACCTACTTGCTTTTAACAATATAAACCGCAACGTAGTTTATCTTGTCAAAGGTAAAACTATACAATTATTTGTAAGCTATGCAAAATTCAATGTACTTTAATTTTGGAACATCCCAATCTCATTAAAACCATATCCTAATTAGGACCTGACAACATAACATTAGGGGTCACGTCAGATTGACCATTTAGTTACTTTATATGCATAAACAATTACTCGATTTTAAACTCGTTAAATAGCACGTTTCTATCTGACTTCAGTAAAAAGTTTGTCACAAGGTGAGAAAAATGTGAAGCTTGACCGGGACTCGAACCAGGTTCCATTTGCTTAGAAGGCGAAATGCTTTACCGAATGAACTACCGCTCTACCGAATGAGCTACTCTTCTGTACAATTCTGTAGCCGCTAATTTCATTGGCTTATACAAAGGTCAATCTGAGATGACTCTCTATACGATGTGGTCAGATCCAGTTAGCATACTGAATCTGATTTTAATGATATTGTGAACATCCTTCATTCTAAGTCTGATGTCCCCTTCCAAACCCCGCACTCCGACCTCTGTTAAAGATGTCTAATAGTGTAGGACATAAGCTCACCGGACAAACACCCACTTGGACAAAAGCCCACTAGGATAAAAGCCCACCAGGACAAAAGCCCACTGTTAAACATAATTTTGCTTTTAATTGATGAATTATAGTACTTAATGCAATTTTAACATACCAATTAAATACAGTGCAGCTTTTACATGTTTACCATGTTTATCAAATTTTGGCTTTGTTAGGACTTATCTTTTTATTGCATCAATTAAGCTCTTATTTGTTATTAATTAGGAGCATATTTTAAATGTTATTATGTCAAATTCAGTAAATATTTCCTTCTCTCTATCAAATAAATTTAGTAAATACTATCTTTCTAATTCTCTTCCTGTGCTTGTGTGGTGTGTGCATAGTAGTTTTATGTTGATTGCAATTAAGTATTTTAAGATAAGTTTATAGCAAGGAAGTATAAAACATATATGAAATATATTCTCTCTCTCGAATCTGTCTATCAAACTTATCTCTCTTTCAATTTAAGTAAATATTCTCTCTAATTTTACATTATATGTAATTACTGCCTCCTAATCACATTTACTTATTTGTTTGTAACATGTTATGTAATTTATTTGTGACAAAATTAAAGTCAAATTGAGCAAATCTTCATTATGATTAAAAAAGAAAAGTGGGAAATATAGACTTCTTCGTGATTTTTGATAAAAGCCCTGTGGGCAAAAATTTAAAAAAAAAAAAAAAAAAAAAAAGTTGTTTATCTGTGATAAAATTAAAACAAACAAAACAAAAAAAACACATACATGATACTCAATTAAGATTTAACAACTAGAAATGTGTCCAGAGGAAACAAATGCCCCCACCAATCACTTTTTCCAAAACAAAGTCCAATACCTTATATTAGTGTCATATATCCATGAAGTTTCAAGTCTGTAGTACAAATACTTACGTGCGTCACAAGCATAAAATTTCATTTTTTTTTCAAAAACAAAGGCCCATAATTCTGTCTACTTCAACGATGGTTTGATGAAAATACCCAGGTGCCCATGTTTATGTCCTGAATAATATTTTCATGAAGTATCAAGTTTTGTAGTACAAATACTTTTGGAACTATGTGTGTCACAAAGTTTCGGGATGGACAGACGTACGGACAAAGGCAAATCTATATGCCCCTCCCCCCCCCCCCCATTTTTGGTGGGGGCATAAAAAACTTTCTTCATTTATTCATATTGATAACCTGACCTTATTTCAACCATGCCCTAACTACTAGTTTTATAAATCATGCATGTTACTTTAAAGGGACTGCCTCCCATTTGCACTCAAAATATATAAACTCAATATATAAACTCATTTTTGTTATAAAGTCTACCAACAATCAGAGATGTGCTGATTTTCAAATTATAAGCATATAAAATCATTTTTGAACTTACCCAATTTTATAAATAAAACTTGGAATTTCATTATACAGGCACTTCACATAGTAAATGCGATGTAAACAAAAAGTTGGAATTAAAACGTCAACTATAGATCGAAGAGCTAAGTAGTTACACTACTTTACTGTTAAAAATACTGTAATAGATGGTGAAAAAATCATAGTATGACCGGGACTTGAACCCAGGGCCTCAGGACACTCTACCAACTGAGCTACCAAGCCAAACATCTTTTTGCCTATTGGCCAAAATACCTGTACCTGGCTACAATACACCTGGATTCAATCATAGTGACATCAGTACTGATCAGTCTACATAAAACTGTCGCCAAGTCATTTCAAAGTATTAAGTTGCTATCGTCAGAAATTTTCATGCGCATGTGCACTTGCGATGTCACAGGATTTTTAGAAATCTATTTTAAAATTTATAGCCTTTGTAACGCATTAAAGTTTGCATTGGAAAAAGACTGTGAAAGCAGCAATATCTCTTGATTTCTTGGGCAGTGTAAGCTATCAGTGATCAAATTTCAATGCCTCACATACAACTAGAACATTGATTTTCTTTCATTAGAAGTTTTTTTTTTTTTTGTCAATTTAGCATCTGGGAGGCAGTCTCTTTAAGGCTAAACATATAAAGATTTTGGTTTGATAAAGATATTAACTTATCCATAATCAAATAAATTTGACATAATTCACTATTTTAAGGGTAATCATGTTAAGATATTAGCTTGAATTTACCCAAAATTTGACTGAATTTAAAAAAAGGTCTGAATTTATATTCTCTATGATTTTTTTCTCTTCGAATTGTATACAAGTTGATTTATGAACCATTTTATTTCACAAGTGGGCTTTTGTCCACCTTGCCAAAAAAAAACACAAAAAAACAGAGGGCTTTTGTCCAGTAGGCTTATAATGTCCTGGTAGGCTTTTGTCAAGTAGGCTTATGTCCTAGTGGGCTTTTGTCCATACCCTGTCTAATAGCATGTTTGATCACCCATATCCTACTATCATCTGGTTTACTTAATCCTGTTGTACAACCTTCTGTTTACAAAAGATTTTAACCATTCCATTCAGTAATTCAAGCAAATACAATATAACTTGATCAGTTTTAACTTATTTTTTTATGTTTTCTTACAACTTATACTGAGCAGTTCAAAGTTTGGACCAGTACTTTGTGCATGGGAAGATCATGAAATATCATATTTTACAACCTTCAGATCCACAGTTTGGGTACCACTGGACCACAACAACCTTGATAATGAAAAGTTATATTTAGTGCACAAATTCATCAATCACAATCACAAATAAATTACCAAAGTAATTTGAGATGGGGTTTAACGTCCTTAACATCCTTAAATGTCAATCACATCAGAGATGCAAGATTCAGAAGCTGCACTTTGTTGGTCTTGGAAACCTTGAGGAAGATGATCCAATGATTCAAATTGATGTCGACCAATGGCGATTTGCCAATAAAAATTTCATATGGCCGATCTTATTTTTGTAGTTAAGACATAAAGGCTGACCAAAATTGCATTTACAGGATAAAATGGCTGATAATAACTGAGACAAATATGACATTTACTCAAGGGTCGAATACATCCGTCTGTTCTGTCAGAAAAGGTTCTAGTCGGATATAGTTGCTGTTTGATTTGTTTTGAGAATATGAACATGCCTTAGAACCTCGTCCACAACTCTATCCACCAATAAGACAGGACCCTTTTTACTCCCCTTATCTGTGGATTTTGCATTTACCCTCTTATAAGGAGGAGTAGAGTAGAGGAATAGAAAGGCACTGTTGACCGTTTATTAAGAATCATTCTACCTAGCATTTTAAACTGAACATTTCAGTATCATCACAAATTTCTATCACGTGATAAAATTAAAAACAAGAGGGCCATGATGGCCCTGAATCGCTCACCTGAGTATACGGTTACCCAAGGAACATCAGTCTGTATTAAAACATTTTGAAATCTGGCCAGTAGTTTTGAAGGAGATGATCCCTGTAAAGTTTCATTAAATTCTGTCCAGCAGTTTCAGAGGAGATGTCGTTTAAAGATTTCACTATATACATATTTGGCAAATTAGCCCCAGCCCTGGTGGCCATGTTTTTTTATGGATAGGAATGATTTTAGCAACTTTTGTGGACCTTCATCCAATGATCATCTGTGCCAAATTTAATCAAATTCTATTCAGCAGTTTCAGAGAAGATGTCATTTAAAGATTTCACTATATACATATAAAGCAAATTAGCCCCACCCCTGGCAGCCATGTTTTTTTACGGAATGGAATAATTTTAGCAACTTTTGTGAAGCTTCACCCGAGGATCATCCCTGCCAAATTAAATAAAATTCTGTCCAGTGATTTCAGAGGAGATGTCGTTTAAAGATTTCACTATGGATCGAAATAATTTCATCAAATTTTGTTAAGCTTCACACGAGGATCATCCCTGCCAAATATAATCAAATTTTGTCCAGCAGTTTCAGAGATGTCATTTAAAGATTTCACTATATACATATTTGGCAAATTAGCCCCGCCCCTGGCGGCCATGTTTTTTTACGGATTGGAATGATTTTAGCAATTTTGGTAGAGAGTTACCCAAGGAACATCTGTACCAAAATATTTTGAAATCTGGCCAATAGTTTTGAAGGAGATGATTTTTAAAGTATTCATATTTTTTTTCCATTGCCATGGTAACCAGAGTTCCACATGGATCAAGTTTATTTTTGCAACTTTTGTGAAGGTTCACCCAAGGAACATCCCTGCCAAGTTTTATCAAAATTCTGCCAGAGGAGATGTCATTTAAAGTAAATTGTTGATGACGCACGATGGACCACGACGGACACAGGGCGATCACACTTCATGCTCAGGTGAGCTAAAAGAGATTAAATTATAATCAATGTACGTGTCTAACAAATTTGTTTATTTACTCCATTCCCTGAAGTTATTTTATTGTTTGATCATAACCCCACATCATCTCTCAGGAGCTGGTCCCATTTAGGGGGGTGGGGGGGAAACTGTGGGTCATGGTGTCACACATTCTTATCAGCACATCTTAGGAGGTGCAATATGGTCCAGGTAAATGGGAAAAGCCATGTCATCAGGATGGGTAGAATTGACCATGTTTGTGTATAAATCATGGTGTGAGAAGGCGCCGATTACCTTAAAAATGAGTGCTTCAACAAGTGTCACCAAATACATCCCTCTGTGCCCCCTCCACTGATTGTGTGACACAAGGTTTTGGTCACTGTCAAGTCAATTGATCTCTTTCAGCTATCCTAAGTTAAAATTATTTTTTCCCTTCCAAAAAATGGTTGTAATCTTTATTCATTTTTATTCCAAAATTAAAAAAAAATCTGATGTATAAGGATTAAAAAAAAAAAAAAAAAAATGTAAAAAAAAAAAAATCTTACACAACAGGTAATGTCCAAGTGTACTTCCTTTTCTAAACACTCGAACAATCACCTATTAACACAAAACTCTAACGTTTTGGTGATAAGAGGTGAGAAACACCTTGCAGTACAGTCAGCTTAGATCAAAAGAAGGCTGCACATAGGTAGTTTCACAACCTTTGAACTTTACTGCTGCTTCCTGTATGTAAAGTGGATTGTGGATATTACCTGTTGTGTAAGAATTTTTTTTTTTTTTTACAATTGCTGCATTATGACATCAGAAATTTTTTGGAATAGAAATACTGATCATGAATCTAGATTCACTCAACACTTTATCTTGGAGTCATAAGATCATGCTACATACCAAATATCTAAACTCCAGGTCTTGTGGTTTCTGAGAAGAAGATTTTTAAAATTTTCATTTTCAAAATCTATTTTTAGCTCCTGTGACCTAGATTTTTGACCAATCAAAATAATTTTAACAACTTTGGTAAAGGGCCCCATAATGAACATTCCTGTGAAGTTTTATCAAAATCCAGTGAGTAGTTTAGAAGGAGATGTTGTTTAAAGAAATTGTTGACGATGGACAACGGACGACGGACAAAAGGCGATCACAAAAGCCAAATTATGCCCCTTTTTCGACTTAGAATCTCAGTTAAAGTTTTTGTACAACATTTTTAAGTCTCCAAAACATTGTTTGGAGATGGATTTTTGCATAAAAAATGTATTTGAGTTAAATATTTCATATTTCCAACCCTGAATCTTATACTTTTTTGTTCCTAAAAATGAGAAGATTGAATGGTACTACTTTGGTGTCCCCCAAGGTCACCCAGGGGTCAGGCCCCACCCTCTTACTTATGACCTTATATCTTAACAAGAGCGCCAAGATGGCCCTAGATCGCTCACCTGAGAAAAGTATCATTCATTGCCTGTACAAAACAGATTGCTTTAGAATTAAGATGATGAGGTGAAACAATGTTCATGAATTTTCTGACCCCATCCACAAAAGATATCATCATGACAAACATTCTGCCAAAGTTTGAGGATGATTCGACCAAAAATGATGCCCTCAGAGTATAAACAAGATTTTTCTAAGATTTGACCTACTGACCTACATTTCTGTCCAGCCCCACCCATTTTCAAACTGGTTCGAGATATCATCATGACAAACAATCTGACCAAGTTTGAGGAAGATTGCATCAAAACTGTGGCCTTTAGTGTGTAAACAAGGTTTTTCTAAGATTTGACCTATTGACCTTTGCGCCCCCCATTTTCAAAGGTTCAGATATCATCAGACAAACATCTGACCAAGTTTGAGGAAGATTGGATTAAAATTGTGCCTTAGTGTGTAAACAAGTTTTTCTAAGATTTGACCTACTGACCTACTTTTTGATCCATCCTGACCCATTTTCGAAAGGGTTCAAGATATCATCAAGACAAACATTCTGACCAAGTTGAGGAAGATTGGATCAAAATTGTGGCCTCTAGTGTGTAAACAAGATTTTTCTAAGATTTGACCTACTGACCTACTTTTTGATCCAATCTGACCCATTTTCGAAAGGGTTCAAGATATCATCAAGACAAACCTTCTGACAAAGTTTGAGGAAGATTGGATCAAAATTGTGGCCTCTAGTGTGTAAACATCAAAATTGTTGACGGACGACGGACAATCAAGTATCCCAAAAGCTCACCCTGAGCTATGCTCAGGTGAGCTTACAAGAGGCCCAAGGGCCATAAACGCTCACCAGTGTAAATCAGCATATTCAAGATGATTTTTTCTATAAGGAAATCAAATGACAAACCAGAGATAAACTTCATTTTAGCAATCATGGCAGACATTCAAGAAATCAATCCTGACATTATTTTCATGGAAGTAAAATTCTGAAATTTATTAATTGAAGATAATATAATATATTGTATTATCAGTTGCAGTTACACGATGTGAATGGTGTTCGAAAAATTAACTAGCTGAATTTATCATGATAGTTTGAAAGACACAGTGCTTTTTGTATGGGAAGAAAATGAAAGCAGTTCGTTAAAATGGTTGATTTAACTTTTACATAACATGATTAAACTTTAAAATAACAATCTGTAACAAAATATTTCGAAAATTCTTTAATATCGTTTCAGATTCCCTCTATTTACAAGTTGTCAAAAGAGAAAGTAAATCCGCGAAAACTGATGACATTTAGAAATGCAAAGCTTTTTTGGTTATTAATTTTATTTACATGGTCAGAGAAAGTTGTGAATCTATATTGCAAAATACTAAAAGTACTCTCCAAATTACCTACAGTGTGTCTTTTTAGCTTTTATCCACAAAACAATGCATCTCTACATTAAAATATTTTCGTAACAAAATCGGCAATTTGCGTACGTGACATCGCCATGAATCTGGCAGAATTTTATGCAAAATAGAAAAAGTGGGAAAAAATGAAAAAAAAAAGTTTAACAGATAAGCTCATTTCAAGTTTTTTTCCTCTCTCTTTTTAGTTCTCTTAAGATTACCAGGCGGATTACCAGTTACATGAGAAAAAAACAAAACAATTGAGAAGGAGAGGTGTGTAAAATGCGGAGAAAAGCTAAAATTGCGGATAATTTAACGGTCTTTTATTTTATTTTTTTATTATTATTTTTTTTTTTTGGAGGGGGGGGGGGGGGATTTTCACCTACAGTTGAGGAAAAATATATACTTTTACGGATGGGAATGGGGCCAAATTTCGGCCCCAAATTGGCCTTTGCACAGAAGAAGAATTTTGATGTTTTCTATATAGAGTATATAAGGGAATTAGCCAACCCCCTAGGGACCTCATTTTTTTAGGAATTAACTTTATTTTAGCCATATTGGTATACAAACATGAGGTAACCATTTGGGCCATAGGAAATTAAATTCTCACAGCTGGCTTCATAAAACAAGAGGGCCAAGATGGCCCTTGGTCCCTCACCTGAGAAAGATGATTGCTCAAGAAATAAAGATGCTTGAGTGTAAAAGTGAAATCTGGCTTTATTTTATGGTGAAATGGGCATAACTCCTAAATTTACAAGTCAATATCAGTTATAATTGAACCCTATTGTGAGATTATGTGCATAAACATTGTCTTAAAGTTTAAAAATGATTGTTAAAAAAATGAAGTTGGTAGAGAATAAACAAAGTGAAATCTTGCATTTTTTGTATTAAAAGGGGCATAACTCCTGACCTAAATGACCCATCTCAGCCACAATTGAACTCAATCAAGACATTATGGTCATTAACAATGTCATAAAGTTTGAAGATGATTGCTAAAAAAAGGAAGATGCTAGAGTGTAAAAACGTGAAATATGGCTTTTTTTATATTAAAAGGGGCATAACTCCTGACCTAATTGACGGATCTCAGCCATAATCGAACTCAATCGAGACCTTATGGTCATAAGCATTGTCATAAAGTTTGAAGATGATTGCTCAAAAGATGAAGATGCTAGAGTGTAAACAAAGTGATTTCTGGCATTTTTTGAATATTAAAAGGGGCATAACTTCTGAACTAATTGACGGATCTCAGCATTAATCGAACTCAATCGAGACCTTATGGTCATAAATATTGTAATAAAGTTTGAAGATGATTGCTCAAAAGATGAAGATGCTAGAGTGTAAACAACGTGAAATCTGGCATTTTTTTATATTAAAAGGGGCTTCACTCCTGACCTAATAAACTGATCTCAATCATAATCAAACTCAATCGAGACATTATAGTCATAAGCATTGCCATAAAGTTTGAAGAGGATTGCTCTAAAGATGAAGATGCTAGAGTGTAAACAACTTGAAATATGGCATTTTTTGAATATTAAAAGGGGCATAACTCCTAACCTAATGGTACGATACCAGCCATAATCGAACTTGGCCGTGATTTTATGGTTATAAATATTGATATAAAGTTTGAAGATAATTGCTCATGAAATGAAGATGCTAGAGTGCAAACAATGTGAAATCTGGCATTTTTGAATTTCAAAAGGGGCATAACTCCTGACCTAATGTTCTGATATCAGCCATAATCGAACTTGGCCGAGATTTTATGGTTATAAACATTGTTTCAAAGTCTGAAGATAATTGCTCATAAAATGAAGATGCTAGAGTGCAAACGAACAAATTGTGGACGACGGACGGACTGACAGACGGACGGACGGACGACGGACATTCATTGATCCTAAAAGCTCATCCTGAGCACATGTGCTCAGGTGAGCTAAAAAGTATTTTGATGTTTTCTATATAGAGTATATAAGGAAATTAGCCAACCCCCTAGGGGCCTCATTTTTCAAGGGATCAACTTTATTTTAGCAATTATGGTAGACATTCATGAGGTGACTATTTGTGCCAAAGGAAAATAAATTCTGACCATTTGTTTCAGAGGAGATGATTTTCAAAGTTTTCAATTATTTTTTTCTATTTGTTACCATGGCAACCAGAGTTTTTCATGGATCAACTGTATTTGAGCAATTTTTGTAGAGGCCCACCGAAGGATCATACATGCCAAGTTTTATCAAATTCTGTCCAGCGGTTTCAGAGGAGATGATTTTCAAAGTTTTCAATTATTTTTTCTATTTGTTGCCATGGCAACCAGAGTTCTTCATGGATCAACTTTATTTGAGCAATTTTTGTAGAGGCCCACCCAAGGATCATACATGCCAAGTTTTATCAAATTCTGTCCAGCGGTTTCAGAGGAGATGTCTTTTAAAGCAAATTATTGACGACGGACGACGGACGAAGGGTGATCCCAATAGCTCACCCTGAGCACTTCGTGCTCTGGTGAGCTAAAAACTATTCAGATCCCCATTCATAAACCATATAATTTCTTGTTCCTCATGATGAGATGGATTGAATGGTACTTCTTTTATGTTCCCTTTGGTCACCAAGAGGTCAGGCCCATGACCCCCTGAATTCTACTTATGACCTTATATCTAAACAAGAAAAGATTAAAACAAAATGTTTTAATGGACGGCTTATAATAAGCATACTGTCCGCCTCTCTTTCTCTTTTCTGCTGCTTTTACTTTATAACCTAACCTGTCTATGCACAGGATCTTCATATTTAAAAAATGACCCCTCTTTATATTATTTATATAGAGAGGTGCATTTATTATTTTATAATTTTCTCTGCATGAGTCCTGGGACTCACTATGCTTAAAAAAATATGATTCTCAATTCAGATAGTTTGCATCTTCTTTCAATCTAAATAATTTAAACTTTGCATCCACAGCTAAAACATTACAACTAAGATGTAGAATGCAAGGGTAAAGCAAAATCAATGGTGTGGTCGATTTTTTTTAAAATAAGAATTAAATTTTAAAAACAATTGATATC
Organism: Solen grandis; assembly: GCA_021229015.1. NCBI lineage: Eukaryota > Metazoa > Mollusca > Bivalvia > Adapedonta > Solenidae > Solen > Solen grandis. The sequence goes on from CM037777.1 coordinate 71,944,371, forward strand.
TCTATATATTATTTAAACATAGAGAAGTCAATTTTTTTTTCTTTTTGTGGTCTATGTTTAAATCAAAAGTAAGCAAATACAAATTAACAAAAACAAAATAATGAATGTATATACATATATAAGTCAAGAATTTCCAAAAATGAGAATTAAAAAAAAAAAAAAATAAGACAACCATGATGGCCCTGAATCGCTCACCTGATTATAAATGAGCAACATATGTTGGATTTTTCATATGGACCTACTTTTTGACCGCACATGACCCAACTTCGAACTTGTACAAGATTTCATGGAAACAAACATTCTGACCAAGTTTCATGAAGATTGGGCAAAAAATGTGGCCTCCAGAGTGTTAACAAGGTTTTACTTAGATTTGACCTTGTGACCTACTTTTGACCCCACATGTCCCAAATTTGAACTTGTCCAAGATTTTATGGAGAAAAACATTCTGACCAAGATTCATGAAGATTGGCCTAAAAAATATGGCATCTAGAGTGTTAACAAGCCAAATTGTTGACGCACGACGCATGCCAGACGAAGGGTGATCACAAAAGCTAACCTTGAGCATGTTGTGCTCAGGTGAGCTAAATAAAGTCCCAGCTGGAATCAAACTTACGACCTCTTGAAAAAAAAATCTGTTACCGCGTTCTTACTGATTTAGCTAATTCCACAAGCGTGGAATTGCGATGCAAAGAAGGCTATCTATAGGTAATAATTACTGTAGCAAAAACAGCAGCACTACACAGACACATTTACTACATTAACTACACCGTGTGTTCTTTATATTACGCTTTCATATTAATAAGATAAACATTACGTATTACTTATCCCACCCGTCATGTAATAATTAAACTACTATGTATAAGTACATCTGAATAGAAGACATGAAACATGAAAATGTGTAACCCGTAATGACTTTTATGTATAAACATCATTAAAATACAAACATAAGCTGACTAATAACTTATTAAATATTATCATTCACACGCGAAACTATTTAAAAAAACGTAGTTGATACCCCAAAGGATTACATAGAAAATTATCGGTCACTGAAAATAATTACAATCACAGCTTTACATTCTGACTGCAATACCAATTTGTACATGGGCAAGGGCAACGAAAGTGAAAACCCATTTTAAATGGACATACTAATATATACACATGATTTAATAGCAGTAATATATATACAGTACTGAATACTGTCCAGAAAAAAATGTTCAGATCCCCACCCCTAAACCATATGTATTCTTGTTCCTAATGATGAGACAGACTGAATGGTACTACTTTGGTGTCCCCTGAGGTCACCCAAGGGTCAGGCCCCACCCCCTCAATTTTACTTATAACTTTATATCTCAAAAACTGTTCAGATCCCCAACCATAAATCAATGATCTTCTTGTTCCTCATGATGAGGCGGATTGAATGTAAACCAAAGGGGTCACAAAGGGGTCTGGTCAGTTTTACTTCTGATCTTTATTTAAAAAAACATTTAGATCCCCACCCATAAAGCATATATATCCTTGTTCCTCATGATCGAGTGTATTAAATAGTACTATATGATTGATTGTCTAAGGAGAAACTTTGTAAACTTTTTATACTTCCTCACATTTTCACCAAACCCTTTGAGATATTGCCTTAAAACTTGTTAAAACTTACATACATGTTTATATCCTTTGTTTACTTTTTAATAATACAAAGATTTTTATTTTGCCTTTTACTGCAATATTTTTCTATACTGACAAGCATTAGAATAGTCGAGCGCGCTGTCTTACAGACAGCTCTTGTTAAAATGTTGATAGTTACATTAAGTTTTTGAATCAGTGCATTATGTCTGTTCATGTTTGCAAAAAAAGTTGTTTTTTTTTGTTTTTTTCAATCAGTTGGATGACCTAATAGATTTTCATTTTCAGGACAAAATGGCCTATAAAAATTTGGACATTTAGGACAACTGTCTTATAAAACTAAGCTCCAATCTGAATCACTGTGATCCCAGTGCAGTCAGTCAGTACCAAGCCCCATTATCAAACCAGTGACAGTTCACCTCTCTCCATGGTAGGCACCTTCACATCACTCCTGACCAATCCATTAAATTGTCAACACCTTACCTGGCGTGCGTTTAGTATGGCAAACCGTATGCAACCGTATGCTTACAGTTAGCTATGAAACTGTCTCAGTGTCATAAACCACGATGTTGATGTATATCCATTTACAGCATAAGGGAGCATGTGAACAGCATGCTATATGGTCCTAAGACAACACCATAGCTGACTGTAAGCGACCGGTTGCATACGGTTTGGTATACTGAATGCACGACTGTTCACTCTGCACATAGATGACTAAATACAGGGGGTTGGTTCCCAGCTTGATGACAGCAACAGTAACAACTTGTAACTGAATACAGAACTGCCCTGCGTTCTGTTAACCATGATGCTTGCAACTGTTACGGATTTGGTCCCCAGCTTACTCTCCATATGCTATGATACAAATGGGATACAAATGCTAACATTATGGACTTTCAAGGGTAACTGAACGTGGGGCTGGTCTCAATGGAAGGTTATGCAATTTGTATGTAACTCCTCCCCTTATTGATGTTTTTGACAGTTTCTATTCATACATAGGTCAAGTGCTCTTAAACAATATCATTAACAAAAAGCACATCTTTGTATGCTATAACGAGAGCAACTACAGTAAACATTAATGTATTGTGACTTCTATTTCAATTTCAGAGAAGGGTTGCACAAAATACATGAGAATACATGAGAATTCACCCCACCAACTTATAAAGAAGCCGTATTGGTAAAGTCTATGGGCAGATTTCATACTTTAAATTAGTATTAAAGCTTTATCATATTTACTTGCCTGAGAATTATGTCTCCCCCCCCCCCCTATTTATATGGGGCACACATATTGTTTTTGCTGGAGTTTTCTGTCCGTACATCTGTCCGTCCTTCTGTCTGTCACACTTTCTGTGCGGAACATAACTCAGAAAGTATCAAAACTATTAACTTGAAACTTCACAGGTGGATAGATCTCATGGAGAAGTGTCATGCACAAGAACCGTAACTCTGCGCTTAATATTTTTTGAGTTATTGCCCTTTTTTAAACTTCCTACTTAATTTTTGTCCAGAGCATAACTAAGAAAGGATAAAAGCTATAAACTTGAAACTTCACAGATGGATAGATCTCATGGAGGAGAAGTGTCATGCACAAGAACCATAACTCTGCACATTTTTTTTGAGTTATTGCCCCTTGTTAAATTTCATACTTAATTTTTGTCTGGAGCATAACTCAGAAAGTAACTAAGCTATTAACTTGAAACCTCACAGATCTGTAGACCTCATGATGGAAAAGTATCATGCACAAGAACCATAACTCTGTACATCATATTTTTAGAGTAATTGCCCTTTGTTAAATTTTAGACTTCTTATGTGCCAAGAGCATTTCTCACGCACTATGAGAAATATAACATTGAAACTTCATAGGTGGACAGATCACATAGAGGAGAAGAGCAATGCACAAGAACTGTAACTCTGTGCATCATATTTTTGGAGTTCCTGCCTTTTGTTAATTTCAGACTTATTTTTTGTCTAGAACATAACTCAAAAAGTATGAAAGCTATTTACTTGAAACTTCACAGGTGGATAGACGTCATGATGAAAAAGTGCCATGCACAAGAACAGCAACTCTGTACATATTTTTAGAGTTATTGTTTGTTAAATTTTAGACATATTATGTGTCAAGAACATTTCTCATGCACTTTGAGACATATAACCTTGAAACTTCATAGGTGTATAGATCACTTGGAGGAGAAGTGCAACGCATAAGAACTTTAATTCTGCACATAATATTTTTGGAGTAACACAGCCCTTTATTCAGTTTCATACTTATTTTTCTTTAAATGCATTACTCATGCACTAGAAGACATACAACCTTGAAACTTCATAGGTGAATAGAATTGCAGTGCACAAGAACATTTATTCTGCAAATCATATTTTTGAAGTTATTGCCTGTTGTTTAATTTCATATTTAATTAAGTTTTGTCTGAAGCATAACTCATGCACTATGAGATATATAACCTTAAAGCTTCATAGGTGGGTAGATGTCATATACAAGAATTGTAGTACACAAGAGCATAATCAATTTCCAAAGTTTCTTGTTGGAATTTTCCCCCTTTTATACAATTTTGTGTCTTTAAGATAACTCCCAATCAACTCATGCTATTGAAATTAAATTTCATTTATGGAAAGAAATTAATGACAGAAACTGTCATGTACAGTCGAGACTGTCATATGTGACCTTCAATGGGACTTTCAAGAAAAGGTCACATATGACAGGGAGTCTTTAAAAACAGTCTCAAAAATTTAAACAATTTTTTATTGAACTGGAGTTCTTTACATAGCTGAATGAGTTAAAAACAGAGATATACATGTAGTACTACATTTAATACACTGATATACAACAGAATCTATTACATGTATAGATGAATTTATACAAATTATTTTCTGTTTATTGCAAAACTTTTACTTATATCTTGTTTCTGAAGGAGGGGGTGTGCACAATACATGAGAATTTTTTTTTTTTGTATTTTTGCGACCTTTACCCCATCCACTGGAGAAGCCGTTAATTGATAAAGTCTAAGGATAGGGTACACAATATATATTTCATGCGTAAAATTGATATTAAAACTTGATCGCATATACTAGGCTGTAAATTAATGTCTGTTTGTTCCTTTATATGATAAATAAAAATATGTCATATTTATATATTGTGTTCAAATGTATTTAAATGCCGTTCACTACTTTGTATAATTGCGATGTATATCTTTATTAATTATGTGTATATAACACAAAAAACTGTAAAGTTTACGTGTAATACAATCTGTTCTGTTCTGTGATTTCTATCATTGTTTTGTACAATAAATGCTTACGAAATCATCGTTCTCTTTTTCCAGGGATGAGTGTATGCAATCCCTGCTTTTTCATATTGGTGTTTACCTTTTCTTATGATTCAACCAGAAATCCTGTACTGTGCTGTACATAATAAGTAATTGACTAAACAAACACGATGTTTTAATCGTCATTACTGTGCCCTCCCATAAATGAAGAGTTGTGTACTTCAAATACCCTTTTTTAAGAGACTTGCGAAAAAAACACTAGAAGGTGTCAGTAGTTTCAGATTATTACTCGAACTATAAGCTTTAAAAAGGTAACAATGCAAATGAATGTGGATACTAAAGGTGTGAAAATAATTTCTGCATTGCACCTGACTTGTGGAAGCAGTAGAACATTGTGTGAAAATCGCTAAATACCGAAAAAACAGCGCATTGGGAACAGGTAATTAGGGTCGCTTGTTACATAAGACAGGGAGTCGTTTAATTTAGACCATTTATATGGGGAAATACATTGGGCGGACTAAAACTAAGTCAGATAAGACAGAGAGTCTTTTAATTCAGAGGGTCGCTTAGACAGTCTCGACTATACAAAGTTTCTAACTCTGGCCATAGTATATTTGGAGTTATTCCCCCTTTTTAAAACTTCTTTACCACAAGATAACTCTTATTCTACTTATGCTATTGAAAAAAAAATCAGTTATAGAAAGAAACTAAAGACAAAAAGTCTCACACACAAAGTCCATAACTCTGGGTGGAGCTTTATAAATATAGTCAGCCCTTTATTTAACTACAGTGAAACCTCATTAGTCCGGACACTTTGGTCCTTGTTTAAATTTCCGGATTAATGAATTTTCCGTATTAATGAATCAGTCCATATCACTCTTCTTCTTTTTTCTTTCTTTCTTTCTTTCTTTTCTTTCTTTCTTTCTTTCTTTCTTTCATTCTTTCTTTCATACTTTCTCATTGTACACTGTGTGTGTGTGTGTGTGTGTGTTTATGTTTGTTTTCCATTAATAATAATTATATTTAAAATTATATGCTTAGGACTATATATGATTATGTATTTAAATTGATGTTTACAAATGATGGTTTAATTTTATTTAAATCCATCCTTGACATCAGCATTCTTTAAGAGAAGAAAAAGACACCTTAAGTAGGTGACAGCATAATTGTGACCCATTTCTTGTTCTGCATTCGTGAGCAAAATGAATTGGATTTAATTATTTTAGCCAAAACAGTCACAAACAAATGAATATTAAATGTACGCACTGAAAACAAAACATATGAACTAAAGACGATCTAAAGGATGGTCTCTTTTTACAGCGTACATCTGCAGCTGTGAATAAACTTTACCTTCTTCACTCGCTAGTTATATATGTAGCTTGCGGCTATACCAGCCCTTAATTGCCCCCTGTTCTCTGGAGTGATTAGTGTGAAGCGCTCGCGGCTATGTGTAAACAATCTGCAGGTGACACTTCTATGACAGTCACGCGCAAAGAGTAGTCCGAATGATGTCTAAAAATAGTAGGTGGGAAATCCAGTCTTCAACTGGTACCCGGATTATCGAGTCATTTTAAATAGCAAATAGAAGATTGGTTCCCAAAATGGATGTCCGGATCCGGAACGCGAATTTCCGTATTATCGAATCATTTTTACGTTGTGGAAATCCGTTCCAAGAGAAAAGTGTCCGGATGGCGAGGTTTCCGGAATAATGGAGCCCGGACTAACGAGGTTTCACTGTATTTGCATATGTCACTGTGTGCCTTAGTGAATATGTGTGTGTGAGGGGAAGGGGGTGGTGGGGAGACATCAGTTTTCTACAAAAACAAATCTCTAGTTGTTGTTTGTGATATCTATCAATTTATTGTGAAATAAATGCTTATGAAATCTTTGTTCTTGAATTCTTATTTTTGTTTAAATCGATGTGATTCACCCAGAACTCGTACAGTACTGTACTTTGCATAATATTTAATTGACGACTGAGATGTTTGCATTAATTGTCATTACTGAGACCAACCATGACTGCCATTATGTTCTGATTATACAATAATTTTATTGTTGTTAGTACATTCAGACAATATTCTTGCTATAGTTAGTACAATATTCTTGCTAGTTAGTACAATATTCTTGCTAGTTAGTACAATATTCTTGCTAGTTAGTTTCATTTTGGATAGAAATGTTAGGTTTATGATAACTGTTTACTTCAAAAACCAACTGGAAAGTGACTTGTGACAAATAAACAACAAACTAAGCCAATAAACCCAATAACCTACTTTAACATTGTGTTAACATGGTCAGAACAAGAAAAGATGAACACAGCATTTGTTTCCATGGATTGCTAACAATAATCACATTGCCAATCTTAATCTCCCTATTTTCTCTTTCCTACAGTTTATAAGATTTATATCAATATGCGTATTTAGACCATAAGGATGTATATAACAACAAACTTTCATTATTTCATTTATGAACGTTTTTTTTATTTTATCTTATATAACTAAAATAGATAAATTGATAATATTCAATACTGCAAATAAAAAAATATAAAATAGTCCATGAGATGGATACAAACCAACAACTTTCCATTGCAACGCTCTGATATCAAACTTTCTGGCTAGCCTACTGACTCAGCTATTGGGGCACAAGCTTTGTGGAAATAAAAGTATACCTTTATAGGTTAACTGGTGAATTCCAGTCAGTGATGGTTCAAAATATCTTCAAATAAATTGCAATACTTGCTTGAGCATTTACATTTTTATCACAGCTTATTAAACACATTATCCCCAGCATCAATTATTAACGCACTTTAATTCAGTATGAAACAAGAAAATGTGTCTCTGAGACACTAATACCCAACCAGGATATGGTCAGAACCAAATATTTGTTTGTATTTTTAAAAGTTTATATAATGATGTTAATTTGCACAAAGTTTAATAATAATGTGAAGTTACCTTTATAGAAAAAGAAGGTTAAACACAGAGGTAACCTGTGGCAGAATAACCAATTTTACCAGGTCACAGCCATAAAGTTGCATAAATATAAATAGATCATATCATGATATACAGTTGAACCTGTATTAGCGGCCACCTGTATTCATCGGTCAACCTGTGTTTAGCGGTCAAGATTACACTCTTAACTACTTTATAGGTAACCAAAAGTCATGGACTTTTAACATAAACAGACAAAATATGAACAATATTTTTAAAATGCACGAATCAACGCACACAAAGCATAAATCTACACTTCATGGAGATCATAAGGTTTCACTGAAATACTTTCAAAATTGTGGAAGGAGATGCATGCACAAGATTTTGCAAATTGATACATCATCATTAAATTGTCTAGAAGTGTAACTTTTTTTTTACATGTGCAACTCTAATATTGTCTGCTTATTGAATCTGGGCATGGTATCTAGAGAATGTATGGCAGCTGAATCACAGCTTCAGTTTTCATAGATGTCATGTCACCTATTCTAATACCTCATTTACTTTATGTAATTAAGCATATTTTGTTGTTGTTGTTAATTGGGTTTAATGTCTGGCTAACAGTATTCAATTCATTTGGAGACTATGCCTACTTCAGACAGATATAGTGCTGCCACACTGCAGTATCGTACCGTAGACATTTGACATGATGCTACACCCAGTCACATTATCCTGAAACTGGGCCAACCAGTCTTGGAACTACTGTACCCTTACATGCTAAGCACCTTGCAAGGGAGCTTTACCAGTTTTTTTACGACCGGGAATTGAATCCATGACCTCCCAATTCCGGGGTAAGCATGATTTTGTCAAATATTTAATTTACATGATCAGGAAATATCATGCCATCAAACATTGGAAGAGAGAGTTACTATATTTACTGAAAATGCCACAGTTTATACTCATGAAAAAAATAATTTTAAAAGGAAATGCTATTTATGATGATTACCTGTGACTGGGAGAAGTCTCATATAGGTAGATCCACATGATATGGAATTGAAGCAAAGCCTATCAGTGTCCAGTACCAGGATCACAACACACGCCCAGTCCTCCAGTCTCACAGAATCATTTAAGTGTTCTTACAATGCTCACAGATAGTGCTGCATGCCAGTTAAGGGATGCAGCATCACTACAGAGTCTTAGTGACAAGATCAGCAGTTAGTCCTGACTGCAGTTAGTACCAAAATTCCCATCCTCCTCAAATGATTATCCAAATTACCAGTATATTGCACTTATTATCTATTATCTCCTTAACTTAATCCTTTTTGTTCTTAATCAAAATATGAAGAAAATGGTAGTATAAATATATTAATAGTGTTCTGTAGTACACACAGATGAAGTGGAAACTTTGTTTATGTATTAAAATATCCAGACTGACTCCACATGGTTCACAGTCCTACACTTCATCAACACCTGCACTCAAATCCACATCTTTTTCTTAACTCTAACACCTTGCATACCAAAATGCAATCAATAACCTACATGTCCATTATCCATTTTTTGCAATTAAAATGATTTCATCATCAATAACAAAAACTGCACATAAACAACTGTGCTAGTTAGTCGCACAATATCCTCTGACATCAAACCTGCTTGTGTTACACAACTTGCTTCACATACTGTGTGTTACCTCCCATCTTAACATATATCCAGCGTCAATAATACCTACAAATCAACTTAGTATATGTGTGTCAATTTGGTGACCAATACAAATGTGTACATGTGAAGCCTATTTACTTTGACAAATGAACTCTATTGACTTACAAACATAATGCCTATTGTTGCAAATAGCAAGGTAAAATATTACCCACCAACCCTATTGCCTATAAATTTTACAATAATCAAGTTTTGGTTGTATGCCAAGTTAGTAACAATTTCTGATAATTGCTGTAAAATGATCCAAAATCCCTGATGTCAGTGCACACAATAAAAGGAATGTCACACAATGATGATAATTGATATTTTACTATTGTCCCTCAAGACCTAAATGTATATGCATGAGTAACTTGTCAAATAATCTAATTTTGCTGCAACTCTAGTAAAAATGAAACAAAAGAAATTCAATTAAGTATCATTTATAACATATAATTTGATAACAGCAGGTAAATGAAATATTAAAATAACAAGAGCTGTCTGTAAGACAGTGCACTCGACTATTCTGCTGCTTAATAGTATAGGTTGTGTAAGTCCAAAAAAGGCCATGAATTTGCATTAAATTTGATCAAAAGTTATCTCACTTGTTTAATGCCCATTAGTCTTAGGGGCCACTATTAGTCGCCAGCAACTATATTTGTTACTGTTTAAGATTAGGTCTATGGTAAGAGATGTCAGTGAGGTGTAAAATAATGGATAAGGCAAAAAACAGCTTCCTTTTTCATCACAAAATTGCTTAAGTGTCAGTACTATTGTTTAATGAAAATAATTCTTACATGTTTAGTCCCTAACAAGCAAAATACACTTTTTAAAAAATATGTTAAGAATGGATCCTAGGGACAAGCCATTGTTTCAAAGCGAAAAACACTTAACTAACTGCTAAATCCATCTCCGTTGTCCAATAGTGCTGTATTATAAGGCAATTATGTATTTTAATTATTAGCATTTTAAATATATTTCTTGGAAATGATGTAACAAATTCTCCCTAAAGAATCATGTGAAAATCATATGATACTGCTATTTTGGGGCTATATTTAGTCATTTATATTTATATTTCCCTGCTATCACTAAGTGGTCATAATTTTCATGTTAATACAATTGTATTGCTGAATTAAAATGTGTTGAAAATCGATGCTGGAAATAATGTATTTCAATAAACTGTAATGAAAAAAGATTATTTGCAAGCATTTGGAGATATTTTGAACCATCCCTTGCTGGTATTTCAAACAACCGGTAACAAATACATAATAAAAGATATCAGAGGGTATGATGTTCACAAAGCAAGTGTTGTTAGTGAAAGTTATCGGTTCGATTACTAGTTGGGTACATTTCTTAACATCTCTTTTTAAAATATTTTTTCAACATAAGATACATGTTGTATAAAATCAGAAAAAATACCCTACGTACATCATTCAGTCAAGAATTATCTAACTTGGTGGTCTGATGCCCCTGAATATTGTACCTATATGAAGTTTCAAGTCAATCCCATAACTGATTGCTGAAATATAAGCATTATAGTATTTTGCATGCAAACCCTTACCCAAAATTTCTAAGTCCAACGCATTAAATTTGGTCAAGAGTTATCTAAAGTGTTTGTTTAATGCCCCTGAAGACCATAGTGAAGTATTAAATCAATAAGCATAGCTAGTTACTAAGATATATGCATGACAGCAAACTTGCATGCAAAATCTTAACCATGGTGTGACGCCAATGCTTGATGCTGCTATGGTAAGTAGAACAGCTTGACATACTCTGTATAATCAAGCTAAAAATCGACCATATGACAATATATAGATATCTGCAATAATATGATATTTAAAATAAGGATACCATATCCTTATCTCCGATGGGTACAACAACACCAAAAAACAAGAGAGCCAAGATGGCCCTGAATCGCTCACCTGAGAAATATTGCTTTCCTTGCCTTTTACAACATAGTCATACTGAATACAAAATCAATGCAGAAAAAACAGCAATATAATCTTAATTCAACACAAAAATTTACATGTGGTAAAAAAAACAAAACAAGTTAACCCTAGCATGGGACCATTTTTGACCCCAGGGTCATGATTTGAAAACTTGGTTCAGGTACACATGGCCATATTACATACCAAATAACTAAACCTATGATCTTGTGGTTTCTGACAAGGATATCTTTTATAAATCTTTCCTATGTAAGTCTATGTTAAGTCAAGTGACCCCTGGGATGGGGCCAATTTTGACCCCAGGACCATGATTTGAACTTACTTGATTGATGTCCATAAGGCAATGTTACACACCAAATATCTAAACTCCAGGCCTTGTGGTTTTTGGGGAAGATTTTTCTAGATTTTCCTATGTAAGTCTATGTAAAGTCAAGTGACCCCTGGGATGGGGCCAATTTTGACCCCAGGACCATGATTTGAACTTACTTGATAGATGTCCATAAGGCAATGTTACACACCAAATATCTTAACTCCAGGCCTTGTGGTTTCTGAGAAGTTTTTTTTTTTTATATAAGTCTATGTTACATCAAGTGACCCCCTGGGTGGAGCCAATTTTTACTCCTGGGCAATGATTTGAACAAAGTTGGTAGAGATCCACTAGACAATGCTACACACCAAAAATCTAAGCTTCAGGCCTTGTGGTTTCTGAGATTTTCCTATTTTTTTCATATATAAGCCAATGTAAAATCAAGTGACTCCTGGGGCGGGGCCAATTTTGACCCCAGGGTCATGAATTGAACAATCTTGGTAGCTGTCCACTACACAATGCTACACACCAAATACCTAAGCTCTAGGCCTTGCAGTTTTGCAGGAGAAGATTTTCAAAGTTTGCATTTTTAAAATCTATTTTTAGCTCCTGTGACCTATTTTTTCAACCAATCAAAATAATTTGAACAACTCTGATAGAGGGCATCATAAGGATGATTCCTGTGAAGTTTGGTCAAAATCCATTCAGCGGTTTAGGAGAAGATGTTGTTTAAAGGAAATTGTTGACGCCGGACACATGCACGCACACACGGACGACAGATGCCTGACAAAAGGCCATCACAATAGCTCACCATGAGCATGTTGTGCTCAGGTGAGCTAAAAAGGAATTGTGTTTCTGCAACACATTAATGCCCCACCCACCAGTGTAATCATGTTGGTCAGAACCAATTACTTTTTAAAGTTTATATCATGCACCAACTTACATTACGGTGTGAATGAAGTCATCTTCATAGACAAAAAAAGGTTAAACACTAAGGTAAAGCAAAGGGGAAGATCAACCAATTTTACCATGTTCATCCAACCACAAAATATAGGTCACAACCATGAAGTTGCATTAATATTATTGTATCATAAGTTATATGATGTTCATGTGTATTAAGCTTCATGAAGATGTGAAGTCATAAAATCTTAAACACAAATATAAACCAGAGGCAAACCAATTTCATCATGTTAATCCAACCATGAAATATTTGTCTAAGTCATAAAACTGCATTAATATTAAATACATTGTAGTTCAGATCATGATGAAGATGTGTACAAACCTTAATGAAGCTTAAACACACAGGTAAAACCAAATAAACCATGTTCATTAAATATAAGTCACAGCCATAAAATTACATAGGTAAAACTGAGGCAGAACAACCAATTTTACTATGTTTAACCAACCATGAAATATAGGTCATTTCCTGTTTTTTAAACAAACTGTCGGTGCATAAAAAGTGCAGTGGCATCCTTCTAGTCCAGACTAAGATGTGTCATAGATTTCATGACATTTGAAGCATGTCCAATTAATGGGAGACCAGTCACTCAGGTGAATGTGCATGGAACTTGGCTTGATGAAGCAAGTTTTAGTTGTGTGTGACATAGTCACTCATAACTATAGTACATATTTTCTGAGCAATTGATTCTCTACTTTGACAACCTCTCAATTTTTGTAAAAATGATCGAACGATTAAACATAACTCTACAATACAGGTATGCTTAGATAAGGCAAAAGTGTTGAAAAATCAGTTTTGTATCAAGAAAAAATATTTACTGGACACAATATTTGTCTGTGGCATAAAAGCACAAAAGAACTAATTTCTCTATGATGTTGCATAACTATCACTTGACCATGTGGAGAAATATAGTTTGTTTTGATGCAAATGTGGCTCGTAGACAATTTTGGATAGTAAATAAGCAGCTTTTGGTCATTTTAAATCGTTGAATACCCGTGGCCAATTGATAGATCATCATTCTATACATGTAGGCTGTGGGATATTATGGTTGAATTTGGTTAATTTTAGGGTGTGTCAAATCGCGTTTTTAAAACCAATCTTAAAGGCTGTTTTTATACAGCTGCTGGACGCAGTCATTTTTTTTTTTTTTATTGTTTACATGACATTCAAGCCTCCGTGCCAAAGAATGTTGCATATAAAAGACGCATTTTTATTGGTCGATAAATTAATCAATAACTACTGTATTATGATGGTTTGCTTGCCTATTTCCCCATGGCATGGTATCATGTTGTGAAATGGAATAAGTCAGCCGGGGGTATTCGACAATGGTCATTTTATGGTGTTACAATAACCCATGTAGAAAGCCTTAAGCTATCAACCTCAGTTACCTCCCCCGGTTATTTATTACACTATAAAATGACTGACCAAAACCTATATATCTACTATCTGAAATTGATAACGAGCCACCCACTGACCCTTACATAATTACTTCAATCTATATATAGTGACTGTACCTACTGAGTATAAATCAAAGTGCTGATAGTGCTGAGAGAACTGGATTGTCGCATTTCTTTTGTTTATCAAAGTTGATTCAATAAACTGGGATCAAATTTTCAAGCAATGCCTACAAACTCAATGTTATAAACCCGCTTTAACCTTGTGTTAACAAGGTCGTAACAAGAACAGATAAACATACCATTGATTTTGCTTCAATGGACTGCTTACAATTAGAACATCACCACTCTTATTCACCCTATTTCTCTTGCCTACAGTTTATAAGATTTCTATCAATATGCATATCTAAATCAAAAGAGAGGAAATCTGAACAACAATCTTTCATTATTTTATTTAAGTTTGGTATCTGGCAAAACTTGCGTTATCCAGAAGATCTGCAGCTTGTCAAATCCCCTTTCAATTGAGACACACATAACTTCAGTGCCTTCAGCGATTTGATTATTATATCTTTGTGATCTGCTCTGCTTTACTGCATGGATGTGAAGTTTGAGTGCCTACATATTCAGACCTACAAATATCATCATTTACCTTTTCAGTTTGCAACTCTTTTTTATATTAGTTCTGACTAACATATATATTGACAACTCTTACTTTTGTTGTTTTTTGGGGGTTTTTTTTGGAGGGGGGGACTATAATGAAATGAATGTTCTGATTAAACAACATGAAATTGACATTGACAGATTGTGGGAAAATGCGTGCATAGATGTTTTATGTCGTCCAATCAGTATAGCTAAAAACAACCACTGAAAGTTGGTAGAAGCAGACTTATACAGATGTATAAATTGTAGACTTTTCATGTTATTGTTTCCATAAGGTTGCATTTAAGCAATGATTTGTTATTCCTTGTGTTAATTGAATATCACACTGATCAAACCACGCACAGAATATAATGGTATTATATATAATTATCTATGTATGTATGACCCTCATAATCAAATTATGTCAGATTCTGTTCCTTACCCTATTCAGAGGGACAGAAAAATCATAATACAAATTCTAATGAAATTGGCAATTCTGGGGTTCTAGTGCCAGTGGATCTGTGGCAACTAATGTCATGATGAAGTTTCCTCAGCTAAGTAACATGAAAGGTTGTGAATTCAGGAGTTAACAAAAGTTTGGCACCCTTGGTGCTTAGATGGTATGAGCATCTGATACGCCACATGATGTAGGTATTAACAAAGCCAAGAGCACGGTGATATCTAGCTGCAAAGTGCGTGGTAAGCATACACTGCATGAATTGGGCTTCTTAACTGTTGCTCAAAATGAAAACATAATAACCTAACAGAGATTCAACATCTGATATAGGTAAAAAGCAAATCACAAGAAAAACTTTCATAAAATTATATGTACAATCATGTGACCGCAAGTTATTGTGCAATGTGTAAAATTGCTGATATCAATTTTAAATATTCGGAGTTAATTTATTGCTGATCAAACAAAATATATATGTCTCTCATTTGATCGCAGATCTTTTATGAGAGATACTGTTTATTAAGTGTCTCCCAAGATGTTAAGCATCTAAGCAAATATATTCACTGTCAAAATAATACTTATTTTGACAGCGCACCAAAAAAACAATAACCTGGAACAGTGAATCAAAAGCTTTCACCTGGCTCCCTGCCTTTCATTGATTTGTTTGCATACTTGTCAATATACTTATACCAACTGGTACATGTTTACAGTGTATCAAAATTCTACCCGAGTAGACATCAAAGGGAAGCAACTCTAGCAGGATTTAAGGCTATTTGGTCGGATAAGCTTGAAAGAAGTTTTGTCAATATTTATCATAGTCATTCTTTATCTGTTGTAAATTCACTTCAGTGAGCTAAGTAGCTTTAAAACCATATTTTGAAGCTCTAAAGGAGGTAAGGGTCTTCAACAGAAAAACTATCACAACAAGAATTTAGATGGAAGTCAGTGAGATTTTATCTTGGCCAGCACACTATTGGCATGTAGTGAAGTATAACAAGTCACAAACGGACCAGCCTATTAATTGTTTACTTTTTCTTGCTAAATCAATGAACCTGAAACAAATACTACACACAGTACAAAAACTGCATACTAAAGAAAACTGACTTAACATGAAGGGGAAGAAATATTTTCTATTGTATACAAAGGTTTTATCTAGAATGTAAAATCTTTTAGAGCATGTTCAAATACTGACTTCTGCCTTGTTTAGTTACTGGTGTCCGATTAAATCTGACCTAAACTAGTCTTACTGCAGATAAAGCAATATCAGAAATAATTAGGACTACAGTTTTTATGCAGCATCAGAAGTTCTGACTTAACCATTTACCTGATAGTCATGTTTGACTTAAACCTTTAACTAATATGAACGTACTCTGACTTAACCATTTACATAATATAGTCATGTTTGACTTAACCCTTTACCTAATATGAACATACTCTGACTTAACCATTTCCAACCTAATATGAACATACTCTGACTTAACCATTTACCTAATATAGTCATGTTTGACTTAACCCTTTACCTAATATGAACATGCTCTGTCTTAACCATTTACCTAATATAGTCATGTTTGACTTAACCCTTTACCTAATATGAACATACTCTGACTTAACCATTTACCTAATATAGTCATGTTTGACTTAAACCTTTACCTAATATGAACATACTCTGACTTAACCATTTACCCAATATAGTCATGTTTGACTTAACCCTTTACCTAATATGAACATACTCTGACTTAACCATTTACCTAATATAGCCATGTTTGACTTAACCCTTTACCTAATATGAACATACTCTGACTTAACCATTTACCTAATATAGCCATGTTTGACTTAACCCTTTACCTAATATGAACATACTCTGACTTAACCATTTACCCAATATAGTCACGTTTGACTTAATCTTTTACCTAATATGAACATGCTCTGACTTAACTATTTACCTAATATAGTCATGTTTGACTTAACCCTTTAACTAATATGAACATGCTCTGCTTTACCATTTACCCAATAAGTCATGTTTGACTTAATCTAACCTAATATGAACATACTCTGACTTAACCTTTACCTAATATAGTCATGTTTTCTTAACCCTTTAAGTGTGGAAAAAATCAACGACAACACGTAGGAAAAATCATTATTTGTTATTACTTTTTTTTTTTTTTTTTTACTTAACCCTTTAACTAATATGAACATGCTCTGTCTTAACCATTTACCTAATATAGTCATGTTTGATTAATCTTTACCTAATATGAACATGCTCTGTCTTAACCCTTTACCTAATATAGTCATGTTTGACTTAACCTTTAACTAATATGAACATGCTCTGACTTAACCATTTACCTAATAATCATGTTTGACTTAATCCTTTAACTAATATGAACATGCTCTGACTTAACCCTTTACCTAATAATCATGTTTGACTTAATCCTTTAACTAATATGAACATGCTCTAACTTAACCCTTTACCTAAAATAGTCATGTTTGACTTAACCCTTTAACTACCGGTAATATGAACATGCTCTGTCTTAACCATTTACCTAATATAGTCATGTTTGACTTAACCCTTTACCTAATATGAACATACTCTGACTTAACCATTTACCTAATATAGTCATGTTTGACTTAACCCTTTACCTAATATGAACATACTCTGATTTAACCATTTACCTAATATAGTCATGTTTGACTTAACCCTTTACCTAATATGAACATACTCTGACTTAACCATTTACCTAATATAGTCATGTTTGACTTAACCCTTTACCTAATATGAACATACTCTGACTTAACCATTTTACCCAATATAGTCATGTTTGACTTAACCCTTTACCTAATATGAACATACTCTGACTTAACCATTTACCTAATATAGTCATGTTTGACTTAAACCTTTACCTAATATGAACATACTCTGACTTAACCATTTACCCAATATAGTCATGTTTGACTTAACCCTTTACCTAATATGAACATACTCTGACTTAACCATTTACCTAATATAGTCATGTTTGACTTAACCCTTTACCTAATATGAACATACTCTGACTTAACAATTTACCTAATATAGCCATGTTTGACTTAACCCTTTACCTAATATGAACATACTCTGACTTAACCATTTACCCAATATAGTCACGTTTGACTTAATCTTTTACCTAATATGAACATGCTCTGACTTAACTATTTACCTAATATAGTCATGTTTGACTTAACCCTTTAACTAATATGAACATGCTCTGTCTTTACCATTTACCCAATAAAGTCATGTTTGACTTAATCTTTAACCTAATATGAACATACTCTGACTTAACCGTTTACCTAATATAGTCATGTTTGTCTTAACCCTTTAAGTGTGGAAAAAATCAACGACAACACGTAGGAAAAATCATTATTTGTTATTACTTTTTTTTTTTTTTTTTTACTTAACCCTTTAACTAATATGAACATGCTCTGTCTTAACCATTTACCTAATATAGTCATGTTTGACTTAATCCTTTACCTAATATGAACATGCTCTGTCTTAACCATTTACCTAATAATCATGTTTGACTTAACCCTTTACCTAATATGAACATACTCTGACTGAACCATTTACCTAATAATCATGTTTGACTTAACCCTTTAACTAATATGAACATGCTCTGACTTAACCATTTACCTAATATGGTCATGTTTGACTTAACCCTTTACCTAATATGAACATACTCTGACTTAACCATTTACCTAATAATCATGTTTGACTTAACCCTTTAACTAATATGAACATGCTCTGACTTAACCATTTACCTAATATAGTCATGTTTGACTTAACCCTTTACCTAATATGAACATACTCTTACTTAACCATTTACCTAATAATCATGTTTTACTTAACCCTTTAACTAATATGAACATGCTCTGACTTAACCATTTACCTAATATAGTCATGTTTGACTTAAACCTTTAACTAATATGAACATGCTCTGACGTAACCCTTTACCTAATATAGTCATGTTCTGGCTTAGCCCTTTACCTAATATGAACATGCTCTGTCTTAACCATTTACTTAATATAGTCACTGGCTTAGCCCTTTACCTAATATAGACATGCTCTGACTTAACCATTTACCTAATATTGACATCTTTTGACTTAACCCCTTTAACTAATATGAACATGCTCTGACTTAACCATTTACCAAATATAGTCATGCTCTGACTTAGCCCTTTACTACTATAGACATGTTCTGACTTAACCATTTACCTAATATAGACATGTTTTGACTTAATCCTTGACCTAAAATTGGTGTATTTGGTCGCTTTTGCAAACAGACCAGAACCAGACCAGACAGCTTATCCTACGATTTGCCTGATCATGTCTTCCCTGTTTGCCTATAAAATATTGTCGCTCAGATTCTAGTCACAAACTACATGGCTTAGAATAATCCATTCACAGTTCAGTAAACTAATATTCAACTAGAACTGCCATTGTCATGGCGCAAATACTTTGTCGCAGGAATTTTAATACAAGTAACATGTAGGTCAGAGACATGGTCACTGCATTTTCCCTCAATGAAATATATCCCCATATGAAGTTTCATCTTGTTACCTTTTTATACTTTTTGAGTTATGGTCCAGACAAAAATTAAGTATGAAAATTTACAAAGGGCAATAGCTCCAAAATTACGCAACAGGGAGTTATGGTTGGTCACTGCACTTCCCCTCATTGAGATCTATCCATGAATGAAGTTTCATTTTGATACCTTTTATACTTTTTGAGTTATAGCCTGGGCAAAAATTAAGTACAAAAATTTACAAAGGGCAATAACTCCAATATTACACAACAGAGAGTTATTAGTCTTGGTCACTGCACTAATTCTCAATGAGATTAATATGCATATGAAGTTTCATTCTGATTTCTTTTTTTAGTTATGATCCAGACAAAAATTAAGTATGTAATTAACAAAGGGTATAACTCCAAAATTATGCAACAGAGAGTTATGGTTTTTGGTCACTGCACCCATTCTCAGTGAGATCTACCCATATATTAAATTTCATCTTGATACCTTTCATACTTTTTGAGGTACAGCCCGGACAAAAATAAAGTATATAAATTTACAAAGGGCAATAACTCCAAAATGACGCAAAAGAGAGATATGGATTTTGGTCACTGCACTCCCGCTTAACGAGATTTATCCATATATGAAGTTTCATCTTGATACTTTTTATACTTTTTTAGTTACAGCCTAGACAAAAATTTAGAATGAAAATTTACAAAGGGCAATAACTCCAAAATAACGCAAAAGAGTGTTATCAGGGTTCGACATTAACTTTTTTGAGAGCTGGACCAGTGGTCCAGTAACTTAGAAAATCTACTAGACCTGACCTTAACTGAACAAGACCGAAGTGTAAAACACATATATGTCATACTTAGATCAATATACTTACTTCGGAATACCTAATGGTGTTTTTTTTTTCATGTTTACCTTGAGAAATGAATAAAGGGCTACAAAGATTATACTAGAATTACTCTTCTGTTATATGCTTTTCATTAACATTGCATGAACACCTTGATTGTACTTACATGGAAATCCCCATATATGCGAGTTCCGGATAATGTCTATTGTTTAATGATTTTCAATTCCATTTAAAACAAAACGATATGTTTCTTGCAATCTATTCATACAGTTTCTTTGATTCCTCTTTACCTTTCTCGTTCATTATTGACATTGTCTTTTTTGTCGGATGAAAAGACTATTTGACATTTTTCGTATCGGCTGCACATCGCGGTAAAAACAAATCGTAAAAAAGTCTATTGTCGTTATACATAGGATCCCAGCGTAATAAAAAGATTAGCGTTCATGCATTAACTTGCATCTCTAGCATTTTTAAATTAAATTTTATTCATTATGATACGAAGATTTCGTAAACATTATAAAATGAAAAGTTAGATGAAGAAATAAACATTCTTAGCTTAGTATTACGATATTGAACTTGGCAAATGCGTGGGGGGGGGGGGGGGAAGCCTCGTTCTGAAAACACAAACCAATGAGTGAATGTGTGTCAAGGTTGTTACTAAAAAATGCCGCTAAATATAGCACACACGGATTTTCCAAGAAAACTGTTTCAACAAGGGTCAATAGTTTGGCCCTTACAGTTATTTCTGTGCTTTTCATGTGTCAGTAGATAAAATTTCTGTGAACTTTGATCAATTTAGAACACGACCAGTCGGTCGTGTTAGCTTAGGACCTAGCTGGACCGGACCATCAATCTACTAGTGAATGTCGTTCGGTCGGGCCTTAATGTCGAACCCTGCAAGCCCAGCTCTACATTCCTGTCAAATACAATCAGCATACCTGCAAAGTTGCTGAAAAATGGAGTTAAAAAAAAGTTGACTCTTATATAGGGTTGACATAAATCTAAGTTGAAAAGGGGCCAGAACTGTGAAGCAAGAGGTACCATTCTTAAATGTGACTGGAGAAAAATAATGCACAAATTAAAAAAAATGCTTTAACCTTGTGTTAACAATGTCATAAGAAGAAAAGATGAACACTCCACTTGTTTCAATGGACTGCTAACAATTAGCACATCGCCACTCTTACTCTCCCTATTTCTCCTACCTACAGTTTATAAGATTTATATCAATATGCATATCTAAATCGAAAGGAAACAAATCTTAAACAACAATCTTACATGATGATTTTATTTAAGTTTGGTATCTGGCAAAAATTAAGTTACCCAGCAGATCTAAAGCTCGTCAAACCCTCTTCAGGTGAAACACACACAATTTCAGTAACTTCAGGGCTTTGATTTTACATTGCTAGCATCTCCCCTGCTCCCCTCCCAGTCAGTGTTGAAATGTATTATGCATCTTCTGAAGAGGAAACCAAGGACCAAATTTTGAAGGATTTCAGGTCTGATACAGGGACCATCATAGTACTCTTCAGTACAGTGGTATTTGGAATCAGTGACCTTGACATTGTGATCCACTAGGGCTCACCAAAATCTATTCTTGGTGACTGGCAGGAGTTAGGGAGGGCTGGCAGGTTTGGGCGACATGCTTTAGCTGTATTTTACTTATACAAACAGTCTCTGAAGAAAAATCAAACAGACAATGAACTACAAATCTCAAGAAACTTGGAACGGGATTGTAAAAAAAAACACTATCTTTCTCCATGTGTGAGGAATAATTGCAGACTGTGTACATTTTAACTGTTGTATGTGTTGCACCACCATGTGTTGTGAGAAGTTTGTTGTGGAGGAAAGTTATTCTTTTAAAAAAATTGTAAGTTTTTCATTGAATATTGGAAGTAAAATGTTATGAGGTGGACAGGGCATTAAAGTGAAATTAAATCCCTGAAGAAAATGTTGTACATCATAATTTTGTAGGGGCTGCTGGACAATTGATAGAATTGCTAGACAAGCTCAAATTATAGGATGGTGTACTATGGGTCCCCCCCCCCCACACATACTATAACCACTCGTGTGCTATATGAATGAAATAGTGCCACAAGTGATAGACAGTACACCCAGTAGAATATCACTGTAAGTCAGGTCTAGAGTAAATATATTGAATAAAAATACTAATGCTAAATTCTAATAATTTAGGTAATCATTGAATGTACACTTCGTCAACAGGAATTTTTCAGTATCTTTAAAAGTTTGTTTGTTGGGTTTAATGTCCCACTGACAGTATTTCAGTCATTTGGAGACGATGTCTGCTAGAGAGATATAGTGCTGCCACACTGCAGTATCACGCTGAAGACTTGTGGCATGATACGACACCCAGTCACATTATCCTGACACTGAGCCAACCAGTCCTGCAACTACCCTTATATGCTGAGCGCCAAGCAAGGGAGCTATACCAGTACTCTAACCACTCGGCCATCAGGGATGGTATATTATATGGTAATTAATTAAACTGCTGTTAAATCCATATTTTATGGTTTGAAAAATTATTGAAGGCATTCATAATTTACACACTCTTCTGCAGTCTTCTGTACCTCCGTAACAATAAGGTCTTATCTGAAGAAAAATACTTTACATATACATCGGCATAACTAATTTGAATATTGAAGAAGTAGTTATTGTACATGATTCATTTAAACAGCATTTCATTCACCGTGAGGATTAAAACCTGATTTAAAGGTATGTTGAGTTCATTCAGTTTTAATGCAGAAAATTTGATTTTAAAATTAGGCTTTGGTTAGCAATTAAAGGAAAACTTTCCACACAGAAATTGACCCTTCTGGCTACTGACCTTTCCGCACAGAAATTGACCCTTCTGGCTACTGACCTTTCCACACAGAAATTGACCCTTCTGGCTACTGACCTTTCCAGCTGATGTATCAGTGATTAATCTAGAAATTCTCTATAATGAGTCCCAGGAAACAAATGAGTCCTAAGCTTTAGTTATGAGTCCCAAGCCAAAATTGTGCGTCCAAAAATCACGAACATTTCATTATACAGAAAGAATTAAACAGATTTTTTTTTCACTTTTCTTAGACCTGCCCCGACGTTTCTTGGATGAGTTCCCTTTAGTGAAAAGCACACATGATGAAGGTAACGGGTAGGTGCCCGGTAACCGGTAAATACCCGGTGATCGGTGATGTCCTGGCGACAAGTGAAAGATGGTTGATGATAGGTGCCTGGTCGGTGACCAATAACCTGTTACTGGAGATCGAATGACAATCTCGTAATAATGCTTCATTGGCAAGTCACTCACCCCATGTGGTGGCGGGCTTGTCGAAGCTTCTCAGGAAAACCCCGAAAATTAGGTTGACGACAAAGACGAATGCCTTCGATGCTTGCGAGATGAATAGGACTGCCTGGCACTGGCTAAATCTCTTGTCTCCAATCAGAACAAGAGGCACAGGTGTTCCCTAGAGAACATCCCGCACAAGAAAGGCAGTTGGGATGTGTATCCCACTGGCATTCACATGGCTGCAACAACCTTGGAGCTGAGGCATTCTGCCACAAAAACACAATAAACAATAAAAAAGTAGTTAGAAACGAGTGAATAACAGGAAAAGAAATATATATACAGAAGAAAAAATCTATATACAAGCCTACTTGGCAGTCAAAAGTAAGGAAGAAAACCAGTACAAGCGGAGGAAGCTGAATCTAGAAGGCATGCTAAACGAGCATAGGTAAACAAGATGGCTTCCAAAAACAGAATTGAGTAAGCATGCGCCACGGGAGCTTATGTCATAGCAATATCCGGGTACCTTGGGACAAGTGCATTTCACAGGACTCTGTTTTTGGAAGCTAGTAGTAGCGAAATAGATATCTGGGTTACAACAGGTATATATTAATGCTATTAAAACTATAATAAATTATTATGTGTTGCTAAAATATGGGCACAGACCAAATTATACACTTTCGAAGCCACTCAAGTTCTTCTGAGAAGTGCATGGTTAAAATGATTTATTAGATTTATTCATTTACAAAATGAATTTTCAATATGGGGAAGGAAAATTGTCATTTATACATGTATTAGGATTTTCAGTCTTCATCCAAAAGGAGTTTTTCATTGGTACCTATTAATGCAGCCTCCTTAGAGAAGCCTACCATTACAAAATGGCTGGGTAGATTTAGACATGCATTGCACCTGTTTCCATTCTTTATCATTTTATCAATTATCAAATAGACAAAAGTATCAATATTTTTCAAATCTGTATTGATAATTTATTGACAAAATAATTTATCAATGCTGCCACTCAATATCGTTTCTATCAATGACAGCTCTACCTCGGTTCAGCGAGAGATAACAAAGTATCTTTATATAAAATCATTGAGTGATAATATAGAAAACAAAATTTTAAACAAGTTCTAGGTGATTTAAAAAGTAGGAAAATATTGTTACTAAAAAAAGAAAAGCAATATTGTCCAATGCAGAAATGTGTGCTGCCATACAACAGTCTCAGTTACAAGCTCAAATGACAATCACTGATCTCATGAACAACAGTTACAAACAGTGAAGTCTACAAGGCCATTTTACCATGGCATCTTCCTAAATTCTTACACCCTGTTTTAAAAAGTACCATGATCTGATACCTTTATTTATGATCAAGATACTAATTGCAGCCACAGAAAGTGGTGAGGGAACTTACGTGAGGTCCGACCAGCTTGCACGGGCCCTGGCCAGATAGGACTGTATG
>CM037777.1:71969805-72019805 GCA_021229015.1 Solen grandis
TCATCAAGTTAGCTTGCTTAGTTATCGCGGGATCCCATTTTTGCCATATTTTCACTATTTCCGTTACCATAGCAACCACAATTTTAGTCGAAGAACAAAAATAAAATGACGTGCATAATCTACACATTGCCATCTAGTCATATACCAAGTTTCATCAAGTTAGCTTGCTTAGTTATTAAGTTATCGCGGGATCCAGATTTGAGCGGACAGACGGACAGACGGACGGACGGACAGACGGAGGGCAAACCTATAGTCCCCTCCGGTGTGAACACCGGTAGGGGACTAATTATTCATGTAAATATATCCACTAGGAAGCAGATATTTTAACATCAATCTTGGTAGAGGTCCACTAGGCCATGTTTCATACCAAATATCTAAACCCAAGGCCTTGTGGTTTCTTACAAGAAGATTTTTCTAGTTTTTCCTATTTAAGTCTATTTAAAATCAAGTGACACCTGGAGCAGGGCTAATTTTGACCCCCAGTCATGACTTGAACAAACTTGGTAAAGGTCCATTAAACAATGCCACAAACCAAATATCTAAGCTCAAGGTCTTGTGGTTTTGGAGAAGATTTTTATAAGATTTCACTACAAAAAATCTTTTTTTAGCTCCTGTGACCCAGATATGCAATGGACTGGAATCATTTGAATACCTTCATGCAAAGAACATCACAGGCAAATCTGGCCCGGTGGTTTCAGAGATGTCGTTTGAAACAATTGTGGACAACGGACAGCCATCGATCCTAAAGTTTGCACAAGCTAAAAAGCTGAAGACATTGTAAACAGTAACAGTATTCTACAAAATGCGAGGTAAAAACCACATTTTAAATCAACAAAATTGGCCAACAGGTAGATCGATTGAAAGATTGATTTTACTGTTGCTGTAACAGTATTTCAGTCATATAGCGATGTCCAGCTAATTGAAAAATTAAACAAGACTTACTTTGAAGTTGAAGTTTGATTGTAATTCTGTGAGACAATGATATGATGATGAGAGGAAATAGATGAAATGAGAAGTAGCTTTGGTGCATGCGCGGTCAGGATTTAAATATTTTTGTCATGATAGTCCCTACCGTTTTGTTTGCATTTATAAGCAAACTGTGTTAATAGTTGTTGTTTTTTAAATTTACCGATCATCAATATCGGTGGGAGGGAGGCATTTCATCTCATCATATCCTAGTCTCAGAGTTGCAATCAAACTTCCAAGTAAGTCTCGTTTGATTTTCAATTCTATGACGAAAACAATCTTATATTCGCCAATGAAATGAGACTTTACAGCTCTCATCAGGACAAAAAAGATATATGCACACCAATGGTATGCAAATACTACAACTTACTACCATTGGTTATCATACCTTTATACCACTTGCGACATCCTTCTCCACCATAACTTGTCATAGTACTTTTAGAACATGCTTTTTTTAGACCATCCAGCTTTCTTCATAATTTTGGTCATAGGCACACCAATCAATCTTGCCTTAGATGTGCTTGCTGACCGAAATGCACCAAACATTTTAATGTCTATTTCAGACTTACACAATACCTCTTTAATCCAACGTGAGACTGTATCCTGTGTTACTGCCTTGTGAGGTTTCATGAAGCTGATCAACAGTTTATGTTTCTCCGGAGCTCGTAGGTTCTTGGTGCGCTTTAAATACTCTTTAAGAACAGTGTATACCCACAACCTCCTGTCTAGAGGGAACATTTTTAAATGAACTCATGAACAATTAAAGCCTGGTCTGCTTTGTTTCAATAAACCATCAAAAAACAATATGAACTCAGAACTGTGTTTCTCTAACCCAACAGTTAACAAATGAATTGTGTTCTAGCTGCATTCACAAGTACCATCAACATAGTCAATTTTAGTACTTTGTTCACATCCCACACATGCTTACTTTATAAGTAGACAAAGGTGACACATATTAATCTACTGTATAAAGTAGTTGAGAATTTAAACCTTCAGGAACATGAGTTCTAAGTTTATGTATCCAAAAGGTTTCTTTGCACAGGCGATCAAGGTTGCTATTGATAATATAACAAGAGGGCCAAGATGGCCCTAAAGACGCTCACCTGAGGACATTTGTGCTGACCAAGTTTGAGGAAGATTGAATCAAAATTGTGGCCTCCAGTGTGTAAACAAGGTTTTTCTAAGATTTGACCTACTGACCTACTTTTCAATCGCTTTTTAGGTCTGTTAGATTAATGATCTTCGATAATTCGTTGAAATTTCTGAAGAGAATCGTATACCTACCAAACTGAAACCGGAAATGGAGGGCTGAATAGTTTCCTAATTTTTCATTGGTTAATAATATTATAACCTAAAACGACCGAATGTGTTTTTATTACCAACAATACGATTATCTGTACTTTCATATCTTTCTTAAAGAAAACCTTTATTTAATATACAATTGACACAATATATTCTCTTAGTCTTTTTATCATTTTATTTAATCGTAGATACTGATTTTAATATAAAACATATATAAAGTATGTAATTTAAAGTAAAAAGTGATTCAATCAAGGGCCAAATTTTAACCATTATCTAGTCATAATCTCTCAAACTAGTAATATTGCAAAATATTTTTTTTATGATTGGTCTATAATTATGAATTATGTGGGTACGGACCACTAGACAATATTTCACATCAAATCTATAGATTAAGCTCTAGGTCTTTTCCTATGTAACTCTATGTGAAACAAGTGACCACTGGTGCGGGGTCATTTATCACCGTAAGGCTATGATTTGAACAATCTTGGTAATGAACCATTAGATGATGCTACATACCAAATATCTAAGCTCTGGGCCTTATGGATTTACAGAAGATTTTTTAAGATTTTCCTATATAACTCTATGTAAAACAAGTGACCCCTGGTGCGGGGGCATTTATCACCATAGGGCTATGATTTGAACAATCTTGGTAATGAACCATTAGATGATGCTACATACCAAATATCTAAGCTCTGGGCCTTATGGATTTACAGAAGATGATTTTTTAAGATGTTCCTATATAACTCTATGTAAAACAAGTGACCCCAGGTGCGGGGGCATTTATCACCATAGGGCTATGATTTGCACAATCTTGGTAATGGCCCATAAGATGATGCTACATACCAAATATCTAAGCTCTAGGCCTTGCAGTTTTGCAGAAGAAGATTTTCAAAGTTTGAGTTTTTAAAATCTATTTTTAGCTCCTGTGACCTACTTTTTCAACCAATCTGAATAATTTGTACAACTTTGATAGAGGGCATCATAAGGATGATTCCTGTGAAGTTTGGTCAAAATCCCTTCAGTGGTTCAGGAGGAGATGTTCTTTAAAGCAAATTGTTGACGACGGACGGACGCACGCACGCACGGACGACGGACAAAAGGTGATCACAATAGCTCACCTTGAGCACTTCGTGCTCAGGTGAGCTAAAAAGGCATAAATTATGATTTTCTAAATTAAAATGTACAGCCACAGTAGAGGAAAATGCTGGGTCCATAGAATTACGAATATCAAACTTATGACTGTTCATGTGTTTTGAGACATTTTGCTTGGTCTGACTAACATATTAAATGTTGCATTTTGTACATGTTATAAGATAAATGTCATTCTTAGTTTGACAGTCTTTATTACAACGCATATCAAACATTTCTCTTGTAACATGGCTAAAAAAAAATGAGCCAGTATTTATACGGGAACAGTGAGAACACTTAGGTCCGTTACAACTTTTAAAGAAAAATGTATTAGATTCATTATGTGTGAAGTTTGAATTCACTAAATAGTCACATAAACTTTTTGGACGCTGGTACGCAACAATAGGTTTAAAATAGTTGTGAACAAATTTAAGATTTTTGTTTTTCAATAACTTCAGGTCCCAGAATTTATGTAGAATACCGCCTATATTTGGTAAGGTTGTATTGTACATAGCAATGAATGGAATAACATTTTTCATTTCACCAGTCACAGAGGCTAATGCATCCTCTTGAGACATACAAGACACATTACTAAAACTTTGTCCGTTACTGATTTGGGATCGTTTCTGTCAAGGAAAAAATTCTGTAGTTGCTGGAGAAAAGCGTTGAATTTTGAATCATCAGAAATAATCCTCTTGTATTGCTTTGCCAAAATCTAACAACCTATATTTTAAAGTTACATTATCTGCATATATGAATGAAATACAAAGTCAGGAGATCTTTCAAAAGTTATTGCGCAGAAACTGTCATTTCATATAAAATTTACCTATAAAGGTGTCACAATATACACATATTTGGGAAATATTACATACATGTACTTCTACAGGTTATTGTCTGGCCTCATTTTAGCATGTTTTAGGAGTTACTGACTAAAGTGTGTTATTT
Organism: Solen grandis; assembly: GCA_021229015.1. Lineage (NCBI taxonomy): Eukaryota > Metazoa > Mollusca > Bivalvia > Adapedonta > Solenidae > Solen > Solen grandis. Next base: position 71,974,147 of record CM037777.1, read on the forward strand.
TGCTAAAACTAATAAGTACACCGATTACTTCTAAAATAAAGCATTTTAGCACTTATTTCATTAAAATCTGTCAAGTATTTACAAAGTTTAAGTTGTGTACATTGTTGTTTTGATGAGAGTATTGTTAAAATTTACCATTGCGGGCCTCATGTATTCGCTGTCAGGTGACTGTTTTGAACAGAACTCTTGCTTTTTCTTCCAGGTGAATAGTAAATGTGTTCAACAAAAAGCTGACATTTCTAGTAGTTGTTTAGTGTCAAAGCGGCTGGGACTATTTAAGCTGGATCTCACCGACTGGACAGGGACATTATGGTATAGCACCACTGGGTGTGAAAGTATTCGTAATATATGGCATTTGGATAAGTCAATTGTATTATTTTATATTCAATGATTTTTGATAAATTTTTGTGCTTAGATTTTTTAATTATTATTGTGGAAGCTCTGACAGTTTATTTTTAACAGTTTAATTATTTAGTACTCAAAAATAACTAATATTGTAGATTGTTGCCAATGGTTGACGTAAACTTGTCTATTGTATTGTACGTATTTGTTGCAGAACTTGATAACGATGTTACACATTTAGGGTGTTTACTGTTTGGGAATTAATTGTAAATAGACAATTGAAATATTCATGAAACTAAATGGATAGTTCGTCTTTCACACATTTCTCTATGTTAAATCGCTATTATCAATATTGCATATTAAATAATGATTGATGAGATGTGTTATATTTTGTCGACAGATTACGATACTTCTATTAATAATGCACATCATTATTAATGTGCTAGTATTACTATCCAGAAGCAATGGTATAGAGTTATTTTGTAATATTTCTGTAAATGGATTGTGTTTAAAATAAGCCTTGGTTATTGAGGCTCTTACACATTTTATACTTTTGTAGTTGTTCCAACCTTGGGTAAAACGTATGGCAGTAGATGACAGGTAGGGAACGCACAGATAGTGTTACGCTAGTGCCATATGGTGACTACAGAGTCATACCTGTTGATATTTGCCTATGTCACTTTATTGCAGATGATTGGAGATTTTATATTATAGTGGGCTAAATATTGCTTGTTACTCGAGATATTCAAGTATATTGGTAAGCTCAAGTGATACTCTAGCTTAGGGACTAGAGATCGAGACTTGCATCTTTGGACTTTGTCTACAATAGCTGACAGCTGGGCATTTGGTCCGGGTCAGTAATATATTGGTTTACCAACGTTGGATTACCAAACTTTGAAATCTGCAGTGTGGCAATATTCAGTTTTCATCAGTTCACTTTAGTTTCATGAGTGAACAGCCTGTTAATTATTTCATTCAGTCATTCTCCCTTTTATTCATTATCATCATTATATGTAATTGTTATTATCAATATTTGTCTTGTAAATAGTTATTGGGCTTAGTATATGAATTCAATACATAAAGTCCTTCAAAAGTTATTGTGCAGAAATGACCACTTCAAAATTTGCCTATAAAGGGCACATAATTCTATAAGGAATTGGTGGTTTGAAACCAAAATATAACGACTTATATTTTGATGTCACATATCTGCATATTAAATATGAATTCAATACATTAAGTCTTTCAAATGTTCTTATGTGGAAACGAGATGTCTACTGACAGATGTACGGACAGCGCCATACAACTGTAAGTCCCGTCATTCCATGGGTGTATAACATCTGGGCCCCCAATTCATTGATCGTAAGTGTTGATCTCTTAAATTTTAAATAAATATAATTCCAGTCATTAAGATGTTTATAACTAAAGTAAAACATTGCTTTTTGAATTTACTCTTTGAGACAGAATCTAAAATCTAGACTCAGGGGACTTATGATTTCAATTAGAGCTACACCAATATTTAAGATGTGTTGATACATTACAGATTTGAGATTGTCACGTGTTTTGATTCTTGGAATGCTCTGTAATCAAAGTTCAAATACAAATAAATCTAGTGGACATAAAGGACCAAGGTCATTGTTTTCAGTACAACTAGGCATAACACTGTTCCTTCTACAGTGTTATCACTATTTTCAAGGGAAATTTGATTATGAAGAACACACATATTAAGAACTTGATTTAATATCAATAAAGTTTGAACACAAGAACAACATTTTTGATTCAGTCATTATTATGCAAAGATATATACATACAAAATCATATGAATCATTTTTTTTAAATAATATCAAAGTATGGCAGAAACATGATTAATTGAAAAATTGAGCATCAAACAGTAAAGAGATTCATGTAGCTTACAAGAATGAAAATGAACTGAAACATTCAAAACTGAATTGTTAAGCTGAATGCACCAATATGAAGGGTTGTGTTTAAGGCAGGACTGTCACAACAGCATGTGCACCTGGTACAACCTATCTTTACCATGTGACTTTTCATCGTGTAACTAAGCATCTCTTGTCTTTTTGTCCGCCTCCTTCAGACTGATCCATGTGTTGAGCTGTTTGGTGCGCAGCTTGCTCCAGATCACATGATCATTTAATGCCAGGATCTGGGCAGCTGCAAGGGCTGCGGCATCTGGGGAGGTCACTGTTGAACAACCAAGTCCTGAAAATGGAATTAACAGTCACAACATAAATGTGACATAAGCTTGTAAAACATGTGTATGCCTTCCTCCCTCATATGCCATAATAACCATGTAAGCAATTATCATTTGTACATAACATCTGCATGGGACAAATTGACCATAAACCTATCTTGGGCTACTAGTCATATTCATCATCCTTCCCTTAATAAATAAATTCGGTATGGTTTACATGAAGAGTATGAGACTTTAAAGTAACATTTTCAGTAACACATATTACATTAATAGTGTTTGACCTTCTGACCTTAGCCTTTGAGGTACTGACCCCAAAATCAACAGGGTGCTTCTGCTAGACATAAGCATCAACCGTACAAAGATTGAGACTGGAGGAACTTTTAGAACTTAGGATATCACTTGGACAAAAAAGCTCGATTAACTGTGTTTACAGGTGTTTAAGATATGACCTTAATTTTTGAGATACTGACCCCAAAATCAATAGGGATCTTCTGCTAACAACCATACTAATTAAAGATTCAAGGGTTACTTCTTAAGTTATCACTCAGACACTTGGTCTGCATACAGACCGACATGTGCACGGCAATATACCCACACCTTTTCAAAGGGGGAATAAACTAGAGCTCTGCAGATCAGTGCCAATGCTCGTATGTTTTACATATCAACAATGGGATGCCATATCTGAGATTTAAAGTTTGAACACCGTAAGTTATAAAGAGTAAATATGAATAAGAAAAAAAAATATCTTATATTGTGTAGAAAAAAGTAATTACTTTGAATAAAAACAATTAAAAACTAGATGTCATTCGTCTAAACGAATGATAGGACTTTCTGCAACCTGTGTTAATGCAAAAAGCAGGAGATAGAAATTTCATGTAAGGACTCACCTCTGGTAGTATTTCATGTTCATGCTGAACAATTGACATTATATTCCGCGAAAAATAAGCGTTTAGTTACGAAGTAAAAAAATAATAAGTAGCAGTAGTAGTAGTATGCTTATGACGTCATATGACGTCACGACTCAAAATATATTAAGAAATTATGCAGAACTGCAAACTGTGTAAGTTTCAACTTTCTATCTCATCCCGAAGTTCTTTAACACTAAAATGAAATTTTTGGTCCTATGTTCGAATCTTACTTCAGCCACAATACTTCGGTTTTTCGGAATTAAGGTTTCTTTAATTAAGGAATTAGGCTTCTGAAAATCATTGAAATCGAAATTTCAGCGTCTGAATCATTTGTCATTAAATTTTCATTGCCCTTCGACAATTTCAACATATAGAAATAATCTTGTTAATATTAGAAATACATTATCATATAATGACGTCACGTGACTTCATATGATGTTTATTTTCACAAAATGTTTAAGACTCCCAGAGGCCTATATACTGACCAAATATCACTTTTCTATCTCAAATAGGACCGATTTTATAAGCATTTAAAAATTTACGACCTTGGTTTGAATCTTGAATTTGCTATAGAACCATGGACTTTTCGAATTTTAATAAACGGACACCGAGATGCACAACTAGAACTTGATATACACATTCTGTGAAAATTTGATGAAAATCGGTTCATAAACAATGGCTGTAGACCGCGTACAAACTTTTGTTGCATATTTCAAGTGTGACGTCATATGACGTCATAGGCATATGAAAATCATAGAAATCAAAATTTCAGCATTTGAAGCATGTGTCCTTAAATTTTTATTTTCATTACCATAGCAAGCAGTATTTTTATCCAAGATAAATATCAAAGTAAGGTGCGTAATGTCCATATTGTCTTCATATACCAAGTTTCACTGAGCTAGCTTATAATATGGTATTTAAGTTATCACAGCATCCCAATTTCTGGACAGCCAGACGGAGGGCAAACCAATGCACAATCAGGGCTTATGACACTTGACCTCTTAGTGTGACCATGAACTTTCAGCTATAAACCCAGGTATTGTACACAACACATTGTATCATTACGGTGCACATTTACCAACAAAAAAAATTCAAAATCTATTGAGGAGTGACAAAGATACGGAGCGGACACAAAAAACAAACCCTTTGAAGTCTAAGTGTGATCTTGACCATGGAGCTACAGACCTGGGGATTGCACGATGCTTCATGATAGTGAAAATTTTTGCCTGTAATTTAAAAAGCCATCAAGGAATGTCAAAAAAATAGACTCCATTTTTGACCTTTGAACTCTAAGTGTGACCTTGACCTTGGAGCTAAAGACCTGGGGATTGCGCCAACACATCTTCTCATGATGGTGAACATCTCTGCAAACTAATTTCATAATCCATTAAGGAATGTCAGTTATGGAGTGGAACGAAATCTGGACTGACAGACGGATGGTCAAATGGACAGTGCAATTACTGTATGCCCACCTTTAGGGGCATAAAAAGGGACATAACTCCAAAAATATAGCTTTCAGAATAATGCCCCTTGTTTTACAACTGCACTTTGTCATGATTATCAAGTATTTTAAGTTTTGTATCGATACCTTTCATAGTTTTCAAGACATTCTACTCATTAAGAAATTTTGACCAAAATTATAAGTCAACAAGGGTCAGGACTGCTACAAAATATGCCCATCACAGTATGGGGACTCTCAGAAATAGCTCAGAGAAACAAGCTATTGTCTCCTAAATCCCATTAGTTAATGAATGTTACTTATTAAAACAATCATGTTGAAACATTTCCATTAATTTGAAGGAAAATGTCTCTTTTGACTTATTCAAGTGTTCAAGGGCCATAACTTCTAAGTCATTCACGCGATAATGCTGAATATCGAACTCATCCGCGATTTTACAGCCATGCACATGTGTGGAAAGTTTGAAAAGGATTGGTCTAACGGTATTGAAGTTAGAGCCCAGACAATCACAATTTCAAGTATTTTGTGTACGTCAAGGGCCATAACTTCTAAGTCATTCACACGATAATGCTGGATATTGAACTCATCTGTGATATTATGGCCATGCACATGTGTGAAAACCTTGAAAAGAAATGGGCAAACTGTATTGAAGTTAGAGCCCGGACAATCACAATTTCAAGTATTTTGTGTACATCAAGGGCCATAACTTTTAAGTCTTTCATGCGATAATGCTGGATATTGAACTCATCCGTGATATTATGGCCATGCACATGTGTGAAAAGTTTGAAAAGGATTGGGCTAACGGTATTGAAGTTAGAGCCTGGAAAATCACAATTTCAAGTATTTTGTGTACGTCAAGGGCCATAACGTCTAAGTCATTCACGCGATAGATAATGCTGGATATCGAACTCATCCGTGATATTATGGCCATGCACATGTGTGAAAAGTTTGAAAAGCATTGGACGAACGGTATTGAAGTTAGAGCCCGGACAATCTTAATTTCAAGTATTTTGTGTACGTCAAGGGCCATAACTTCTAAGTCATTCACGCGATAATGCTGGATATCAAACTCATCCGAGATATTATGGCCATGCACATGTGTGGAAAGTTTGAAAAGGATTGGGCAAACGGTATTGAAGTTAGAGCCCGGACAACAAATGTTCCACGCCCGCCCGCACGCCCACCCGGCCGCCCGCCGTGAGTGTTCACATAATACGCCCCATCTTAAGATGGGCGTATAAAAAGGGGCATAACTCCAAAATATTGCTTTATAATGATGCTTACCAAACTTTTTGATCCTTTTAAATTAAAAAATTTTAAAAATTTTAAAAACCCCTTTAACAACTTGTGTTGAAAACTTTATTTTTTAAAAATTAATAAGCAATATTTACTAAAATTTTAAGTTAAAAAGGGTCATAACTCTAAAATACAGATTTTAGAATAATGCCCCTTGTCTTACAACTTAGCCTTATCATGATTATTAAGTATCTCAAGTTTGGTGTTTATCTTTTAAAAGTATTTGAAAAATGGGCTACATTAAAGTTTTTGCATGACGACTACGCAGCGATCATAATAGCTTGACCTTTTCTTTGAAACAGACGACCTAAATATGGTCATAACTATTCCTGAGATGAAGGGTTAAGATTCACTTATAATAGGCCTTACTTAGGCTCTCCATCTGAAGCTGCTTATAACTGTTAAGTCTGTTGAATACAAGGCAAGGTTAATATAGTGAGGTCATACCATACTAGAAAGGAGTAATTCCAAGAAAAGAACCCACCAGAGGGAAGTCTCAGGGATGACCAAATGTCCTCAGTGCCCCAGTCTGACGAGATTGGGGGACAGTTGATCACTGGCCACGTAGCATTGCCAGACAATACTGGGCCAAGGCCATTGCTTCTACCAGCCACTGCGATGAAGACTGTTGGTATGCCCTCCCCTGGAAATGGAAGCATAGTGACTAATCAGTAAACATATCTATGGCTATTACACACCTTTCACACTTTCTAGGATATATCCAAATTTCTTTACTGATCTTTCACACACACAAACAAATGGACATATGTAACAATACCAATTCATGTTAGAAAAGGGCCATAAGTTAAATTTAGTCAAGAGACATATTCCTTGGTTTTCTAATGCCCCTGAACACACTAATAAACTTTTAAGTCAATACCATGAATGGTTACTGAACTATAATCTGGATAGTAGCTTGACATTATCAGTGAATTCTTATCATGATCTTGACAATCAAAACATAATCATATCATCCTCAAATAATCCTGAAGTATATGAGACCTGGCAGAGTTATGGTTCTTGATCACAGCACTTCACATAGTCACCATCTCTATATATTTGAAGTTTAACCTTAAGTTTTTTAAAGATGATAAAAAATGGGACCAGTTAAGAGTTATGGTTCTTATCATTGCACTTCATCAATTTATATTTTAAGTAAATTACCTGTATAATATAATTTTTAAATATTGCTCTGGATAAAATCATACAAAAATTAGAAATGTGTCCACAGGACACAAATGCTCCTGCCATTTTGTTTCTTAAGACTGAGGTTGATATTTATGTCATTGATATAATGAGAAACTGTAAAAATAAAAGAAAATGATTTGTGTGTTGTGACCCTATCCTTAACCAAGTGATGTGACCTTGACTTTCCAACTAGCAACCTGTCTTGCCCCAGGGATCACTTATGCTAAGTTGTTTCTAATCAAGACCATACACAAAGGAATTATACATGTATCCCGGACACAATTGCTTACACAGATTTAAAGGTCAACTGAGAGCTGTAACAATGACCTTGAGGCTAATAATCTTAATTTTGTTTGTGACACATTGCGCGCCTAGACATTGGGATAATTTGTGCAAAATTAAACATTGCCTACACAAGTTACTATATTATAGCATAATACTCAATATATAATCCATACAGAAATACCATAAGATCATTTCAATGCCATCTGTTGTCCAAATTTGAAGAGAGTAGCTTAAAACTTCATAAGTAGTTCACTCAGTCATAATCAAAGTCATCAAAGGTCATAGTTCTATGCCATACACCGAAAATTGAAGGCCATAACATAACAAGTCAACAACAGTAACTGTGACAAATAAGCACCACTACTTCCTACCTTTTTTAAGTCTTTTTTTTATATACAAGGGTTGATCATTATATTCAAACTATATCCTTATTCTTTGTCAGACCATAAAGATCAGATCTAACACATTTACAATAAAGTGTAAGGGTGTAACGGTATACCGTACAACAATATACTGCAGTATTTTCTTTATCGTACGATTCAAGGTACGCTCCCAGGTCTGCACGGTACAGTACAGTATTGTAAACTTCTATGCTTTTTTATTTAATTTCTTTCTATAACAGCAGCTTCCCCTTGGTAAATAAGCGATATTTTTCACTTCCTAGAAATAAAAATTCTCCTAACAATACGATTTTCCCATCCACTAACTTAAAAGACATTGTATATTACTTAAATGAAAGCACTTGCTGTGGGCAGTTAAAAAATTCAATAAACAGGCAGAGTCATTCTTGGAATGTTATGCAATCAACACACATTCTTATTCTTCCTAATTATGCAATGATGCTGGATACTCGGATAGTATTGTTCATACTTTCACACTCACTACCGGCTACTGTTTTACTGCTAAAATTGCGTAATCATCACAATGGCGGCCATATGTGATAAACATCAACAATGTTTGATGTCTTCTATATATTTTAATCAATTTAAATGATTGATCAGTTTGCCTTTGGAGTAAAAGAGCAAAATTTCAACAGGTAACTACATAAAAGATACTAATTTATATAAAATGGGATCAATTAAATGCCTTGATGCAAATTATCGCTAATCGAACATCTGAAATCAAAACTTCATCCAATTGGAACCGCAGGTGTTTTTTCCTTGGTATAAATGTAGATGCTTCAGCTTCAAGTATCATCTTTAGTGATGACATTGAAAATATTTCAGTTGTTCTCTTGCTGACGTCTATTAAAGAATAAGCATTAAAAATAAGTCTTTTAAGTTTAATTTAGTTTCTGCAATAAATACGGCACTTTCAATTTATAGTATCATGTAGTTTTTATATTACTTTTATGATGTTAAAACAAGATTTTTATCAGTAAACAACAAATTAAATCATATAAAAAGTGTTTTTATGTTAATTACTTTACTGATTTTTTTTTTGTTTTTGTTAATAATTTAAAATTAAAAAAAAATTCTTTAGAAAGCACAACTTAATTTGTATTTATTATTATATTACTACTATATTAAACAATTAAGAATTTATCTTTGTTCTTAATTATTTATTCTTCATTTAAAGATAGGAAACAAGGTTGACAAAACTTAAAAGCCCGTATTGTGATCCGTATGGCATCATGACCACTGTATCGCGATATGTATCGTATCATTGGGTAAACGTATCATTACACCCTTAGTAAAGGGCAACCCTTGTCTATCGATTTTAGTCAAATTCTATTATTATGACCACTATACAATTGTTCGATCATATTTACACTATAGTGAGGTTATTCCGTTTTAAATCTAGGAGAACCTGGGTTGAAAACATAGTACTTTAGTTGGTTGACTGACGTCACTCACAACTAAAAACCATATGACCCCAGGGATGGAGACAATTTTGACCAAAGGGCCATGATTTGAACTAACATGGTAGAGGTCCACTCAGCCATGTTACACACCAAATATCTAAACTCTAAGCCTTGTGGTTTCTGGAAAGAGGAGGTGTTGTTTGAAACAATTGTGGGCGAAGGAGATAACAGACAACGGACAACCACTGATCCTAAAAACACTATGTATTCAGGTGAGCTAAAAGGTCAACCTGAGCGAACGCTCAACCAGACATAATCAATTTTTCATTGAAAAACCTGTCCAAAAATTTATGTTTGTGAAAAGGGGACAAAAAGCCTGTGCCGTAGTTTTAAATTAAAACACTTTGTTAAGTTTATAGAGTATCAAACCTATCAAGACTTACCTTCATACTGAGCAAGTATGTTCATGGTCTCTGAGGTCCCCTTGTGTGCAGAGGTGACTCGCAGCTCACAAGGAACACCATAGGAACGGCATGCTGAGCGAATCTTCTCACAGTGACTCAAGTCTGACGGTGACCCCATCAAAACTACAGTACGAGCAGATGGTTTTTGGGACAGCTTCTGTAATCATCATTTTTTGTTTACTATTAATTTAAGAAATGTCATACAAAAAATGAATATATGCCATGTTTGATAGCGCAATCATTTCTAATTTTCAAGACTTTTTGCACATCATAAGGTATAAGATTCTTGCAAATCTAAAGTTTATGGTTCAAACTGTCAATTTTATATTAATTTTTCAAAAAAACCAAGACATCATAACCACATGACTCAACATAAATTCCATGAAGTATGCACCACTTCAGTCGATAATCTGTTCATAATGAAAAACAGGAAGTCCAGGCCTTTTTCTGACCATTTTGGGAAAAATGCAGTTTTGGAATAGGGAATTTTTTCGCGCGAAAACTAGACTATTTGGGAAGAATTCACTAAATAAGCTAGTTTCTTTTTTTAATCATTTTTGTGATAAGATTTCTTGCATTATTTTCATAATGAAAAAAATTAATCAGCTCTAAAAGTAACACAAAAACACATATTTAACTTAAAATTACATAATCTATTTTCACTTATCCTTTTGTATGCACTCAATTAACAAGAGGGCCAAGATGGCCCTAGATCGCTCACCTGAGAAAAGTATCATTCATTGCCTGTACAAAACAGATTGCTTCAGAATTAAGATGATGAGGTGAAACAATGTTCAGGAATTTTCTGACCCCATCCACAAAAGATATCATCATGACAAACATTCTGCCAAATTTTGAGGATGATTGGACCAAAACTGTTGCCCTCAGAGTATAAACAAGATTTTTCTAAGATTTGACCTACTGACCTACATTTCTATCCAGCCCCACCCATTTTCAAACTGGTTCGAGATATCATCATGACAAACAATCTGACCAAGTTTGAGGAAGATTGCATCAAAACTGTGGCCTTTAGTGTGTAAACAAGATTTTTCTAAGATTTGACCTATTGACCTACTTTTCGGTCCGGCCCTGCCCATTTTCGAAAGGGTCAAGATATCATCAAGACAAACATTCTGACCAGTTTGAGGATTGAGCCTCAAAAATTTTTAATTGACCTACTGACCTACTTTTTGATCCAACCTGACCCATTTTCGAAAGGGTTCAAGATATCATCAAGACAAACATTCTGACCAAGTTTGAGGAAGATTGGATCAAAATTGTGGCCTCTAGTGTGTAAACAAGATTTTTCTAAGATTTGACCTACTGACCTACTTTTTGATCCAACCTGACCCATTTTCGAAAGGGTTCAAGATATCATCAAGACAAACATTCTGACCAAGTTTGAGGAAGATTGGATCAAAAGTGTGGCCTCTAGTGTGTAAACATCAAAATTGTTGACGGACGACAAGATTTTTCTAAGATTTGACCTACTGACCTACTTTTTGATCCAACCTGACCCATTTTCGAAAGGGTTCAAGATATCATCAAGACAAACATTCTGACCAAGTTTGAGGAAGATTGGATCAAAATTGTGGCCTCTAGTGTGTAAACATCAAAATTGTTGACGGACGACGGACGACTGACGACTGACGACGGACGACGGCCGACGGACAATCAAGTATCCCAAAAGCTCACCCTGAGCTATGCTCAGGTGAGCTAAAAAAGGATTGTTCCAATCATGTGTCATGTCAGCATTCTCACTCATTTGTGTGCAGTCAATTATAATTTCAAGTTTTTAGAAGTGAAAGAAAATCCACAAAAACCAATGACACTTTGAATAACAATTAATTTCTCACAACTGCTTATTTACATGGTTTGAAATACTAGGCGTGCATCTTCTCTGTAAAATGCTGAAGATACTATGCAAGTTATCAAAAATATGTCTTTATAGCTTATATTCACAAATTAAATGCATTACCATTAACCATTTCCAAAACAAAGTCGGCAATTCACCTACCTGAAATTTGCTGTTAATTTGCAGGCTTAAATGCAAAAGTAGAAAAATATATTGAGAAAAGTTCAAATGAGTAGATTATCAATTTTTCTTTTTTATTTTCAATATAGTAATTTTAAATTAATTTTTTTTTTTTTGCAGTTGAGAATTTCATCATTTCTTTCCAAATATTTCTTTAATATTTTACTTTTTTCCAAGTAATTTAACCTCAGATTAATTGTGATTATTGCATATTTATTTATTTAACTTATGGTAGGTCAATAGCCATGGTAATCAATGCAGACATTTACCCGACTCAGCAAATGCCTGTCAATCAAATTGAATCAATGAAAGAGGCTGGGTTGGGATTTTTTAATCAGCATTGGGAATTTTTTTAATAGAATTGGGAAAAAAAGTATGATTTCTCATTGGGAATGGGTCCGTTTACCGGACCCAAGTATACGCCAGAAAAAGGCCTGAGGCCCTAGATCGCTCACCAAAGTACATAAGCTTACATGGTTCAGATTCAAGATTCAGATACAAAGAATTCTTGATGTGGAGGCCTTATTCTTCAGGGGATCAACTTTATTTCTGGAATAATGGTAAACAGCAATGAGGTGACCATTTGTGCTAAAAAATTAAATTTCAACCATTGCTTTCATAAAAGAATTTTGAAATTTTCTGTACAGTGTATATAATGAAACTAGCCTATCTATCCCCTAGGGGCCTCATTTTTTAAGGGATCATGTTTATCTTAGCAATTATGGTAGACAGCCATGAGGTGACAATTTGTGTTGAAATTAAAATCTGGCAATTGATTTCAACTAGAACTATCACTGAAGGTGATTAATACCCCTGCAAAATGCTTTGATACAGGAGAAGCCAGACTCCAGGCGTAGCATAGATTAGAACCTGTATACATAGAATATTGGATATGATAATAAGTAATAAGTAAGTCAAGTCTTTATATAAAGTGGATAGGGAGTCAGTTATGCTTGTTTGGCACAGTAGTTTAAAAGTGTAGAGTTACAGTTCTTGGACACTGCACATCTCCTAGTCACCATCTGTTTACATTTTAAGTTCAAGTAAATACCATGACATTGTATAATATTCGAGTTATGTTGGGGACAAAAGACAAAAAACAAAACAAAACAAAGGGAGATAATTAAAAAAAAAATGGGACCAGGTAGAGTTACAGTTCTTGGACACTGCACTTTTCCTAGTCGCCATCTGTTTACATTTTAAGTTTCAAGTCAAAACCTTGTATAATTTTCGAGTTATGTTCCGGACAAGAAATACAGAATTAAGAAAAGGGAGAGAATTTAAAAATGGGACCAGGGCAATAACTCTGCCATTCGTGAGACAAATCAAGTGAAAATATGACAAAAACCTCTCCTGGGGATTTTCATTGTACACACAAAATTTGAACTGAATTGGTTAAGAAATGTAGAAGAAGTTCGCATCATAAGATATTTAGAGTTGAATCAGGAACAATAACTCTGTAATCCTTGAAATAACTCAAGTGAAATTTATGTCACTCACCTCTCCACCTGATTATTAATGCACACACAAAATTTGAACTGAATCAGTTAAGAAATATAGAAGTAGTTCGCGTCACAAGTTTTTGGGATGGACGGACAGACCAACAAACCAACAGCCTGACTCCTATATACCCCCTCTCAAACTTCGTTTGCAGGGATATAAAGAAGAACTTTAAAATTTTCTATATATGGTATAATAGAAAACTGGCTGATCCCCTTCATTTCTGACTTCATTTTTTATGGGATCAATTTTATTTTAGCAATTATGGTAGGCAGTCATGAGGTGATAATTTGTGCAAAGAGGAACTTATTTCTAACAATTGGTTTCATAGAAGTGAGATGACCATACACTCCAATAGAAATTAAATTCTAACCATTGCTTTCATAGAAGAAAATTGATAAAATCTTCTATAAACATTATTTTAGCTATTATGGTAGACAGCCATGAGATGACCATTTAGGGTCAAATGAGATTAAATTCTGGCCATTGGCTTCAGAGAAATATATTTTTTAATTTTACCATTTAAGTTATATAAGGAAACGATGACCTTTGTGATTTTCCAGAAAGTGATGTCACCATGCACGATGGGACACTAGGTTGCACATTCATGGAAAGTTACATGCAAATCGGTCAAAAAATAAAGCCTGCAGGGCCTAAAAACTGCTTATTTTGAATGCAAAATTGCTTATTACTGTGTGACATAAATTGATGTCAGCTGTCACAGAATACAAAGAAGACCTCAGGATATATGTGCTGTCCAATTCTCATGTTTCAAACTCATCAAGAGCCTTTTTAACATGAAATTATGTTTCTATGACCCTAAGTTTGAATCTCGGTATTGACATAAAATTTCGAACTTTTGGAATTTTGAAATTGAAGGCATAGATGCACATCTAAGGGCCTTTCTTTTTCCAGTTTTGGGGAAGGCGCCCTAGCCCTTTTTGTGGGGAAAAAAACACAATTTTCACAATTTTTGTGATTTTTTTACCATGTAGATCAGTTATCATTAAAAAAAACCTCTATAAACAGGCTAAAGATTATATATATATTGTTAGCAGTTAAAATTCAAGTAAGTAATATATAAGCCTTAATGCAGATGTTACAGGACATTGCTCTAGATAGTCTTCATGTGTAACTTAATTTTCCATGCTCCTTTAAAATGGAGTTAACATTGCTGACCTTGATTGAGGGGTTGGCATACTGACTGAATCTTTTTTTAATTACTCTAAAACACTTAAATGAGATTGGGAAAGATGGGATGATCAAGAAAATATTGTATCGTAGTCGATAATTTAGTTTGTACCACTCGCTTTTGTTTACCCAAAAAGTTTGACTAGATCGTAAATCAGAGCTGTAACAACTTAACTAACGACTGTCTTTTGATTCTACCAGCAATTAAATAATAATGATATCTGAGGGTATCCTTCATTCACCCATACAATCAGTATAATTTTCTGAAAACCTGCGCAACACTTCAACACAGAAGTGTCAATACTGCCCTTAATGTGAAATACACAGGTGAAGGTCGTGTCCTAGACTGCTTATCGATTTTTCTCGGTCCAGCATATATCCACATGAGCAATAATGATAACCAGTCTGACTGCTTAGGTAATAACAAGCATGTGGGGTTGTTTTATTTTACCATTATTCATAATACAATTTAATGGGGATTTTTTTCTGAGAAAGGGGAATTTTGGAGGATATTTTGGGGGAAAAAAGGTGGTTATATGACTTGGGGAAGTAGGCGGTAACCGGCTACTGCAAAGAAGGGTAAAAAGGCCCTGCATCTACATCCTAACTTACACCTGTGAAAATATCAATTCAATCTAACCAAAACTGACAGCTGCAGAGCACGAACCAAATTTGGTAGCTTATTTCAACTATGACGTCATATGAAGATGAAAATTGCTGCATTCAAAAGGGCCAAAGAAACACTTATTGGCAACCTGATTCAATTTGAACCTCAAAAGGAGAAATAATAATAAGAAGAAAAAACAAGAGGGCCATAGAGGCCCTGAATCGCTCCCCTGAGTAAAGGGTTACCAAAAGAAAATCTGTACAAAACAGTTTGAAATATGGCCAGTAGTTTTGAAAGATTTTTCCAACTGCCATTGCAACCAGAGTTCTACATTGATCAAGTTTATATTAGCAACTTTTGTGAAAATTCATCCAAAGATCATTGCTGCCAAGTTTAATCAAGTTTCAGAGGAGATGTCTTTAAGTTTTCACTATATACATATAAGGCAATTTAGCCCCACCCCTGGTGGCCATGTTTTCATACGGATTGGAATAATTTTTACAATCTTGATAGAGGGTTACCTAAGGAACATCTGTACTAAAACATTTTGAAATCTGGCCAATAGTTTTGAAGATGATTTTTAAAGTTTTCATATTTTTTCTTTCCATTGCCACGGCATATAAGTTCTACATGGATCAAGTTTATTTTAGTAACTTTTGTGAAGGTTCACCCAAGGATCATCCCTGCCAACTTAAATCAAATTCTGTTTGTGGTTTTCAGGAGATGTCGTTTAAAGCAAATTGTTGACGACGGACCATGCACGACGAACGCAGGGTGATCCTAATAGCTCACCATGAGCACGTTGTGCTCAGGTGAGCTCAAACCATAACGAAAGACCAAAAGGTCTATCTGCTTGAGGCAGATAGCCCTAATAAGAAACGTAGAACAAGAGGGCCATGATGGCCCTGGATCGCTCACCTAAGTATCGAGTTACCCAAGGAACATCAGTCGGTGCCAGCGGTTTCAAAGATGATGTTTAAAGATTTCACAATATACATATAAGGCAAATTTGCCCTGCCCCTGGCGGCCATGTTTTTTTATGGATCGGAATAATTTTAGCAACTTTTGTGAAGCTTCACCAAAGGATCATCCTTTTTAAATTTAATCCAATTCTGTCCAGCGGTTTCAGGGGAGATGTCATTTAGAGATCTTACTATACACATATAAGGCAAATTAGCCCTGCCCCTGGCAGCCAGGAGAGGTCATTTTATTCAATATATACATTTAAGGCAAATTAGTCCAGCCCCATGCTGCCATGTTTTTTTAATGGATCGGAATAATTTTAGCAACTTTTGTGAAGCTTCACCCAAGGATCATCTTTGCCAAATTTAATCAAATTCTGTCCAGCGGTTTCGGAGGAGATGTCATTTAGAGATCTTACTATACACATATAAGGCAAATTAGCCCTGCCCCTGGCAGCCACGTTCTTTTTACAGATCACAATAATTGTAGTAACTTTTGTGAAGCTTTACCCAAGGATCATCCCTGCCAAATTAAATCAAATTCTGTCCAGCGGTTTCAGGGAAGATGTCATTTAAAGATTTCACAACATACGTTTAAGGCAAATTAGCCCCGTCCCTGGCAGCCATGTTTTTTTTGTGTTAAAATAATTTTAGCAATGCTGGTAGAGGGTTACCCAAGGAACATCTGTACCAAAATATTTTGAAATCTGGCCTGTAGTTTTGAAGGTTGATGATTTTTAAAGTTTTCATATTTTTTTTCTTTCCGTTTCCATGGTAACCAGAGTTCTGCATTGATCAAGTTTATTTTAGCAACTTTTGTATAGGTTCACCCAAGGATCATCCCTGCCAAGTTAAATCAAATTCTGTTTGTGGTTTTCAGGAGATGTCGTTTAAAGCAAATTGTTGACGACGGACCATGCACGACGAACGCAGGGTGATCCTAATAGCTCACCATGAGCAAGTTGTACTCAGGTGAGCTCAAACCATAACGAAAGACCAAAAGGTCTATCTGCTTGAGGCAGATAGCCCTTATAAGAAACTTAGAACAAGAGGGCCATGATGGCCCTGGATCGATCACCTAAGTATAGGGTTACCCAAGGAACATCAGTCTGTATTAAACATTTTGAAATCTGGCCAGTAGTTTTGAAGGAAATGATCCCTGCTATGTTTAATCAAATTCTGTCCAGCAGTTTCACAGGAGAGGTCATATTAAGTTTTCAATATATACATTTAAGGCAAATTAGTCCAGCCCCATGCTGCCATGTTTTTTTGATGGATCGGAATAATTTTAGCAACTTTTGTGAAGCTTCACCCAAGGATCATCTTTGCCAAATTTAATCAAATTCTGTCCAGCGGTTTCGGAGGAGATGTCATTTAGAGATCTTACTATACACACATAAGGCAAATTAGCCCTGCCCCTGGCAGCCATGTTCTTTTTACAGATCACAATAATTGTAGTAACTTTTGTGAAGCTTTACCCAAGGATCATCCCTGCCAAATTAAATCAAATTCTGTCCAGCGGTTTCAAAGAAGATGATGTTTAAAAATTTCACTACATACATATAAGGCAAATTAGCTTCACCAAAGGATCATTCTTGTTAAATTAAATCAAATTCTGTCCAGCGGTTTCAGGGGAGATGTCATTTAAAGATTTCACAACATACGTTTAAGGCAAATTAGCCCCGTCCCTGGCAGTCATGTTTTTTTCAGATTGGAATAATTTTAGCAATGTTGGAAGAGGGTTGCGTAACCCAAGGAATATCTGTACCAAAATATTTTGAAATCTGGCCTGTAGTTTTGAAGGAGATGATTTTTAAAGTTCTCATATTTTTTCTGCCAAGTTTAATCGACAGACCATGCATGACGGATGCAGGGTGATCCTAATAGCTCACCATGAGCACTTTGTGCTTAGGTGAGATAAAAAACAGTAAGTTTCCAAACTTTGTCTGAGAGAATCATCTGAAGGCCTCTATTCTCATGGGATCAACATTGTTTTAGGATTAACATTAGACAGCCAAAAGATGACAATTCATGCCAAAAGAAAATTTTAAACCTTGTCCTTCGGTATTTTACTCTTTTCTGATCAATGTTGAAATTTTAAATTCAAGTTTTTCAAGACTTTTCGGTTACTTTTTAAGAGTTTTTCAAGGGTTCTTTAGGCAAAATGTGATTCCTTATGACCTTCCAGGGTGCAAAGTACTGGTCCAACCCAGGAACCGTCGAGAGGGATTAGTATAAGTTGTAAGAACTTGTTTCCCAATTGACGTAAAATAAATAAGTTTAAACTAAAATATGATTTTCAAGTGTTTCTCAAGGCAGACACCAAATTCAAGGGTTTTTTCAAGACCTTTCAGTTTCTTTTAAAGAGTTTTTCGAGGCAGACATCAAATTCAAGGGTTTTTCCAAGACCTGTGCGAACCATGTCCACCCTTATACTGACCACAACTCGTTCTGCCACCCACTCAAAGTTGCGCTTGACTGTATCAAGAGCATTTTGGGTGACCTCCTTCAGTTCACGGTACACCTGCTTGTCTTTCATCAGCCTCCGGTCTCCAGCTGGCCACAGGCGCCAGGAGTCACTGTCTATCACATCCGCCAAAAGAATCTCTCCTGAAGCATACACAACATTCCATAACTTCAATTGTTTCATAAAGTAGAAATCCATTACAATGTGGCATTGGAGGTGCAAACCTAGAAACCATATCATACTTCATCATATTGCAGGTATATAACCACAGTTTAACAAATCTGAGAATTGAAATCCGAGATGTGCATACTAGCTACAAGTACATCATTATACCTGGGATATTCGAACAAGAGGCCCATGATGGCCCTAAATCGCTCACCTGAGATAAATAGGTTGACCCAAGGAACATCTGTACCAATTTATTTTAAAATCTGGCCAGTAGTTTTGAAGAAGATGATTTTTAAAGTTTTCATATTTTTTTTCTTTTTGTTGCCATGGCAACAAGAGTTCTATATGGATCAAGTTTATTTTAGGAACTTTTGTGAAGGTTGACCCAAGGATCATTCCTGCCAAATTTAATCAAATTCTTTCCAGTGGTTTCAGAGGAAATGTTGATTAAAGTTTTCCCTATATACAGATAAGGCAAATAAGCCCCGCCCCTGGCAGCCATGTTTTTTACGGATCGGAAAAATTTTAGCAACTTTGGTAGAGGTTGACCCAAGGAACACCTGTACCAATTTATTTTAAAATCTGGCCAGTAGTTTTGAAGAAGATGATTTTTAAAGTTTTCATATTTTTTTTTCTTTTTATTGCCATGGCAACCAGAGTTCTTCATGGATCAAGTTTATTTTAGCAACTTTTGTGGAGGTTGACCCAAGGATCATCCCTGCCAAGTTTAATCAAATTCTGTCAAGTGGTTTCAGAGGAGATGTTGTTTAAAGTTTTCCCTATATACAAACAAGGCAAATAAGCCCCGCCCCTGGCAGCCATGTTTTTTTATGGATCGGAATAATTTTAGCAACTTTGGTAGAGGTTGACCCAAGGAACATCTGTACCAATTTATTTTAAAATCTGGCCAGTAGTTTTGAAGAAGATGATTTTTAAAGTTTTCATTTTTTTTTCTTTTTGTTGCCATGGCAACCAGAGTTCTACATGGATCAAGTTTATTTTAGCAACTTTTGTGAAGGTTGACCCAAGGATCATCCCTGCCAAGTTTAATCAAATTCTGTCAAGTGGTTTCGGAGAAGATGTTGTTTAAAGGTTTCTCTATAAACATATAAGGCAAATAAGCCCCGCCCCTGGCGGCCATGTTTTTTTACGGATCGGAATAATTTTAGCAACTTTGGTAGAGGTTGACCCAAGGAACATCTGTACCAATTTATTTTAAAATCTGGCCAGTAGTTTTGAAGAAGATGATTTTTAAAGTTTTCATTTTTTTTCTTTTTGTTGCCATGGCAACCAGAGTTCTACATGGATCAAGTTTATTTTAGCAACTTTTGTGAAGGTTGACCCAAGGATCATCCCTGCCAAGTTTAATCAAATTCTGTCAAGTGGTTTCAGAGGAGATGTTGTTTAAAGGTTTCCCATATACATATAAGGCAAATAAGCCCCGCCCCTGGCGGCCATGTTTTTTTACAGATCAGAATAATTTTAGCAACTTTGGTAGAGGTTGACCCAAGGAACATCTGTACCAATTTATTTTAAAATCTGGCCAGTAGTTTTGAAGAAGATGATTTTTAAAGTTTTCATTTTTTTTTTTTTTTGTTGCCATGGCAACCAGAGTTCTACATGGATCAAGTTTATTTTAGCAACTTTTGTGAAGGTTGACCCAAGGATCATCCCTGCCAAGTTTAATCAAATTCTGTCCAGTGGTTTCAGAGGAGATGTTGTTTAAAGGTTTCTCTATATACATATAAGATAAATAAGCCCCGCCCCTGGCGGCCATGTTTTTTTACGGATCGGAATAATTTTAGCAACTTTGGTAGAGGTTGACCCAAGGAACATCTGTACCAATTTATTTTGAAATCTGGCCAGTAGTTTTGAAGGAGATGATTTTTAAAGTTTTCAAATTATTTTTCTTTTTGTTGCCATGGCAACCAGAGTTCTTCATGGATCAACTTTATTTTATCATCTTTTGTAGAGCCTCACCCAAGGAACATTCCTGCCAAGTTTCATTAAATTCTGTCCAGTGGTTTCAGAGGAGATGTCGTTTAAAGCAAATTGTTGACGACGGACGACGCACGACGGACGACGCACGACGGGCGATCACAAAAGCTCACCTTGAGCACTTTGTGCTCAGGTGAGCTAAAAATACAATGTAACATTTTCTTGATTATTCATCTAAGTGATGTTTATACTGTGTGAAATGTGTGTATATTGTGTGTAAAATGTGTATATATTATATGTGTATATTGTGTGTAGTATGTGTTTATTGTGTGTTATGTGTATATTGTGTGAAATATGTGTATATTGTGTGTAGTATGTGTATAATGTGTGTAAAATGTGTTTATTGTGTGTAGTATGTGTTTATTGTGTGTTATGTGTATATTGTGTGAAATATGTGTATATTGTGTGTAAAATGTGTTTATTGTGTGTAGTATGTGTTTATTGTTTGTTATGTGTATATTGTGTGTAATATGTGTATATTGTGTATTATACGTGTATATTGTGTGTCATGTTGACAGACAGACATTGCTTGCATGTCCACAAAAGCTCACCTTGAGCACTTCGTGCTCAGGTTAGCTAAAAAAAAAAAAAAAAAAAAAATTAACCAGCATACTTCTTAAATCAACATTATTATGAGAAAAATTTATCAAGTGAGATGGGTGTAGGTGTTTCATGCATATTTTCACACAAATGTTTTCAATACCAACGCACCTGTCTTTGGGTTAACTCCAAACTCAATCTTCATATCAATGAGGGAGCAGTCCAATGCAGACCAACACTTCTCAAGGATTTCAAAAACCACTATCGTCATCCGTGACATTATTTCAATTTCATCAGGACCAATCAGGCGCCCTCCTGCCTTCAGTTTGGCCTCCACACATTGTTCGTAAGACCACTGGGGATCATGGTTTGCATCATCCTACAAAAATAACAAGAGTGTCAGTGATGCCACAATATACGCCGCCACAAAATATAAAGACCAAGAGGGGTCTTTTAATTATTGCTTTTAACATTTCTGTAAGCATAAGCTCATAATGAAGTCTGTAAGACCAATTAATTTAGCTGAACAGAGATAGAACCCTAAAAATGCTTCCAATATGAAAGTAGGTCAGATAGCAGTATCAATATGAATTCTTTTTTCTTTCTCCGCATAACTCTTGCAAAAATCACTGTACCAGAAAATCCCTGCTTTATGTACTTTTACCTGTCTAGAAACTTCAGTTGTGTTTTCAAGAGACCATGTTTAGAAAGGCATTACTATTGCAAATATTGATGAACATCAAAATCCCTGCTTTGTGCATATCTACCCAGTATAGTAATGACATTGCCCAAGTTTTGAAAAGATTAGGTCAGAAACATACAAGGAAATGCATAGTAATGCCACAAATCAAGTTATGAAAAGATTCATTCAGAAACGTAGGAGGAGTTGCGTTCACAAGGCTGCAATACCAATCAGCTACAGAGACTAAGTTTCAAGGGACACAAATCTTGTAAAAATCAATGAACCGGAAAATCGCCACTTCATGCACATCTACCCATTATAGTAATGACATTGACCAAGATTTGAAAAGATTCATTCAGAAACAAAGGAGGAGTTGCGTTCACAAGATATGGACGTACAGACGGACGCACAGACAGAGAAGAAACTAGATGTGGGTGTTCCTCGGAAC
Organism: Solen grandis; assembly: GCA_021229015.1. Classification (NCBI taxonomy): domain Eukaryota; kingdom Metazoa; phylum Mollusca; class Bivalvia; order Adapedonta; family Solenidae; genus Solen; species Solen grandis. The sequence continues at coordinate 71,996,700 of CM037777.1, forward strand.
ACTTGTGTCGCCTGCATTTAAGCATGTTTGATGAAAGAATTGACTAGAAAATCGATCTTTTGACAAATTATTGATAAAGCATAATCTATTTTGTGAGGTACAAAATAACACACACACACACATATATATATATATATATATTTTTTTTTTTTGGGGGGGGGGGGGGGGGGGGGGGAAAATTTCAAACAGTGCAATATGTAATAATTTTCCCGAGCACTTTCGACTATACAGTCTTCATCAGAGGAGTGTCAGAATGACTATGAATTCAAAACATTAACTGTAAGAAAAATTATGACGTCATTAAGCACTTATGACGTTAATTATATATATGTTGCAAGTTTGTAGTCATCATTATCATTATTGAGTTATCATTCTTGTGTACTGCACTCAGACCAATGAGATCTATCTACTATAAATGTTTAAGGCAACACTTTACAATTAGACCACACAAAATTAAACCAAAAAAAAAAAAAGGGAAATTCTCCAAAAATACAACAGTTTCATTTTGCACAATGCACTCCATGAGATCTTTCCACCTGTGAGGTTTCAAAGTAATACCTCAAATACTTTTCGAGTTATGGTCCGGACAAAAATAAAATCTCAGAATCAACAAAGGGTAATAACTCAGAAAATACGAAAGTCAGAGTTATCATTCTTGTGCACTGCACTCCACCTCAATGTGATCTATCCATGTTTTAAGTTTCAAGGTGATACCTCAGATACTTTTTGAGTTATGGTCCGGACAAAAATAAAATCTCAGAATCAACAAAGGGTAATAACTCAGACAGAGTTATCATTCTTGTGCACTGCACTCCACCTCAATGTGATCTATCCATGTTTTAAGTTTCAAGGTGATACCTCAAATACTTTTCGAGTTATGCTCCGGACAAGAAAGTGTGACGCCGACGACGACGACGGACAAAGTGATCCCTATGTGTCTGCCATGCTATGCAGGTGACACAAAAATGCCAATTATTGTATTATGAGTAATACAAAGGTTCATGAGACAATGCCACACACCAAATATCTAAGCTCTAGGCCTTATGGTTTTGGAGAAGTTTTTTTAATGATTTCACTTAAAAAATCTATTTTTAGCTCCTGTGACCCAGGTGTGCAATGGACCAGAACCATTTGAACAACTTTGGTAGAGCTTCAAGCAATGAACATCACAGGCAATTTTCATCAAATTTGGCCCAGTGGTTTCAGAGGAGATTTCATTTGAAACAATTGTAGACAACGGATTAATTAAATCATTTTAAAACATTTCACATGATATTTACATTTTCTATACAGCAACATTGTAAAACGAGTAAAACAAGACCTGATGGCATTATGGACGTTTTTGGTGTTTTTTTTTTCCCCCAACCTTTTTTCCCCTCAAAAGTTGGTCAAATGTCAAGCTCAACTGTATAATGAAGAGGTCCATCCACTTGGGTAACTGTCCAAATATTGAAGCAATCCAATGAAGCTACTAAAGTTATAGCAGGTTTAAACAAGAGCTGTCTAAAGACAGTGCACTCCACTTTCCCTAGTGCTGGATAGTATATTGGAAGGAAAAAAGAAACAAGAGGGCCATAGAGGCCCTGGATCCCTCACCTGAGTATAGGGTTACCCAAGGAACATCTGTACTGAAACATTTTGAAATCTGGACAGTAATTTTGAAAGAGATGATTTTTAAGGTTTTCATTATTCATTTCTTTCCATTGCCATTGCAACCAGAGTTCTATATGGATCAAGTTATTTTAGCAACTTTTGTGAAGGTTCACCTAAGGATCATCCATGTCAAGTTTAATCAAATTCTGTTCAACGGTTTCAAAGGAGATGTCGTTTAAAGTTTTCACTACATACATATAAGGCAAATTAGCCCCGCATCTGACAGCCATGTTTTCTTACAGATCAAATTAATTTTATCAATTTTGGTAGAGGGTTACCCAAGGAACATCTGTACTAAAACATTTTGAAATCTCGACAGTAGATTTGAAAGAGATGATTTTTTAAAGTTTGTTTGTTTTTTTTTTGGTTTTTTTTAGCACCTAAGGATCAAGTTTAATCAAATCCAGTCCAGTGGTTTAAGAGGAGATGTCGTTTAAAGCAAATTCTTGATGACAGACTACCCACGACGATGGACTTAGGGTGATCCTACGAGGGCGAGTCAATAAATAACCAGCCTAACCTATTTCGGGTTGAGATCTACCTCTTCTTTTTCAATATAATTTCCCTCCAGGGTGTTCCAAGTGCCATCAGCCCAGAAGTGAAGAAGTCAGGGTCCTTTCCATGGAACCACTCCTCAACTGCCGCCACAACTTCTTCGTCAGACCGGAAATAACGTCCACGTATATCCTTTTTCAAATTTGGAAAAAGGAAGAAGTCGCTAGGAGCCAGGTCTGGTGAGTAGGTAGGGTGCGGTATTAGTTCATACCCATTTCGCTCCACAGCATCCATTGCAACTTTACAAGTGGGACTCTTGCATTGTCCTGTTGCAGCAAAACACCTTTGGAGAGTTTACCGTGGCGTTTCTCGCGGATGGCGTTCCTCAGCTGGTCTAGCAAGTTTGCATAGTATGCTCCGGTTATTGTACTTCTCTCGGGTAAAATGTCCAACAAAATAACGCCCTTTGTGTCCCAAAATACTGTGGCCATCACTTTGCCAGCAGATGGTTGAGTCTTGAACTTCTTTGGCCTTGGGGATCCCGGCCCTACGCACTGACGACTCTGGGCTTTATTTTCTGGTTCATAATAATGCATCCAAGTCTCATCCACAATAACTAGATGCAAAAGGATTCATCTTTTGACCTCAAACGATTCAACAATGCACTGTATACTGATGCTCTCGTTGCCATTTGCTCATTGCTAAGGGATTTTGGGACCCAACGGGCTGTAAGCTTGCGCATCCCTAAACGATCATGCAAGATTGTTGAAACGGTACCATGTGAAATGCCTAATGCCTGTGCTATTTCTTCAACCTGACTTCGCCTATCTGAGTATACCAGATCTCTGACTTTATTACACATTTCTTTGTCGGTGGCATCAACTGGGCGTCCAGACCTGGCTTCATCTTCTAAAGATGTTCTACCGCGTTTAAACTCCCCAACCCAGAATTTAACTCGAGAATAAGATGGTGCAGAAGACCCACACACATCAACTAACTCAGCATGTATGTCCTTACCAGTTCTACCTTTTAAATGCAAGTACCGTATTACAGCATGGTACTCCACTTTTGATGAAAAGCTTGCTTTTACATCACTAGCCATGTTTGACATTCAATATCTGACAAACAAATGACTATATACATGTGTAGTTTTGTACACAGGTATAGTACATGTATTGAAACAATGCGTGAAAAACATGGATGTCTCGGTTGATCGGAGATGTCATAGGCTGGTTATTTATTGACTCGCAATCGTAATAACTCACCATGAGCACATTGTGCTCAGGTGAGCTAAAAAAGAAAAGCGCTACATTAGAATGAACGTCATGCCCCACACATAGACCTAGAGGGTCAAGGTCATTGAGGGTCAAGGTCACCTGGCAGGTAGAGTTCATCAAAGTGCATGCACCTGTGAAGTTTGGGGGCTGAAGGTGGAAGGACTTCTGTGTTATGGTCAAAGTTTGTGACAGACAGACCAGAAACAATATGCCCCAATCTATTGATCCGGGGGCATAAAAAAAGAGGGCCATCATGGCACTAGAATGCTCACCAGATTACCATCAGCTTAATTAAACAATTCAGTTTAACTTTGATTAAAATTTCAGATAACATGAAAATATGTCTCACTACCTTTCATCGTCTTCAATTCATTCTGCTAAATAAGCAATTAAATTAAAAAGAGGCATAACTCCAGAAATATAGCTTTCAGAATAATGCCCCTTGTCTTACAACTGCGCCATGTCATAAATATAAAGTATTCCAAGTTTCATGTCGATACCTTTAAAAGTGTTTGAATAATGGGCTACATTAAAGTTTTTTCATGACGACGACCCATTGAACATAATAGCTAAACTTTTCTTTGAAACAGACAAGTTTAAAATGGTGTTGGTTGCATTGGCAACCAGATTTCTGCATGGATCAAGTTTATTTTAGCAAATTTTGTGAAGATTCACCAAAGGATCATGCCAAGTTTCATCAATTTCTACAAAACAGTTTCAGAGTTGTCATTTTAAGAAAATTGTTGATGACAGACGGAGGGTGATCCCAAATGCTCACCTGGATAAAATTGTGCTCTGGTAAGCTAAATTAAAGGCTGTGCAATTTTCAAAACATACCATAGGTTTATAGAAAATAAGATATAATATTTTTTTTATCTCTCTCTCTTGTTTGATTCTTTCATAATACTTTAAGAATCATCTGTAGCATGTGTACATTTTACTTAGATGGATTATTGTGAAACTTTTTTATTCCCAATAACAATTCTCACGAACACATGTGGTAGAGACTAAGATATCAGTAAATTACTGTAATCATTTGTTTGGGTTTTCTGCCTTTCGCAGAAAGACCTTTTGGGTTTGTTATGTTTTTTCTTCTTATTATTATGTTTTTTCCTCTTCTTCTTATTATTCTACTTTTTTCTTCCTTTTGAGATTCAAATTAAAACAGGTTGCCGATGAGCTAGCAGCATGAAATTTTAACAGTAACATCAGTGACTTTGGCGCTTTTGAATGTCACTTTCTGTGATGTCAGATGATGTCAGGGCTGAAAAGAGCTACCAAAGTTTGTACGCCCTCTACAGCCATCATTTCTGGACCGATTTACTTGATTTTTTTCACAGAATGTATATATTACGTTCTTGATGTGCAGGAATATATACATTTTGCAATATTTGAAAAGATCAAGGATCTATGGCTGAACCAAGTTTCAAACTTTTGACCAAAACATGTATTGAAGTATTACGAAGCTCTCAGATAAGCTAGAAATTTGAAATTTGGACAGAACATGTGTCCTACTGATTTCTTTCTGCTCTGAGGAGACTGATGTCATATGATTTAAAATGACATTATGACGCGTTAACAAAATTTTTATCTAAAATATATGGTTTTTAGCACTGAAAGACAAAGTTTTTGACCGATTTGCATAAAATTTTCACTGAAGGTGCAACATAGCCTCTTATTGTCATCAGTCACTTCCGTTTCCAGAAAATCGCTAAGGTCAAGGTCACATGTCAATTATCTTTTTCTGCTGCCTTAAATATCTAAAAGACGAAAAATATTTTATCGAGACACTATGTGTATAATTAATCTACAAAGTGTTTAAAGATACATACAATTATGAAGTATGTGAATTGTGGGAATTAAAAGACCTTTCTAACGGTACCTAGCTTTTTAAAATTGGACTTTTTAAAATTGGACGTATTATAAGGAAGTTACATGAAAAATAAGAATTCAGTACTAGACGTCCAAGGGCAACATGTCAAGCCCGCCAAAGGATACCATATTGAACAGAATACCTACGAGAGGCATTGTAGAAGTTGTTGTTGTTTTGAAATTTAATGAGGTTTCATCTGTGCTGATTACAGCATTATGTATATAAAAGTACACGTTTTTTACCTTTGACCTCCTAGTGTGACCTTGACCTTTAAGATACAGACATGATTCTTACATGCAACAGATTGTACTCATAAGTAGAACTTTTCAGTCAGTTATTTCAAAATCTATCCATTTATTTCTAAGAAAGGACCCGGACATGCAAAAAAGTATATGTTTTTGACCTTTGATCTCCACGTATGACCTTGACTTCTACCAAATCATTTCAAATTCTATTCATTCCTTTCTAAGAAAGAACCAGGACAAGGAAAAAAGTACAAAAAGTGTAAAGTGTTTGTTTTATTATAGTGTCACCCCTATTGAAAGGGCCAGTCAATTTTGACTTATGAGACACCTCTTTTATTCCTCATGTACCTTTCCAGTTCCGTCTTATATGCCAGGCATCAGGCAGGAAGGCAACCAGTACCATTATTTAACTAGCTGGCGGCTCACCAACCGACCATATCAGAACGATCCTCTGCCAGGGATCGAACCTAGGTTGACCTCCCGCTCCTGAAGCGGATACCTTAACCACTAGGCCATGGGATCGGTTATGTTTTAGAACTATGACCTCCAACTGTGACCTTAACCTTTGAGCTACAAATCTGGTTCTTGTGCATGACACTAGGGCTGGGCTGATGGATCGGACTATCGATTAATTGCAATGGTTATGAGGACGATAGTACTGCATCGATAGTGGTTTCTGACCATCGATAATATCGCCGATAGTGTTCCTGACTATCGATAGTTCAGTAATATATACACCTGACCATAAAGTCTATCTGTTAAGCAAAAGAAAAAAACCAACAAACATTCCCTAACGTTGCAGTTAAAAGAGTAATTCATATCGTGTCGGTTTTTAGGATTTATTGCCAGTCTAATGTACATGTAAGGGATGGATATGGCTAAATCACTGACGAATGACGATAAAACTGACTCATAATTATAGCTTTTGAGTTCGAACAACAAATCAAAACAATCTCAATTTACAAGTCAATAACGTTTTCTTGAACTGTCTATAAAGTATAACACATTTTATTTTCGTATGTTTATATAACATGATTAACATTATAGCTGAAAATAAACATTACGTTTATCGCTGACGTGAGCATGCTATGGTTCTGGAATTATACCGTACCTGAAATAAACATCATGGCGACTCGCTCGCGTGACATTCAGTTTCAAATAGTTGAAAACAAAAGTGCAAAGTCAGAATTTGTTGGATATTTTTGTTTTTACTTTTGAATAAGTTTATTTTTTCTTTACTTGAGATTATATATATATATTTGACAAAGCTGTCAGTTGTGGATTTGAAAATAAAAACAAAGATAAAAAATGTTTATAGTTAACTGATACATTTATTTCCCTTTTATAAGACATGAGTCAAAGGGTCATTGGTAAAGCAATAGTATCGCAATGCATTGCAATATTAATCCTGCAATAGTTGAACTATTGCAATAGCAACATACTGACTATCGATAGTATCGCAATAGTCATTTTTGAGGTCAATGGTCAGCCCTACATGACACTCCATCTCACTGAGCTTGATATTTGTGCCAAATTATTTGAAAATCCTTCCATCCATGATGAAGTTACAGCCCAGACAAGCAAAAAAGTACATGTTTTTGAACTTTGACCTCCATCTGTGACCTTGACCTTTGAGCTATGAATCTGGTTCTTGTGCATGACACTCAGTCTCACTAAGTTTGACATTTGTGCCAAATTATTTGAGAATCCTTCAATCCATGATGAAGTTACAACCCAGACAAGCAAGAAAGTACAGTCAACATTGTATTAAGAGACCGCGCAAGGGACTGCCAAAAAGTGATCGCTTAATGAAATGGTCTCTTAATAGATATATTTGGAAATCCAGGCAAACAAGTCATATATATACAAACTGTAAGCTAAATTGTATCATAACGTTATATTACAACATAAATACAATGTAAACTACACAATGTTTTGTTGTTTTACAAAAATAAACATTAACATGTTTATTTTTTGTCATATCTTTCGAATTTTTAGCTGTTATGTTGGAATAATACCTTGGATCATTGGCTGAAGTTTGCATTTGGTGTTCGGTGGAAAAACACAACATTTGACATCGAATTCAAGGATAGATTCGGACAATTTCAAGAAAAAATATTATTTAACAATGAGCTTTCTTTATGTCTCTGTCTAACATAAATCCAGAAACCCCTGATAAATTTATTTCAACTGTGTGCCCTGGTCGCGAATCATAAGACGCAATGTACATACTTATAGGTACGAATTATTAATGGTACGCATTGACTCCGGAAGTATTAATTTACCTTATTCCCAAATATTCTTTTACCAAAATCCGAAGCATTCGGCATTTGGAGGGATGGTTTCAACTATGTTATGCTTAGTAACTGTTGAAACGGGAACCAGGAACTATATTTAGAATTTAGTTTCACATGGTGCAATCATGCATGGTCAAAACAATTTGGTTTCAGGTGAGCACTTATGATCGGGATAATTGTTTGTTTGTTCAGATGTGTTAAAGATGAATATACACATGCTCCAGCGTACACAATAATTAGCAACAGAATCAAACACGGTCGCTCAAAAAAAAGTTGATTTTGTGCATAATCTTACGTGCTGGGACATGGTTTATGTGGTCGCTGGTCGCATAATAAAAATGTCGCTCAATGGGATAAATTGATATATTAAAAACGTTTCGGCGGGATTTATAACGGTCGTTTAATAAAAAAGTCGTTTAATACAGGTGGTCGCATGTACAATGTTGACTGTACCTGTTATTGACTTTTGACCTCCAACTCTGACTTTGACCTTTGAGCTATGAATCTGGTTCTTGTGCATGACACTCCATCTCACTGAGCTTGATATTTGTGCCAAATTATTTGAAAATCCTTCCATCAATGATGAAGTTACAGCCCGGACAAGCAAAAAAAGTACATGTTTTTAAACTTTGACCTCCATCTGTGACCTTGACCTTTGAGCTATGAAACTGGTTCTTGTGCATGACACTCTGTCTCACTGAGCTTGACATTTGTGCCAAATTATTTGAGAATCCTTCCATCCATGATGAAGTTACAGCCCGGACAAGCAAAAAAGTACATGTTTTTGAACTTTGACCTCCATCTGTGACCTTGACCTTTGAGCTACAAATCTGGTTCTTGTGCATGACACTCCGTCTCACGGAGCTTGACATATGTGCCAAATTATTTGAGAATCCTTCCATCCATGGTGAAGTTATAGCCCGGACAAGACCAAATCCGGACAGACGGATGCACATACATACACCGAACTGCCATTGTGACAACTATGTCGAGCTCACCGCAAGCGGGCTCAACAAAAACCGTTCTTTCATGCACTCCTGCAGTAAGTCCCAATCACTTGATTGCTTTTTCGAAGAAACTATTAGTTTTTGAAAATAACCAAGAACAATATTTTAAGCATGATTCAATGCGGTTCTAATGGTATGCAGATTTTTATAATCAGACCTTTAATTATAAAGTTATTTGTCTAAGGGCAATAATAGTCATGAACATTGTTTTGCCAATTTTTGTCGTTTTCTTGAAAAATAACTTTCTTTATCTCAAACCCATAACAGAAAAGTTGAAATTTGAAAGATGTGAAATGTTGGAAATATGAAGGCCTTTCTTATTATACCTAGTTTTTTTAAAATTAGACAGTTAGATGAGAAATAAGAATTCATTTAAACCGTTCTTTCATGCACTTCTGTAGTTAGTCCCAATCACTTGATTGAAGAAATTATTAATTGTTGAAAATAACATAAAGAACAATATTTTTAGCATGATGCAAAGCGATTCTTATGGTATGCAGATTTTAATGATTGGACCATTAATTATCAAGTTATTAGTCGAAGTGTAGTAATTTACATGAACATCTTTTTGCCAATTTTTGCCTTTTTTGTAGGAATAACTTTATATATATCGCAAAAACCGTAACAGATAGGTTTAAACATGAAGTAAGTAATGTTGGAAATCAAAAGACCTTTCTTTTTAAAATCGGACATTTACATTTAGGAAGTTACATGAAAATAAGAATTTTGAAAAAACATTTTTACTTGTGCTTCTGCAGTTGATCCCACATATTATTCTAAATTTTATTTCTGTTACATTAAATGTATAACGTGATACAATAAATTATTTTAATGCTCTGTGCCCCCTTCAATTCAGCAAGAAAATTCAATGAAAATATGAGAAATAAATATTTCGTAGGAAAGGAACCTTGTATACCTTTCTTGCATGTAAAGAGGACTAATGATACTTCATTCCCTTGCAGAACACCAAGTTTGAGTATTATTGTAGTCATCTTAAAGATGGTTTTCGAAAAGCTAGCATTATGAAATTATAACTGAAAACAAAACCAATTATTCCCTTTTCAATGCATTGGCTTTAGATTTAAATTATGTCATATGACGTCACAGATTTCATCTGCTATCATTCTACAACTGTAAATTCGGGACGGATTTTCTTCAATTTTTTTTTAAGATGGTGTATGTCTGAATAGTAAATGAGTATGATCAGGTTTGACATAGTTTGCAGTGCAGAAAGCCCTTTCTTTTGTTCAGAACAAAAGAAGTCTAGTTTTTATTGTGGCTGCTATTTTTCAATGAAATTAAGTGTTATCATGGAAGCCTTTTCATTTTTTTTTCTTGATATAGTGAACTCTGACACTTGTGAGAGGAACTATATTGGTTGGGATATGGGCCCTACGTAAAATACCAAAATGGTAGATAGGTCACCAAAGTATCCACTTTACCTTGAAGAAAGTTTCCAGTTTGGGTGGACAGAACCTGTAGCCCTCCTTCACCCCAGGGTTTCGTCGCAAGAAGGACCCCGTGGCCACACGTCGTGTCACCCACTCAATGGGGATCATGTCACACAGATGTGTAATCATGCTGGTCTTCCCCGCACATTTCACATAGTGGGTCTTTACACCTGCATGTAATCATCACAAACTGAAGCTATAACAAGAAATGTTTGTGAAACATATATGCCCCCCTCATATGCCATATATGTATATAGCTATATTACATGCAAGGAGTTTGCCTTCATAATGTTGGCTTGTCACAAAAAATTCTCAAACTTCAAAAATTTGAGTGAAAATATAATGTGCTAAAATGTGGAACTAAACATTTACTGAAATAAAACCAGACACAATGAGATTTTGAGTTATTAGACAGTGCTTAAATCGTTCAAAATATTTATAAGAATCCAACTTATTAATTTGAAAACAGGGTTTTCTACATTTATAAGCAACAACTACATGAGGTTAGGACCTTAAGAGTAAAAATAAAATGGAAGTTATCACTTGGGCAAGACATTTATATAATGAAAATATATCAACATGTGACATTGTGAACTTGACCTTTGGATGTTGATTAACTAAAATTTTATTCAAGTCATCAAACATATATACAAATGCAACCTTGTGACCTTGACCTTTGAGGTATTGACACCAAAATTAATAGGGGTCATCTACTAATCATAAGCAACAACCACATGAAGCTTGAGACTTAAAGGTCAAATAGAACTTCAAGTTATCACTCGGACAAGGTCTGGTATTATATATACACAACATGTGACCTTGACCTTTGAGGTAATGACACCAAAATCAATTGGGGTCATCTACTAATCGTGAGCACCAACCACAAGAAGTTTGAGACTTAAAGGTCAAATAGAACTTAAGTTACTACTAATCATGAGCAACAACCACAAGAAGTTTGAGACTAAAAGGTCAAATAGAACTTAAGTTATCACTCAGACAAGGTCTGGTATTATACATACACAACATGTGACCTTGACCTTTGAGGTAATACACCAAAATCATAGGGGTCACTCTAATCTGAGCAACAACCACAAGAAGTTTGAGATTTAAAGGTCAAATAGAACTTAAGTAACCACTCGGACAAGGTCTGGTATTATACATACACAACATGTGACCTTGACCTTTGAGGTAATTACACCAAAATCAATAGGGGTCACCTACTAATCATGAGCAACAACCACAAGAAGTTTGAGACTTAAAGGTCAAATAGAACTTAAGTTATCACTCGGACAAGGTCTGGTATTATGCATACACAACATGTGACCTTGACCTTTGAGGTAATGACACCAAAATCGATAGGGGTCATCTACTAATCATGAGCAACAACCACAAGAAGTTTGAGACTTAAAGGTCAAATAGAACTTAAGTTATCACTCGGACAAGGTCTGGTCTTTGAGGTAATGACACCAAAATCAATAGGGGTCATCTACTAATCATGAGCAACAACCATTTGAGACTTAAAGGTCAAATAGAACTTAAGTTATCACTCGGACAAGGTCTGGTCTACCGACAGACCGACCGACATGAGCAAAGCAATATACCCCCTCTTCTTCGAAGGGAGGCATAATAAGGCTTTGTCAGTATTGCAAGCAATACAAGCGTCCAAAACCCAAGAAAAAGAGGGCCATATGGCGCTAGAAAGCTCACCAGAGTACATAAACTTATTTAAAACCTTTCATTTTACCAGGTAACTTCCAGCAGCAACCATATTCAAATTTCAGAAAAAAAGAATTCTTAAGTAAGTCATCTGGAGGCCTCATTATTGGGATCAAATTTATTTATAGAATAATGGTAGACAGCATTTAGTCAAAATTCTAATCCGTGTAAGTGTCTCTATCAATAAGTGTTAAGAACTAACACTTAAGAAGAAAAGTATAAATGGAGTGGAGATGAGACTTGTGACATAGAACTGTACTGGTAAAGCAGATTCGAGATGATTTCTAAAACGGATTTTATGAATTTGGCCTGCACAAAGTAATGGAAAATCAACTTTTTTCCAGGATTTTAACCCCAAAGTTGGGGTGCGCAATATCTACGAGTGGGCACTTTCTGTGGTCTTCTACAGTATCAAAACTCCAAGCCTTGTGGTTTCTGAAGAAAATTGTTCCAAGTGTTTTCCTGTGAAAGTTTATATCATAAACCATAACTCCTGACTGAATTGGCCGATATCAGCCATAATCCTACTTAGCTGAGAGATTACAGCCATAAACATTGTCATGATGTTTGAAAAAGATTGCTTAAAAGAAATAAAGATGCTAGAGTGTACACAACAAAGTGAAATCTGGCATTTTTTGGTATCACTCAATGGCCATAACTCTAAACCTTATATCATCCAAAATTGCACTTAGCCAAGAGATTATGGCTATGAACATTATCATTAAGTTTGAAGAAGATTGTTTTCACTCTAGCATATTCATTTCCTTAGCAAAATGAAATCTGGCAATTCTTAATCATTCAAGGGTCATTACACGATACCTAATAGGCAGATATCAGCTATAATCAAACTTGGCAATAAGATTTTATTTTATATGAACATAGTCATTAATTTTGAAGAGAACTGATTAAGAAATGCAGATGCTTATGGGCCGATATAAGCCATAATAGAACATGGCTGAAAGATTATCTAGGTACAAACATTGTCATAAAGTTTGAAGAAGATTGCTGAAGGAATGAAGATGCTAGAGTGTACACAAGAAAATGTTGATATGGAAGTCTGGCAGAAATTGACTGACCACAATAGCTCACTTTGAGCACTTCATGCTCAGGTGAGCTGAAAAGGCAATGATTATTTAGTCAAGAGTTATCTAACTTGTTTGTTTAATACCCCTGAAGACCTTAGAGAAGTATCAAATCAATAAGGATAGCTGGTTACTAAAATATATGCATGCTAGGAAGTTGCATGCAAAACCTTTAGGAAGGTCAGGGACACTGACGTGAGAGTGAATAGATAAGTTCAACATTCTTAGTAAAGTCTAGCTAAAATTACAGCAGTTGTGCCTGTCTTGCACTTGGGACCCCCAAGTTACTGTCCTCTGTGGCCAGCACTAGAATAAGGCCAACAGACATATTGTATCACTAAATACCTGCATTGTTAAGAAGTTCAAATATGGCTGCTGTTGTAGTTGTAGAGATCTCTGCTTTGCCTTTCAGGTCATGAGCCCTTTCCCCATCCCCAGCCGAAATTCGGTCCTTGGACTGGATGAAAGCCAAGCCTGGCTGATCTGGTATGGTATAGACAATCTTGGTCTTCCCTTCAATGATCTTCTCCCCGACTTTTACACCTAGAACACAAAAGTAACAGGGACACAGAGTCACACTGCTCACAGGCAAGACTTCTATAAATTAAGTGAGAACAGGTTAGCAAAGCATAAGGCTGAACCAGTATTAGAAAACAATTTGTTTCTCACTTAGTCTGCATGGATATATTCTGCACTGGAAATTGTTGATTATTGCTAATACCGATTACAATCAAATCCTCCTATACCAATTTTTTTTACATACAACAGTCTGTTGTATGGAAAACACTGACATCCAATATATTCTATATATAAGCTTTTGATTCAAATCAGAGTGTATTTTGGGGCCGCCGTGGCCGAGTGGTTACAGTCTCTCAGCCCCTCACCGCTGTGGGTTCGAATCCCGGTAGGGACTTCGGATTTTTCATGTGAGGAAGCCTTCCAGCTGGCTTGCGGTAGGTCGGTGGTTCTACCCGGGTACCTCTGTGTACTCGGGGTCTTCCTCCACCTGTAATTAGCTGAACGTCGCTATATGGTTGATATACTATCACAGCGACGGTAAACCTCAATACAACAATACAACAACAGTGTGTATTTTGTCAAAATTGAAATTTCTATTCAACAGCCAACATTTGGATGCAATAGATAAGATGCAAATTATCTGAAAAATCTCCAATAATAGAAGAATAGTTTTGAAATTTCCTATAAAGAATACTTAAGAAAACTAAGAAACCGCTAGGGGCCTCATTTTCCAAGGGATCAATTATGGTAGAGCACTATGAGGTGTCCATTTGTGCTAAATGAAATTTAATTCTGGCCATTGGTTTCATATTTATAAGACTTTTGAGTGTCTCTATATAGAATATATAAGGAAACTAGCAACCCCCTAGGGGCCTCATTTTCAAGGATCAACTTTATTTTAGCAATTAAGGTAGAGTACTATGAAGTGACCATTTGCGCAAAGGAAACTGAATTCTGACCACTGGTTTCTGGAGAAGATTTTTGAAGTTTTTAAAGTAAAAGATTGTTGGTTGCCATGGCAACCAGAATTCTGCATGGATCAAGTTAATTTTAGCAGCTTTTGTGGAGGGCCACCCAAGAAACATTCATGCCAATTTTCATCAATTTCTATCCAGCAGTTTCAGAGGAGATGTCATTTAAGCAAACTGTTGACGGCACACACATATTTTTACGTTTATTGCATGGCTTATCGACTTTTTTTTCTTATAAATTAATTTAGCGTGGTTATGGTTAATATCATATATATATCTAAACAATAGGGTCATAAAGGCCCTGGAATTGCTCACCTGAGAACGAGGCTAAGTGGCTGGAAAAGAAACAGCAAATATGATATTATGGAAAATGGGCTGCCAATTTTTAAACCAAAAATTTTAAATTGGCAGCCATGTTTTTTGACCAAAAAAAATAATTTTTACATTCATGATACAGAGTGACCCAAGGAACATCTGTGTCAAAAACCTTTGAAATCAAGCCAGTACTTTTGGACAAGATTTTTAAAATTTGTAGTATATATACATTTAAGCAGACATAGTGAAAGTTGAAAAAAGTGTCAGTCATTCAGTCTGAAAGAACCTGATATTTTGATGGTCCCAAAGAAATTTTGCCAGTGAGACAAGTATATATAACAAGAGGGCCATGATGGCCCTAAATCGCTCACCTGAATTCAACTGCTAGAGAGAAAATGCTTAAGCATACGTTTCCTGAAAATTGTTTCGTACATTAATAAATAAATGTGATAATAGGGTGTAATATTAGAAAAAAAATAATATCTAACTAATTTTTCCCCTTTTTTTCAACTGACAATGAGTGCTAAAAAATGAAAATATTAAAGTTCAAACAGAGTGAAACCTTGCAATTTTCAACATTTAAAGGGGCATAACTCCCGACATAATAAATTGATTAAAGCCATCATCAAATTTGGCCAAGATATTCTGGTCATAAACAATGTCTTAAGGTTTGAAGGCAATTGCTTAATAAATAAAGATGCTAGAGTGCAAAGAGCAATCTGGATTCTTTCAAATTTAAAAGGGGCATAACTCCTGACCTTATGTGTTGATTCCAGTCATAATTGAACTTGGCCAAGGTATTATGGTTTTAAACAATGTCAAAAAGTTTGAAGGCAACTGCATAAGAAATAAAGATGCTAGAG
The DNA here is from genome assembly GCA_021229015.1 of Solen grandis. Taxonomy (NCBI): domain Eukaryota; kingdom Metazoa; phylum Mollusca; class Bivalvia; order Adapedonta; family Solenidae; genus Solen; species Solen grandis. The sequence goes on from CM037777.1 coordinate 72,012,464, forward strand.
GGCAAACAAAGTGAAATCTGGCTTTTTTCAATTTTAAAAGGGGCGTAACTCCTGACCTAAGGGTCCAATTTCAGCCATAATCCAACTTAGCCAAAATTTGATGATTATAAACATTGTTATAAAATTTAAAGACAATGACCTAAAAAATAAAGATGCTAGAGTGCAAACAAAGTGCAATCTGACTTTTTTAAATAATATAAGGGGTGTAACTCCTGACCTAATGGTCTGATATCAGCCAAAATCGAACTTGGCTGAGATTTTTTGGTTATAAACAATGTCATTAAGTTTGAATGCAATTGCTAAAGAAATGAAGATGCTAGAGTGCAAACAATGTGAAATCTGGCTTTTTTGAATTTTAAAAGGGGCATAACTCCTGACCTAATGGTATGATATCAGCCATAATCGAACTTGGCCGAGATTTTATGGTTATAAACATTGTTATCAAGTTTGAAGATAATTGCTCATGAAATGAAGATGCTAGAGTGCAAACAATGTGAAATCTGGCTTTTTTGAATTTTAAAAGGGGCATAACTCCTGACCTAATGTTCCGATATCAGCCATAATCGAACTTGGCCGAGATTTTATGGTTATAAACATTGTTTTAAAGTTTGAAGATAATTGCTCATAAAATGAAGATGCTAGAGTGCAAACGAACAAATTGTGGACGACGGACGGACGGACAACGGACATTCATCGATCCTAAAAGCTCATCCTGAGCACACGTGCTCAGGTGAGCTAAAAAGCCCATTTATGTTTTGTAACACTTACAATGAATTAAACTCATACATGTGTTTATATCTAATGAAATCATATGCAACAGTATATTATTTTCATTGTTTTTTTTTGTTTGTTTTTTCAATATCCTTCCATTAATTTCAAACTGAAAATTTACTGTTTAAAAGTAAAATCCATTATCCTTTTTAAAACCTATGCATTAAGCTTCAGTTCTGAGCACTTCTTTCTTGTGTTATTCAATGTTTAGTAAACTGATTAATACAAGTGAGTCACAGATTAGACTGTTATTGCATATGTGGGCTAAGTGGTAAGGTATATTTTAGTACCTACATTCTGAGGGTCCGTTTCTCTACATTTAAAACCGAATAACCCTTTAATTTTGTATGAATGATCAAACGATTAAAAAGAATTCTACAACACAGTATGCTGAGATTCAGCCAAAGTGTTGAAAACTCAATTCTGAGTAAAAAAAAATACATAGATACAGGAAACAATAATTGTATGTAGCATAAAAGAACAAAATAACTATTTTCCCTGTGATGTTGCATAACTTTCACTTTACCATGTGGAGGAGTATAGTTTCTTTCGATGCAAAGGTGGCTCGTGCCTGAATTTGGATGGTAGACGTGAAGGTTTTGGTTATTTAGTGGTGTTACAATAGTCCATATAGAAAAATATAAAGCTTGAATTCCGATACAAATCCGCATAACTTACTAATAATCACATCAAGCTATCTCAAATACATCAAGATACCTCCAGGGGTCATTTGTTGCTCTATGGAATGGCTGATACCTGTATATATCTGCTATCAGAAGTTACTAAGGAAACAGTATGAAGCCACTGATTTGCATCTATAAATAGAAACCAGGGCTACAGATAAGGTTTGAGGTCAATTGGGTATTTACTCATCAATTTTTCAAGGAATTGGGTTTTCACAATTTTAATTGAGTAATGAAAATATGGTTACTCCATCAAAATTAAGTCAATTGCTTTTTTTTCATCAACTTAATTTTGGAATTGAAATAACAGTACATGTTCTTACTGGTATATATGCGCCTGCTGTCCTTGTATGCAACAATGTCAATTTAACAATTATCATATGCAGGATTTATCATTATATAATAAACTCCTCAACAATTAAATAAAAAAAAACATTCAATCATATTTGATCTTCCTGATCCAAAGATTTAGCACTTTTAACTATTGAATTAAAACAAATTATTTACTGGTAAAAAAGTGGTTAACATGGAATTGGATGCTATCGACTCTTATCTCAACTTCCAGATTGTCAATTATTGCGACACAAATGCCTGATGTGTGGTTTGCAGTGCTAGGTATCTACTCAGTGTTTTTTTTAAACGTTTACCCGTTTCTTCCTGCCTTGTGTAACCATATTTGAAGCAAACGAATAGAAAAGCATCAGATGAACAAATAAGACAGACTGGATTTATGTTTTACTTGAATGGAACCCAAAGTAGGAAATTACCAGAAATCGTTTGAAGTCTTTTTTGCAGATTCGCAAGTAACCAGTCAAACATATACAAGTATTTGTAAACATCACTCGGTTTCAAAATGTTGCGTACCAGTACGCTTTAATATTTTGGATATTTGAGTAATCTAATTTTTAATTGCTTTCTGATACGCTATAATTTTAAAAGAATTGGGTTTTTATCTATTTTATTTGCGTAATTACGCAAATACGCACTTTATCTTTACCCCTGAGAAACTGTGCCGTTGCTCGGTAGTACAAATCAAAGCGCTGATAGTGCTTAGAGAGCAGTATTGTCGCATTTCTTTTGTTTATCAAATTAACTTTACTAAACAGGAGTCAAATTTTCGTGCAATGCCTATAACCCAGCTTTAACGTTGCGTTAACATGGTCATTACAAGAAATTAAAGATGAATGCACCATTTGTTTAATCAAACTGTTAACAATTGGCACATTGCCATTTTTACTCTCCTTATTTCTATAGCCTACAATGAACAATCATTTATTGTTTGTTTGGTTTAACATCCCACCGACAGTATTTCAGTTATTTGGAGATGATGTCTACTTGAGACAGATATAGTGCTGCCACACTGCAATATCACGCCATAGACATGTGGCATGATACCACACCCAGTCACATTATCTCGACACCAGGCCAACCATTCCTGCTACTACCTTTATATGCAGAGCGCCAAGCAGCAGTACCATTTTTTACAATTGTTTATTATTTTAATATAAGTTTGATATTTGGCAAAAACTAAGTTACACTGCACATCTGCAGCTCTTCAAACCCTCTTCCACTTGAGACACACACAACTATAGTGCCTTCAGCGCTTTTTCTATTAAAGCATCCAACCATTTTGGGCAAGCAATCATTCATTATAAGGATCAGGACTCTGTATTTGGGATCATATGATCAATCAAACTCAGCCAATCATACTTTAAGTAGTCGGTTATCCTCCATTATTTTCTGTTGTTGGATAAACATGCAAGCACATACGAGTATTTATCCCATTCCCTCTCTGTCTCTCGTCTCGTCCTTTGTACATTCTTTGCAGACTATTTGTTTTGTAATTATGACAAGATTGTGGGAGATTAGTCAGTCTTTGAGTTTGATTAACATTACGTCTTATTCAACAATTAAAAATGATAAACATTCATTGAAGAATTAATTCAATAAAAGAAAGGAATGAGACTTAATGAACGAAACAAAAGAGGTATGCACCGTTTCTATGAAAACGAGCACCTGCTTTTGTCTTTCTCAACATCACAGACCTTCAGAGCAAATGAAAAATGAAAGTAATCGCAAAATATCGACCTCTACACATTGCATTGTCATTTCCGAGTCTTTTATTATTGTGTTTTTCGTTGAGAAAATATTTGTTTCATGTGTTTTTATGATTTATGAACACATATTTACTCCCACAGCTGATATAAATAGTTGGGACAGAGAGATTCCCTTATGATTTTTGTCAGATCCATTCAAAATTTATCAGTCAAGTCTGTCCAGAGGAACAGATAAGAAATGGTTTCAATTGAGTGATCACTCCCTGTTTTTGTACTATTTGAGGGAAACCAGTTTCTTATGAGTACTTTTTACTGTAAATATTTTAACTTTTTGAGTGAAACTTTTTCTTAACTTATAAAGGTGGCTTTATCTACAATACCTGAGAATGATATTTTGGTTACTTGTAAGGGATGGTTTCCTAGAACTCGATTTTCTACCTCGAAGTGACATTTTATTTTTCTCGCCAGATGGTAAAGTTAACAAGGTCTAATTCATGAGACAAATGTGGCATAGTTGAAAATAAAGCAATAATCTTTTTTTTATGAAAAAAGCATTGCATATAATTAATATCTATGTTACATAACATCTTAACGTTAAAAAAAGATAACCCAACAAAGATGATATTGTGCATTTTAGCCAAGTCCACTATTGATGGGCTGGGGTACTATCGACAACTCTGTTAAGTCATCAAGGTGCGCCAGATGCTCTTGAAATTTTGAATGTACAAACGTCAAATGATCAATGGTTCTTGAAGGCAATACACTTTAAAGCAGGAAGGGACAATCAGCTGTTTGTTAAAACATCAGCAGCATAGAATTCAATACACAAGGAATTAAAAGAATTGAGTGAAGCCATTTTTTCATGCGTAAATGGTATGCACAGAATTGAAATGTTTAGCATATTCATTATTGGTCAATTTTATTTGCATAAAATATGCAGATACACAGCTTGTAAATCTGTTCCTCTGGTCTGTTGGACCGACGATTTCCACAATGTCTGTGTAAGGAAAATGGGCCCCGCACCCTAGCAGCCATGTTTTTCAACAGATTAATCTTGGTAAAGAGTGACCAATGGAACATATGTGCAAAACTATTTTAAAATCCAGCCAGTCCTTTTGGAGGAGAAGATTTTTGAAGTTCTCACATTTTTTCACATTTTAGTTGCCATGTTGTAGATAAGGTACTGCATGAATACAAATCAAAGCTACGATAGCGCTGAGAGAACAGGAATGCCACATTTCTTTTCTTTATCAAAGTGAATCTAATTATTGGTGATTGACTTACAACTCTTCAAACACTCTTTCATTTGAGACACACAAAGCCTTCAGCGCTCTGAATTTTTGTTTGTCATGAGCATGTTTGAAAAGTTTTATTAAGAATTTAAAATTTAACCATGACAGCAAGTCCATATACACAATATGGTATGTAAACTCATAGTTACAGAGGGGGAAAATGAAATAAAAATTAAATGGGGGAAAAAATACATATTCCAGGCTGAGGGGAATGTCGCTTATATTCTCCGTATATTTTGACTAAAAAAAAACACTGAAAAGGGGAAGAATATCCCATACAAATACCCCAAAAGAAAAAAAGACTATGACTTAAAATATGATAAAACAAAGAGTAAAAGATAATTTCAAGAATCATGGCTAAACTTCCCATGGCTTAGTCGATGATGATGGCTCGGCAAAATGTCAAATTTGTAGGCAATTTCCTGCTTTTGCCAACACTGGAGGGAAGGGGTGTGTGTGTGTGTGTGTGTGTGTGTGTGTGTGTGTACTGTGAGCAAATTGTAAAAAGAAAAGACTCTGTCAGCTCACAAAAAAGCTCCAAACCTGCATCGTGTCAGCTTGCTGATAGTAACACAAGAAATAAACTCAACAGTGCTGCATGCAATAGCAGATGCATAACACAATTCTGTGGTGTTAAAACAGTTTGATTGTTTAATCAGTCAACAAAAAAATATTTCAAGTTTCAGTGTTATGGCAGTTATCATAATGATATACGGGTTTTAATGCATATTTTTTTTTGGGTGACTCTTTTTACCGGAATCCCCCTATTTACCGGAATCTACCGGAATCCACTTAGATTTTACCGGAATCCACCTTATTTATCTTGTATGATGTTATTTTTATGTTTTTATTATAATTACTGGACTTTAATACGATATTAGTAATGAATTTCATTAAATACATTTGTATCTGTTTTTAAATGACATTTGACGTAGGCCTACATTGTCGTTTACTGTACGAAATCGACTTAGCTATTTAAAGAGATTCCGATTCAGACATGGTAACTTTTGAAGGTTAATATTATTGTTTTATCTTATTAAACTTACATGTCATATCATTTTCGTCTTATAATTGCCTATGGTTGATACCGATAGCTTTTATTTATAATTTGTTTCGTTAACCGAACGAAATGCGGCCAACGAAATGGCAGAATCACTTCACCGTGTATTATCCGGTATCAACCTAAAAGCCAGGTACATAGTTTTTTTTTCCTTGGTGGTTGTTTGACTAGAAATGCAATGTATTTCTCTCTCTAGTAGATATTCAAAGTAACTAGCCCCCTGGACAAGTGAAAGTCAAATTATGTTGAAATCCTTAAGTAAACCCCTGTTAGCTACTACTACTACTAGCCATATAGTTTTTTTTTTGCCTCCAAGATAAAATATTGAGTGAAGCTAGATGATCAAATATTTCTATCCACACATCAAAACAAGAGGGCCAAGATGGCCCTTGGTCGCTCACCTGAGAAAGATGATTGCTTAAGAAATAAAGATGCTTGAGTGTAAAAGTGAAATCTGGCTTTTTTTATGGTGAAATGGGCATTACTCCTAAATTTACAAGTCAATATCAGTTATAATTGAACCCGATTGTGAGATTATGGGCATAAACATTGCCTTAAAGTTTAAAAATGATTGTTAAAAAAATGAAGTTGGTAGAGAATAAACAAAGTGAAATCTTGCATTTTTTGTATTAAAAGGGGCATAACTCCTGACCTAAATGACCCATCTCAGCCACAATTGAACTCAATCGAGACATTATGGTCATTAACAATGTCATAAAGTTTGAAGATGATTGCTAAAAAAAGGAAGATGCTAGAGTGTAAACAACGTGAAATATGGCTTTTTTTTATATTAAAAGGGGCATAACTCCTGACCAAATTGACGGATCTCAGCCATAATCGAACTCAATCGAGACATTATGGTCATAAGCATTGTCATAAAGTTTGAAGATGATTGCTCAAAAGATGAAGATGCTAGAGTGTAAACAAAGTGATTTCTGGCATTTTTTTATATTAAAAGGGGCTTAACTCCTGACCTAATCAACTGATCTCAGTCATAATCAAACTCAATCGAGACCTTATGGTCATAAGCATTGCCATAAAGTTTGAAGATGATTGCTCAAAAGATGAAGATGCTAGAGTGTAAACAATTGAAATATGGCATTTTTTGAATATTAAAAGGGGCTTACTCCTGACCTAATGAGATTCAGCCATAATCGAACTCAATCGAAACCTTATGGTCATAAGCATTGCCATAAAGTTTGAAGACGATTGCTCAAAAGATGAAGATGCTAGAGTGTAAACAACTTGAAATATGGCATTTTTTGAATATTAAAAGGGGCTTAACTCCTGACCTAATGGTACGATATCAGCCACAATCGAACTTGGTCGTGATTTTATGGTTATAAACATTGATATAAAGTTTGAAGATGATTGCTCATGAAATGAAGATGCTAGAGTGCAAACAATGTGAAATCTGGCTTTTTTGAATTTTAAAAGGGGCATAACTCCTGACCTAATGTTCCGATATCAGCCATAATC
>CM037777.1:72019905-72069905 GCA_021229015.1 Solen grandis
AACTTGCTATATGACTAGATGGCAATGTGTAGATTATGCACGTCATTTTATTTTTGTTCTTCACTAAAATTGTGGTTGCTATGGTAACGGAAATAGTGAAAATATGGCAAAAATGGGATCCCGCGATAACTAAGCAAGCTAACTTGATGAAACTTGCTATATGACTAGATGGCAATGTGTAGATTATGCACGTCATTTTATTTTTGTTCTTCGACTAAAATTGTAGTTGCTATGGTAACGGAAATAGTGAAAATATGGCAAAAAATGGGATCCCGCGATAACTAAGCAAGCAAACTTGATGAAACTTGGTATATGACTAGATGGCAATGTGTAGATTATGCACGTCATTTTATTTTTGTTCTTCGACTAAAATTGTGGTTGCTATGGTAACGGAAATAGTGAAAATATGGCAAAAAATGGGATTGATTACCATATTGAGTCAAGGTGGAGCCGGTAGGGGACTTTATGTGTTGCATACAACACCAGTTACTTGTTTCTTATAAGTTTTTCATTTTCCACTTACAAAAAATAAAGGCAGGTGGGGGCAGTTCAATAAAAATTATCTTCATTTTTTAAACTTTTTTTTAAGCCTGCAATGACTAGGAAATAGGAGTGTCATGCTGCCGAAAACCTTGTAAATTGAACACATAAGCACTAAAGAAAGGCCAGGGGCAGCTTTATTCAAGCCAAACATTCTATGCACCTCATCAGCAGTTAACAACATCTCAAGCAATCAATGGACCATTTCATCAGGGGTTTGGCAATAGCCTACTGACTGAAGGATTCGCATGAGGAAGCCTTCCAGCTTGCTTGTGGTAGGTTGGTGGTTCTACCCGTATGCCTCAATTCTTTCGGGGTCTTCCTCCACCTGTAATTAGCTGGACGTCACTATATGATGACTGAAATACTGTCAAAGCGACAGTAAACTCAAAAAGTCAAGTCAGTAGGATTCACTGACTAAACTGACAAAATGGTGACTGATGCAAAATCTCATGCATATGCTTACTACCCAACTGAACATTTTGTCAAATGTTACACCAACATGAAGACTTGGTGTTCGGATTTACATAGGTGAACATCTCATTTCGGAGAGAAAAAAATGGTCTATATATAATATGTGTCTTTCGGCAAATCAACAGATGCATAACATTCATTGACAGCCCTGTTATATTTTCTCTTTTTTTGTGGTGGTTGGGGGGGGGGGGGGGGGTTAAATTTTGATAATTTGTTGTGTTTAATATTTTCCTTTTATTTTATCAAAACAAAATGACCTTGCTTGCCTTTCACAACATTTTAACTCAGATTTCTTTTGAAAAAAAATGCAGAAGATCTAGAACTCCCTTATTTATTGACCTTAAGTGATTAAAATTGTTCATATAGAAAATGGTATTTAATTTCTTCAAAAAATTTAATTTGTAATGTCACAGAATTCAAGATTTTATGAGTTGAGGAAAATCTCAAGTTAAGATGCTATGTGAAACACGGACCTGAGTAGGACATTGTATTCATCATCAAGATCTATACTCAGGGTTTGGTTTTTGATTGGTCAGTTGATTGACTGGGTCAGCTTTAAATACTGGTAAATACAAAATATTTTCATAGTGTACTGCATTTTTTTTTTTTTTGTCGGGGGGGGGGGGGGTTAATACATGTAGTATTTATCATGATTGTATTATTCAGCAGATATATGATGATTTTTTCTGTTCTCAGGAATGATTCAGAAATAAGTCAAATTTAAACAAACTTAAAATAATATCATTTTTAGCTCTAAATTTATTCCATTCATGTCCATTTTCATTTCTTTTTGGTTTTATTAGCTCACCTGAGCACAAAGTGCTCAAGGTGAGCTTTTGTGATCGCCCTTCATCCGGCGTCGTGCGTCGTCAACTATTTGCTTTAAACAACATCTCCTCTGAAACCGCTGGACAGAATTTAATGAAACTTGGCAGGAATGTTCCTTGGGTAAGGCTCTACAAAAGTTGCTAAAATAAAGTTGATCCATGAAGAACTCTGGTTGCCATGGCAACAAAAAGAAAAATATTTTGAAAACTTTAAAAATCATCTCCTTCAAAACCACTGGCCAGATTTCAAAATAATTTGGTACAGATGTTCCTTGGGTCAACCTCTACCAAAGTTGCTAAAATTATTCCGATCCGTAAAAAAACATGGCCGCCAGGGGCGGGGCTTATTTGCCTTATATGTATATAGAGAAACCTTTAAACAACATCTCCTCTGAAACCACTGGACAGAATTTGATTAAACTTGGCAGGGATGATCCTTGGGTCAACCTTCACAAAAGTTGCTAAAATAACCTTGATCCATGTAGAACTCTGGTTGCCATGGCAACAAAAAGGAAAAAAAAAAGGAAAACTTTAAAAATCATCTTCTTCAAAACTACTGGCCAGATTTTAAAATAAATTGGTACAGATGTTCCTTGGGTCAACCTCTACCAAAGTTGCTAAAATTATTCCGATCCGTAAAAAAACATGGCCACCAGGGGCGGGGCTTATTTGCCTTATATGTATATAGAGAAACCTTTAAACAACATCTCCTCTGAAACCACTGGACAGAATTTGATTAAACTTGGCAGGGATGATCCTTGGGTCAACCTTCACAAAAGTTGCTAAAATAAACTTGATCCATGTAGAACTCTGGTTGCCATGGCAACAAAAAGGAAAAAAAAAATGAAAACTTTAAAAATCATCTTCTTCAAAACTACTGGCCAGATTTTAAAATAAATTGGTACAGATGTTCCTTGGGTCAACCTCTACCAAAGTTGCTAAAATTATTCCGATCCGTAAAAAAACATGGCCGCCAGGGGCGGGGCTTATTTGCCTTATATGTATATAGAGAAACCTTTAAACAACATCTCCTCTGAAACCACTGGACAGATTTAGATTAAACTTGGCAGGGATGATCCTTGGGTCAACCTTCAGAAAAGTTGCTAAAATAAACTTGATCCATGTAGAACTGGTTGCCATGGCAACAAAAAGAAAAAAAAATGAAAACTTTAAAAATCATCTTCTTCAAAACTACTGGCCAGATTTTAAAATAAATTGGTACAGATGTTTCTTGGGTCAACCTCTACCAAAGTTGCTAAAATATTTCCGATCCGTAAAAAACATGGCCGCCAGGGGCGGGGCTTATTTGCCTTATATGTATATAGGGAAAACTTTAATCAACATTTCCTCTGAAACCACTGGACAGAATTTGATTAAATTTGGCAGGAATGATCCTTGGGTCAACCTTCACAAAAGTTGCTAAAATAAACTTGATCCATATAGAACTCTGGTTGCCATGGCAACAAAAAGAAAAAAAATATGAAAACTTTAAAAATCATCTTCTTCAAAACTACTGGCCAGATTTTAAAATAAATTGGTACAGATGTTCCTTGGGTCAACCTATTTATCTCAGGTGAGCGATTTAGGGCCATCATGGGCCTCTTGTTATTTTTTGTTTTACAGTGGCACCAACTAATGGTGTAAAGGTATTGAATGACACTGTGAAGACTGTAAACTGTTTCTGGCATAAACAATACACTGAAGGGATGTTGACTGAGTTATGGGTCTTTAACTGACACATGCTGAGACAAGAGGGCCATGATGGCCCTAAATCGCTCACCTGAATTTGGTTTGTTGTAGAAAGGCTGAAAAGCCTATTTTGATAGAATGTATCATTTCACGTTTTAAGTGATAGACAAACATTTTGGCTACATATGAAAAAGTTGAAGATTTTTTAAAGTTTTCCTTATAAAGTTCCATACAAAATCTGGGCGTGGTCCCTATAGTGGCCTCATGTAAACCCTGATGCATATATTTGTTAATAGTGTTGAGGCACCATGAGCTGATGCTGTATACCAAATATGAAATCTGTAGGTCTGTATATTTCTGAAAGGCATTTTAAAGTTGCCATGGAAACCAAAGATCTTCATGAAATTCAATTAAAATTAGGAATTAGCCTCAGGCTGACATAAGTATTTTAGTGAAATTTTGTGAAAATCCATGGAGTGGTTTTGGAAAAGAAGATTTTTAAAAAAATTCCCTATATAATTCTATACAAAAATCTGGGTGTGGTCCCGGGGGCACAAATTTTGCACTGATGTTGAGGCAACATGAGCTGATGATCTGTACATGTACCAGATATCAAATCTGTAGGTCTATATATTTCTGAAAAAAAGCATTTTAAAGATTATACCTTCTTGTTGCCATGGCAACCAGTTTTTCATGATAAAAAAAGAAAAAGAAAGGAATTTGCATTAATTGGGCTATCATAAGTGTCATTTTGGTAAAATTTGATGAAAATCCATATGGTAGTTTCAGAGGAGAAGATTGTTTAAATTGTTGATGCACAATGGAGGATGGACATTCAAGGGATCACAAAAGCTCACCCTGAGCTTTGTCAGGCCCTCATATTTGTATAATATTATTACTTAATATTAAATTCAGTAAACTTTATATTCAATATAATAATGAGCACTGTCAATAAGTTGATTCTAGACTTTAAAATAACTTCTGCATTAAACTACAAGAAAAAGTTCCCAGCTTAAGGACACATATTAACACTTTTTTGCTCACCTGGCGTGAAGTGAAGCTTCACCCAAGGATCATCCCTGCCAAATTTAATAGAATTCTGTCCAGCGGGTCAGAGATGTCATTTAAATATTTGACTATAAACATATAAGGCAAATTAGCCCCGCCCCTGTCGGCCATGTTCTTTTCCCAATCAGAATAATTTTAGAAATCTTGGTAGAGAGTTACCCAAGGAACATCTGTACCAAAATATTTTGAAATCTGGCCAATAGTTTTGAAGGAGATGATTTTTAAAGTTTTCATAATTTTTTTCTTTCCGTTGCCATGGTAACCAGAGTTCCACATAGATCAAGTTTATTTTAGCAAGTTTTATTTTTGTGAAGGTTCACCCAAGGGTCATCCCTGCCAAGTTTAATCAAATTCTTCCCAGTGGTTTCAGAGGAGATGTCATTTAAAGTAAATTTTTGATGAAAGACGACGAAGGACACAGGGCCATCACAAAAGCTCACCTTGAGCGCTTTGTGCTAAGGTGAACTAAAAACTAGAAAACTCCTCTTGTCAGAAATCACAAGGCCTGGAGTTTAGATATTTGGTGTGTAAAATGGCCTAGTAGACCTCAACCAGGTTTGTTCAAACCATGGCCCTGGGGTCAAAATTGGCCCCGCTCCAGGGGTCACTTGATTTTACATGGACTTATTTAGGAAAAAACTAGAAAAATCTTATCAGAAAACACAAGGCCAAGAGTAGATAGATATTTGGTGAGTAACATGGCCTAATGAACATCTACTAATTTTGATCAAATCATGGCCCTTGGGTCAAAACTGGCCCCGTCCTAGGGGTCACTTGATTTTATATAGACTTATTAAAGCTATGACCTTCAAAATTTGGATAGCAGGTACAGTTTTTGTGCTGAATTTAGATGATCTTGCTGAACTTCTGCATAGATTATGTATTCAGTATGACTCGCACACAATAATTTGGCATTGAGGGCAATGTTTCTCAGGTGAGCAATTCAGGGCCATCATGGCCCTCTTCTTATAGATTGGTTTTCAAGGTGGGGAAATTCTGGCCTAGTCACCTTCACGCTGGGGGAAACCCAAACTGTTACTCTGATATCCATGAACAGTAAGCTGAATAAGAAATGATGTATGGAAATTAAAGAACAAGTATAAAAGGCCAGCTACGGTTACACACATTTAATCTGACATATCACATGATGCTGTAGTGTAGACTACTGTGCACATACATTAGTTGCTATAGTAGAACTTGCTGATAAGTGAATACTATACATATGGTTTTGATTTAGAAGAAAACTGAGATGATATTTAGTATTTAAACATTACACTTATAGAAAAGTCAATATGCTGTGAAATGTTGAAACAAAAATATTCTTAAGAATTAGAATGGTAAAGTGATATCCAGTTCTTGGCCAGGATATGTCCAGACCTGGTGGAGAAAGGTCAGAGACATTGCAATCACTAGGTTTGTGGTTGTGAGCAACACTAGATGCTGGTCGGTCTCAGTACTTGGAATGTCTGAAATACATTTATTATTCTGCAGGTTTATCATAGAATTATTGATAAGAAATATTAAAAATTTCTAAAAATAAAATCTGGTACCTGCTAATAGCCGTGTATGCATAACAAATAAAATTTAAATAATAAGTCCTGGAGATTGTTGGGGTGGGGGTGGGGTCTACACTGACAAATGTGTGTCATCCACTATAGTAATCCATCTCGACTCATATTAGGTCAGTCAAAATAGGAAGAAATTGTATTCATTGATTAAAAATGTCTAGTATCAACAAGTCAAGCTAGCAAATATCTTCCATTTATTATCAATAGACTTATCATACTTTTAAGATATATTACACCAACTTGCATAATAATGCCAGGTCAAAAGCACTGTAATATCACAAATACAAAAAATTAATAGACTTTTAAAGTTTTTCATTCATAAAACACAATTTAAATACCCTACATTATAGTACAAATAATTATTTACATATAGTTTAACAACATGATCTTAAAGGTACAATTAAAATTGGCGACAAAATTTGTTAACACAAGAAAAGACGCACAAATCATTTTAAAGGAAGTATATATTTTTCTTAATGATAAAAAATAACTGCAAATCTGCCTTGAACTGGGACTAGGTCCTCTATATATTTGTCTCAAATGATAAGAATTAGTGACATGTTGATTTCATACTAAAGTACATGACTGCAATTATACACGTCTCTGGTTCACAGGACACCAACAATTTCTTTACCAAATAAAAAACTGGCTATCTAGTCCAGAAGTTTGAAGATTTCCAACCTTCATTATCAATGTCCTTTTTATAAAACGTCAATGCAAACGAAAGTTCAAATATGATAAAAATAAATTCCCAATATTTTCAACAAATATTTGCACAATAATGTGTGGCTGAATCATTGTTGTGGAATTTTTCTATCATTCGAAAGACTTCGGCACACCACTGGATGTGGTCCTCAACGTGTTACCAATCAAACGCCAGCTTAGGTCTCTTATAATATCAGTTTATTTCTACCTCTTCAATTAAGCACCATTTGAATCTGCACATTTTGTCCATTTTGTCTTTTTTCATATTATATAATTTCATTTGTCATTAAATATTTTACAGTAAGGTTGTATCAATTTTTCCCCACTGCATTTTCGAAATCAACACTATAGTTAGTTTGTTTTTTTCTGTTTGTCAGCTGACAATATCAATATACTGACTCTCTTGCAGAAATATTTCCATGTGACATGTAACCCATGTCAGGAGGGAGATGCCAGAAGAGCCTTTTCTGACCAGTTACCAGATACTGTGTCACTCTGAGATTTGTGGGCATAAGGCTCTGTATGACATGGAGATGTTACTTCTGGGCTGGTATACTCTTCTGTAGAGCCCCTATCTGCTCATTGCCAAGGGTGATCTTGTCCTCCAGTTCCTGCAGCTGAATAGTGTGCTTGGACTTCATCTTGATGTAGTGGCGGTAGTCATCCATCTCCGTGATTGATAGACATTCATTCAAAAATGTCTCCACCTGTTCACGTCGACGGTCGATGTCCACTTTCAGTTCCTTGGCATTCTCATGCTGGACCTGCAGACGGTCCCGTTTGTCAAACGTCATTTTCTGCAAGGAACAGTCAGTCACATGTTAAAATATGTCCTTAGGAAATGATGTTTTCTCATGAATCAGCGAAGGTGACACACACACAGATACGTGGTATGTGGCTGCCAGATCCACTCTTCTAGGGAAATGGATATATGTATATCTAAATTTCACTAAGTTATACTAAGCACTTGTTAATTCTACAATTTCCTTTCATACAGCAAAACAATAAAACGGTTCCTGGATATTTGGTGAGACTTTTTATTTAGAAATCTTACCTTTATTTTCTCATTAGTGTTGTGGGTGAGGCCCTGAATGGTGTTTTCAGCGCGGGCCAGGAGGCCGGACAGTTTGAGGAGCAGCTTAATTATCTTGTCCATGTCCTCGATGTAGCTGCGGTACTTGTCCCTCTCCTGCTGGCTGCGACACTTCTCCTCCACTGCTCGCAGCACCTGCAGAAGCAACACACACACACATCATCCTCCTTCACATGTTACAACTGTACACTCACAGAAAGATTTATTCTACCTGAGATTATTTAAAAGCTACTAAATCATGCAATATTTTTAAGGGTGGCAAGTTATGAACATAATTATAAGACTTAAAATATTCATTAATCATAGAAGATCACCCTAAAATTATTATTTTGAAAAGGAACTCAAAATTAAATTATTGATGAAACGGGCAATAAGTTTTAACTTTTTTAAATATCTCAAGAAAGGGCCATAACTCGATCAATATTTAGTGAATAGTTACCAAAATTAAGCTTGGAAAGATTTTTTGATTTTGTATACTTACCCTTTCCCTCATAGAGGAAACCATGAAAAGACCTATGCGAACAACATAAAACCAGATCAGCCTGCGAGTAACTCGCAGGCTGATCAGGTTTTATACTGTTCACTGCTCCTCAGTGGTCTGGAAATGAGGATTTTGTAATTAAATTTGGTAAGGTTTAACTGTGGTTTTCTGCAGATCAGGCTTTATGTGGTACATGTGTACCTATTGAGTGCGTCAAAATGAGTCTATATGAGGGAAAGGGTTAAATGCCTTATATGATTTACTTTCAAAATTTATAAACTGACATTAGAATATGTCAAAGAAGTGTCATAATCTGTATTTTGATACCATATATTTTTAAACCAATATTATTTAATCCACTGAGTCCTTCAAATCTTTATAATCATGTAGAAATAAAACAATGGTATATGTCAACAAAGGGTCACAACTCCAGTAATATAAACTGGATAATGTAAAACAAAATTAAATTAGACCTGCAGCATATTCAGTAACCACTTATGGTTGCTTGTGTTAGCTGATGGTTGAGAATTGGTTACTTGCTTGAATTCTATATATTATAATAAAACGGGTACAAATGCTCAAGAGAGTTGACTTTATTGAACGTATGGCTGTATTTTGATTTCATAAACCAAATTTGAATTTAATCCATTGAGTCTTCAAAATTTATTTTTTGGAAACCAAAAATTGATATTAGATAATATGTCAAATAGATATAGCAAAGGGTCATAAGTGGCTGCATTTTGATTTACACCTTTAAGCTAAATAGAAAGGTAAATGTACCTTACCAAAAAATATCGCTAAAGGTGATTAATACCAAGAAACAGCTTTGACACAGCATATGTAGCTTTATCTACAGGGGCCATATAAGAGTGAAAGAAAAATTCATATTTTGCCCGAATTTGACTTGGCCTTCATTTTAATGGGATTAACATGTGTACCAAATTCAACTAAAGCTGTTCAGCCTATGATGAGTTATCAATTGACAATTTTTGGGGGCAAACTCTTAGCAAGAAATGTTTGTAAAATATATATGTCCCCCTCATATGCCATAATATTTATATAGCTATATTATATGTCTGATGTTTAACTTCATATCATGGGCATGTCACAAATTGGTCCAGAACGTCTACTACAGATAATTATGAACACTGCTAAAAAGATGAAACTTAATCTTCACTGAAATAAATGAATTGGAGATGATTTACATAAGTGTATGAAATTTTAAAGTTATATTGTCAGTAATAAAGAACCAAAAGATTTTAAGTGTTTTATGGTTTATTATAAAAAAAAAAACAAGTCGGTATTGCTCCTCATAAGCACATAAGTCCCTATTGTCTTGTTACCATTACAATAGGAATCAGAATTTTGATCTGAGGAAAGAAAAGTACTGTGCATAATTTCCATATGGCCATCTATTCACATACCAAGTGTAATCAACTACATTTTACGATTTCTGTTACCAGTTACCACAGCAATCAGACATTTAAAATAAAAACACTACCAAATGTGCAAAGCAATATGCCCCCTCTTCTTTGAAGTTGGGGGTGCATAATTATTAGAGTTTGAGTTATCAGTCAGACAATATTTATACTTAACACAGTGTTTGTGAGAATTCAACTAAATACACCTTGTGGCCTTGACCTTTGAGGTACATAACCCAAAATCAAAAGGTGTTTCGTATTACTTATACTTAAAAGCAACAACTGTGCAATATTTGATACAAAAGAGATACAGAGTTATCAACTGGACAATGCTTTCTTAACACAAATGTTAACGAGAATTTAATTTATGATCTTGTAACCTTCATGGTTCACCTTTGAGGTACAGACCCCAAATTCAATAGGGTTCTTCTACTAGTCATATGTAACTATTGTAAAATGTTCGAGACCTAGGAGTCGAGTTGGACAATGCTTAATTTACACAGTGTGAGAATTTAACTTATTACCTCATGACCTTTAACCTTTGAGGCACAAATCCCAAAATCAATAGGGGTCTTCTACTAGCCATAAGTAACAACCATACCAAGTTTGAGATCTCAGGGTCATAAAGTTGTCACTTAGACAAGACTTTCATAGAAAAATGTTAAAATGTGACCTTGACCTTTGAGGTAATGATACTAAAATCAATAGGGATCTTCTACTAGTCATAGACAACAACCATACATGTATTAGGTAAGTTTGAGACATAAGGGTAAAATCTCAGACAAGATTTGGTCTACCTACAGACTGACCTACTGACCGACCAACATGTGCAAAGAGAGGGGCATAAAATGGGGCCATAACTATAATGTCATTACTTTATGGATTTTGCCCAAAACTAAACTTAGCTTTCAAATTATTGAGATAAACATATGTACCAAATATTATCTACATCAGTTGAACAGGTCTATGAAGAGTTAATGATCGGAAAAGATATTTTAGGCAAATTTTAAAGGGTAAAGGGACCAGCACTGTGTAAAATATTACACATTTTGCCTTCAGTTTAATGAGATAAACACATGTACCAATTTTTTTTTCTGTAAATCTGTACAGGAGTTATTGATCAGACAAAACCAACAGATTAACTGATGGCATGACGATCTCACTCCTTTTAATGTTGACCAAATTCCCCAATTCAGTTTGAAGAGAGGAATGTGGGCTCCAAAATTTTCTAGCTATCCATCAAAAACTATCTTAACAAAAGACACAGTGACTTTAATGTTTTACCTAGTGACCTGAAATTCACAAGAGGTCAACTAGTAGTTATGACCTCAAATCCATACAAGAATGATCAAAAAATATTTGCACATTCAAGGTTACCGTGACCTTGGCCTTTGAATTTTAGACCCCAAACTAATGGGGGTTATCTAGTAATCAGGATACAACACCCTAAATTTGAGGAATGAAAGCTCAAGATATTTATCAGAAATGATTATCACACTCATTATCACTTTGACCTTGACCTTAAACTAATTTTTAGTTTGTTGGGTTTAATGTCCCACTGGCAGTATTTTAGTCATTTGGAGACCATATCTGCTTTAGACAGATATAGCTAGTGCTGCCAAACTGCAGTATCAAGCTGTAGACTTGTGGCATGATACCACACCCAGTCACATTATGATAAATATTCTGACCAAGTTCTATGATTTTTCTAAGATTTGACCTGGTGACCTAGTTTTTGACCCCACATTACCCAATTTCAAAGTCATACAAGATATTATTTAGACAAACATCTTGACCAAATTTTATGAAGATTGGACTAAAACTGTGGCCTATAGCGTGTTCACAAGGTTTTTCTAAGATTTTCTTAGATTTTATCTGGTGACCTAATTTTTGACCCCACATGACCCAGTTTCGAGCTTATCTGAGATATCATGTAGACAAACATCCTGACCAACTTTCATGAAGATTGGCCCAAAACTGTGGCGTCTTGAGTGTTCACAAGCAATTGTTGACGACAGACGATGGACACAAAAGCTCATCCTGAGCACAATTGAAAATTGGCATTTTTATTACTTAAACGGCAAAGACTCCTGGCTCAGATACCACCAACAATACATAGCGATAAGTAATACTTAGATACTTAAACTAGGTAGATACCCATTCCACCATTACTCTTTTATGAATCATTCAAGTACACAACTAAGTTGAAATGAATTATCACCTTAATAACGGACAATAATTGATAACAAGAGCTGTCAGAGGACAGCACGCTCGACTATTCAAAATGCTTGTTGGTAAATCAAATGAAATCTATTTCAATTCTTGCCCTTCACATACCCTGTACATAATAATAGTCAAAAAAGTTATATCTTGATAGTCTGATACCCCTTAATATATTTATGATGTCTAAAATCAATCCCATGCCCAGTTACTGAGACATAAGCACAATAACACTGTGCATGCAAAACTTTAACCAACAAGAGGGCCATGATGGCCCTGGATCGCTCACCTGATATCATTAGGCTATGTAAAATCAAGTGACCCCTGGGGCAGAGCCAATTTTGACCCCGGGGTCATTGATTTGAACAAACTGGGTAGAGGTCTATTAGCCCATGTTACATACCAAATATCTAAACTCCAGACCTTGTGGTTTTTGAGAAGAAATTTTTCTAGCTTTTTTCCAAAATAAGTCTATGTAAAATCAAGGGGGCCCCAAGGGGGGCCAAATTTCCGGGCCATGATTTGAACAAACTAAATATAGATCCACTAGACAATGCATGATTCATGATTTGAACAAACTTGGTAGAGGTCTATTAGCCCATGTCACATACCAAATATCTAAACTCCAGGCTTTGTGATTTTTGAGAAGAAGATTTTTCAGGTTTCTCCTATATTAGTCCATGTTAAATCAAGTGACCCCTAGGGTGGGGCCAATTTTGACCCCAGGGCCATGATTTGAACAAACGTAGAAGAGATCCACTAGACAATGCTACACACCAAATATCTAAACACCAGGCCTTGTGGTTTCTGAGAAGATTTTTCAAGTTTTTTCCTATATTAGCCTATGTAAAATCAGGGACCCCTTTGGTGGGGCCAAATTTGACCCAATGGTCATGATTTGTAACAAGAGGGCCAAGATGGCCCTAGATCGCTCACCTGAGAAAAGTATCATTCATTGCCTGTACAAAACAGATTGCTTAAGAATAAAGATGATGAGGTGAAACAATGTTCAGGAATTTTCTGACCCCATCCACAAGATATCATCATGACAAACATTCTGCCAAAGTTTGAGGATGATTGGACCAAAAATGTTGCCCTCAGAGTATAAACGAGATTTTTCTAAGATTTGACCTACTGACCTTCTTTTCTGTCCAGCCCCACCCATTTTCAAACTGGTTCGAGATATCATCATGACAAACAATCTGACCAAGTTTGAGGAAGATTGGATCAAAATAGTGGCCTCTAGTGTGTAAACAAGATTTTTCTAAGATTTGACCTACTGACCTACTTTTTGATCCAACCTGACCCATTATCAAAAGGGTTCAAGATATCATCAAGACAAACATTCTGACCAAGTTTGAGGAAGATTGGATCAAAATTGTGGCCTCTAGTGTGTAAACAAGATTGTTCTAAGATTTGACCTACTGACCTACTTTTTGATCCAACCTGACCCATTTTCGAAAGGGTTCAAGATATTATCAAGACAAACATTCTGACCAAGTTTGAGGAAGATTGGATCAAAATTGTGGCCTCTAGTGTGTAAACAAGATTTTTCTAAGATTTGACCTACTGACCTACTTTTGGATCCAACCTGACCCATTTTCGAAAGGGTTCAAGATATTATCAAGACAAACATTCTGACCAAGTTTGAGGAAGATTGGATCAAAATTGTGGCTCACCCTGAGCTATGCTCAGGTGAGCTAAAAATCCAAGTTAGAAAAGGGCCATAATTTGTATAAAATTCAGTCCAAAAGTTATCCTTCTTAGTTTTCTGATGCCCCTTTCTAGTCAATTCCACAAGCAATTTCTGAGATATATGCTGGATAGTAGCCTGAATGCAAAAATGTAACCAAAATTCTAAGTAAAAAGGGGGTCATGATTTTTAATATATTCCATCAAGTGTTATCTTCCTTTATAGTATGATACCCCTAAACATATTAAAGATGTTTCAAATCAATCCCATGCCTGGAATCTGAGATATAAGCATGAAAGTACCTTGCATGCAAAACTTTAACCAAAATTTCTAAGTTTAAAAAGGGGCCATAACTTGTAATATATTTCATCAAAAGTTATCTAACTTATAGTATGATACCTAACATATTAAAGATGTTTAAAATCAATCCATGCCTGGATACTGAGATATTAGCATGAAAGTAACTTGCATGCAAAACTTTAACCAAAATTTCTAAGTTAAAAAGGGCAATAATTTGTAACATATTCCATCAAGAGTTATTTAACATGAAAGTATGATACCCATAAACATATTACAGATGTTTCAAATCAATCCTAGGCCTGGATACTGAGATATTAGCATGAAAGTACCTTGCATGCAAAACTTTAACCAAAATTTCTAAGTTAAAAAGGGGCCATAATTTGTAATATATTCCATCAAGAGTTATCTACTTTGGTTGTCTGATGCCCCTAAACATATTCATAAACTTTCAAGTCAATACCATGAATGGTTACTGAGATACAAACTAGATGGTAGCTTGCACGCAAAACTTTAACCAAATTTTCTATTGCATGCAAAACTTTAACCAAAATTTCTAAGTTAAAAAGGGGCCATAATTCATATTAAATTCAGTCAAGAGTTATCTACCTTGGTTGTCTGATGCCCCTGAACATATTTATAAACTTTCAAGTCAATACCATAAACGGTTATTGCGATATAAGGTTAATAGTTACTTGCACGCAAAACTTTAACCAAAAGCTGCAACGCCAACGCCGACGCCAGGGCGACTACAATAGCTCTCATATTCTTCGAATAGTCAAGCTAAAAAATGAAACATTTGGGTATTTTTATCAGAGAAACAAGACTAATGAAATTCACCACTGTATTTAAGTTTTACTTAGCGCTAAGAATTGTTGGTGGAATTCGACCCTGACTTAATTTGCAAATGTCAGCCATAATCAAACTTGGCCGAGAGATTATGGCAATAAACATTGTCATAAGTTTGAAAATGATTGCTTAAGAAATGCAGATACTAGAGTGCAAACAATTTAATTGTGGACTATGGACATTCATCTATCCTACTAGCTCATCCTGAGCGCAAGTATACTCACGTGCACTAAAGAGTTAGTGAAAAAATTCAGTTTTGGGGACAATCTACTTTTTGTATCACTGACCTTGACCTTAATTTTAGACAGTCATGGCATTCCACACAGGGAAACTCACCTGCTCGCCAAGCCTCTCATTGTCCTCAATGTCTGATAGCAGCTCTTTTTTGTCATCCTTCAGTATGTTCACTTTCTTCACCATCCGCTGCAGTAACTCCTCCTAAAATGGAACAAAACACTCACATATAGAGCCGGACAGCAGTGTTGTAAATAAGGATATAACAACCCTCATCCTAGAGTTTATGCATACAACCACCTTGACCAAGTTTTGAAAAGGTAAGTCAAAAAATGTGGCCTGAACAATGTTATAAGTTTTACAAGGATTTGACCCAGTGACCTACTTTTTGATACCAATGACCAATAATTACAATAATAATTTTTATAATCATATAAAAATATGTGAACTTGCGACCTTATCCTTTGAGATATATACACCAAAATCAATAGGTTCTTCCACTAATCATAAGCAACAACCATATTAAGTTTGAGATTTAAGGGTCGAAAAGAACTTGAGTTATCACTAGAGCTGTAATGAATACACCAGGTAGCGAATATGAATACACATCATGATATAGGGTCACGAATACAAATATTTATTCGTGAGTATGAATACACCCTAGCTGGTATAAACCAGAAATAAAATACAAACTGTATTCAGGTTGCACATATATTAAAGTGTTTCAGTAGCTGTTATCTCGTCAATCATAAACTGTATTCCCAGTGATCATTGAATAAAGGTGAACAAATTGTTTGAGAAATAAATGATATGATAAAAAATAAATTGTTTGAAACATGACTTAACATTACTTTGTTTATATAATAAGAATTTAGCTTGTACTTGGAATAAGTAAATGCTTTTGAAAATGACATTGTGTGTGATCAAAGTTTTGTTGTAAAATATAATTACCAAAAAATGTTAATAAACCAGATGGTCCATACATAATGTTATTTAATACTGATATTTTTTTTACATATAAATAATTATGATACATTTAATTGTTCATATTTTATCATTTGTGCTCATATTTTTTTCTTTTCTAATTGTCTTCCATGTTTTAAATTAAATATTTATTATCATATCAGAAACATGCAAGAAATAATAACTATGACAATTTAAACTTACAAATCAAATTCTTATTAGGCTACCATACTTGATATTCAAATATCAAATGGATATTACGTTTTCCAACTGGTTTCTGATGTTTACTCTCACTTTAACAATCTTAATCTACAAAACAGATAACATACTTATTTTGAAAATACATTCTGTACAGTTACCTTTAGGGTCTAAATCAGTTTCTTGCAACTTTTTCGTAAAAGGTTCATTAAGAAACAGTTTATTTGGCCATTATGTAATGTCATTGGTTTCAACAAGTGTTAGATTACTGGTTACAAGCAAGCTCTATGAAAATATCCAAATGTACCCAAATGAAAGAGCTAAGAGACTGGACTGTACTGTACGAAGCAGGCTAAAAGAAATTAGCAAGATGAAGCAGTCAAGCTTTGGATTTCTCGGATATTGATTAATAGGTTGTTATTTGCATCATCAATTTATCAGATGTTAAATGGCATGTTATAAATATTCGATTATTTGCCTCCTGAATAACGAATATGTATTCGAATACTGGCAATATTCGGTGCACCGAATACATGAGTGTATCGTTACACCTCTAGTTATCACAAGGTTTGGTCTACCGACCGTCGGACCAACATACCGACCGACATGTGCAAAGCAATATTCCTCCCTCTTCTTTGAAAGGGGGCATAAAAACAATTTCCAAGTTTTCTATTCAGACTAAATAAAAAAAAGCCCTTTTGTGAAATTGCTTGAGAGGAGAAAAATTAAAATTACATCACTTATTGCATAAATAACAGCAACAAAAAAGCACTTAACAAAGAAGTCTTCATATTTAAATGTTTGTACCTTATGACCTGGTTTAAAAATAACAGAAAACTAGACATGTGTCCAGTGGACACAGATGCCTCAACCCGTCGATTTTTCCAAAACAAAGGCCAGCACACAGGAGCGCAAGTCATATCCTGAGTAATATATCCATGAAGTTTCAAGTCTGTAGCACAAATACCATTACCTGTGTCACAGTTTTGGGATGGATTGATGGATGGATGGACAAAGGCAAATCTATATGCATCATTTTTTTCTTTTGTGTGTGTGGGGGGGGGGGGGGGCGGCAGGGAAGGGGCATAAAAATACCCAGGTGCACAAGTTCATGTCCTGAATAATATATCCATGAAGTTTCAAGTCTGTAGTACAAATACTTTCTGAGTTACGTCGTCACAAGCATAAAATTCCATAAATTTAAAAAAACAAAGGCCCATAGCTCTGTCAACTTCAACGGCGGTTCAATGAAAATACCCAGACGCACAAGTTTGTGTCCTGAGTAATATATCCACGAAGTTTCAAGTCTGTAGTACAAATACTTTTAGAGTTACCTAAGTCACAAACATAAAATTCCATATTTTTCAAAAACAAAGGCCCATAACTCAAGTTTAATAGCGGTTCGCTGAAAATATCCAGGTGTGCAAGTTCATGTGCTGAATAATATATCCATGAAGTATCAAGTCTGTAGTAAAATTATTTTCAGAGTTATGCGTGTCATAAAGTTTCAGGATTGACGGATGGATGGACAAAGGCAAATCTATATGCCCCCCCCCCCCATTTTTGGTGGGGGCATAAAAATCTAAAACAACACTGCTGATTTTTGCTAAAATATACAATGTATTTAAAGAAACTTTTATAAAATGAACTTAAACACTTTTAAACAATTCCCATGTTATTTATGACAACTGAACAAAAATAAATTTAATTAAGGGAGCTTATCAATATTCTATATTTAAAGTATTAAAATAGAATATTGATTATCTCCCTTAGGAAACTAAATCTAACAACGTAGGGACCTCATTTTTCAGGGGATCAACTTCATTTTGGCAAATATGCCAGAGAAAAAAAAATGACCATTTGTGCCAAATAAAATTCTGACCATTGGTTTTAGTGAAGATGATTTAAACAAGAGGGCCAAGATGACCCTTGATCGCTGACCTGAGAAAGATGATTGCTCAAGAAATAAAGATGCTAGAGTGTAAAAGTGAAATCTGGCTTTTTTTATGGTGAAAAGGGCATCACTCCTAAATTAACTTGTCAATATCAGTTATAATTGATCCCGATTGCGAAATTATGGGCATAAGCATTGCCATAAAGTTTGAAGATGATTGCTCAAAAGATGAAGATGCTAGAGTGTAAACAAAGTGAAATCTGGCATTTTTTTTATATCAAAAGGGGCTTAACTCCTGACTTAATTGACCGATCTCAGTCATATTCAAACTCAATCAAGACATTATGGTCATAAGCACTGCCATAAAGATTTAAGATGATTGCTTAAAAGATGCAGATGCTAGAGTGTAAACAATGTGAAATATGGCAAATTTTTAATATTAAAAGTGGCATAACTCCTGACCTAATTAACGGATCTCAGCCATAATCGAACTTAATCGAGACATTATGGTCATAAGCATTGCCATAAAGTTTGAAGATGATTGCTCAAAAGATGAAGATGCTAGAGTGTAAACAAAGTGAAATATGGCATTTTTTAATATGAAAAGGGGCTTAACTCCTGACCTAATTGACGGATCTTAGCCATAATCGAACTCAATCGAGACCTTATGGTCATAAGCATTGCCATTAAGTTTGAAGATGATTGCTCAAAAGATGCAGATGCTAGAGTGTAAACAAAGTGAAATCTTGCATTTTTTTAATATTAAAAGGGGCATAACTCTTGACCTAATTGACAGATCTCAGCCATAATCGAACTCAATCGAGACCTTATAGTTATAAGCATTGCCATAAAGTTTGAAGATGATTGCTCAAAAGATGCAGATGCAAGAGTGTAAACAACGTGAAATATGGCATTTTTTAATATTAAAAGGGGCATAACTCTTGACCTAATTGACGGATCTCAGCCATAATTGAACTCAATCGAGACATTATAGTCATAAACATTGTCTGAAAGTTTGAAGATGATTGCTCAAGAAATAAAGGTGACAGAGTGTAAATACTAAAAATTGTTGACGCCGCACGACACATGACGCACGACGGATGCTCACGGGATCACAATAGCTCACCCTGAGCTTTGCTCAGGTGAGCTAAAAAAAAAAATCTTTATATATATATAGAATATTAGGAAACTAAAAAGCCCCATGGGAGCCTCCTCTCTTAAGGGATCGATTTCATTTTAGCAATTATGGAAGATGAGATGAACATTCATGCCACAGGAAATTAAAATTCTGACTATTGGTTTCAGGAGATGATTTTTAAAGTGGTTTTTTTTTTGTTTTTTTTAAATATAAAATGGTGTTGGTTGCCATGGCCACCAGAGTTCTGAATTGATCATGTTTAATTTAGCAACTTTTGTAAAGATCCATACAAGGATCATTCATGCCAAGTTTTATCAATTTCTACTTTGTTGACAACCGATGGACGGTGATCCCAATAGCTAACCTTGAGCATGTTGTGCTCTGCTGAGTTAAAAGAAAAAAGATATGCCTACCTTCTTCTGTGCTAATGTGTCACTGTCTCCAATTCCCTGGGTCAGCTGACTGGGGTCAATCTTGCGTATCTCCAGTTCTATCATAGCTTTTGGTGGGGACACATAGTAGTTGGAAGGCATAGGTGATGTGGATCTGGAGATGACAAGAGCTCTTCTTTTACCCAAGCAACAATTTTACTCATTGTGATTCAACACAGTTCTAAGCTGTATTTCCTTATTTGTGAACACAGTCATTAATATCTCAAGGATAGTTAATAATCGTTGCTTATTTGCATACTTTCACAAAGTTATTTAAAAAAAGAATTTGCATGATTTTAAAATATGCTTAAACATATTCAAGGTATAATGATTTTTTTTTTGCTGCAGTAGATGTAATATAGAACAAAGGAAATAATGTGTATATATTGTATATTTTAATGTAATCCTTTATAAGCGATAATCAAAATCTAAGTATGTTTTTTTTTTTATTCAATATTATAAATCAAACTTATGTTGTTTTTCACTTGCACTTTTGCTTTATAAACAAGACCTATCAGTCACCTTGACAAATACCCCCAAACAAAATCACAGACATTATTACCTGGGTCATATGTATGACAGGACTATATCTTTCCTTTTTGAGTTACGGCCTTGACTTTTTAAGGCTACAGAAGTGGATCTTGCATGTGCAACATATCTGGAAGCCTTTTTGTGTCAAAGTTATTTAAAAATTGTTATACGTAAAACAATCACAGATTGACACTTTTCAACCTTTTACCTATGCTTGTGACCTTTGAGCTACATGCATGACATGTCTTCTTCTCTAGAAGAACATTCCTGCCAAGTTATTTAAAAGTTCATCCATGCATAATGGAGTTAGAGCCTGGACACAACAAATGTTAAACTTTGTGACTTTTGACCCCAGATTGTGACCTTGGCCTTTGGGATACGAAACCAGGTCTAAAATGCAACACATTGTCTTCTCAAGAAGAATATTTGAGCCAATTTTTTTTCAAAATCCATCCATCCATAATGATGTTAGAGCCCAGATAAGACAAAAAATGTTCCCTTTTTTATCTTTGACCCCAGTTTGTGACATTGAACTTTGAGATATGAGCCTGTGTCTTTATCGCAACACATTATCTCAATGTGGTTAACATTTCTGCCAGGCATTTCAAAATCCACTCATGCATGTAGGAGTAACAGAGTGGACACAAAGTGGGGAAGACGGATGGAGAAACAGTGAGGTTACTATATGCCTCTCTTTGGAGGCAAAAAACATGAACGATGTAAATGGTAACTGAAACTGGAGTTATCAATGAAATATCAGTAACACTACTACCACCAAACATGACCTTGACCTTTGACCTAGCAATCTGGTTTTGCACACATCACTATGGCTTCATAAGGCAAACACATCTATGCCAAATGATTTGAAAATCCACTGATCCTTTGTCAAGTTAGAGCCCAGACTAGCAAATCTGTGTACAACCTTAACCTTTGAGATAGCAATCTGGTTTGTTCACTAAATGTTTCAACTAGATAGTTGATCCTTGGAACACTCGTGTCGCCTGTATTGCAGCAGTTCTCAAAGAACGAGTGAGCACAAACAATCAAAATTTATAAGATTAATTATCACTATACAAAAACAAGAGGGCCATCATGGCCCAAGAATGCTCACTGGAGTACAATCAGCTTGATAAAACAAGAGGGCCAAGATGGCCCTGAATCACACCTGAGAAACATTGCCTTCATTGCATATTATAGTATTATGAGTCATACTGAATAAATTATCTATGCAAAATTACAGCAAGATTATCTAAAATTCACACAAAAGCTGTACCTGTCATCCAAATTTTGAAGGCCATATCTCTTATAAGTCAATTTTGACTCCAGGACCATGATTTGAACAGACTTGGTTGAAGTCCACTTGTACACATCTTAATTGCAGGCCTTGTTGTTTTTAAGAAGAACTTTTGAGGGTTTTCCTATACAAGTCTATGTAACACCAAGTGACCCCTTGGGCGTGGTCAATTTTGACCTCAGGGTCATCAATAGATTAACTGTCTATAAGGCCATGTTATCATCATCATCATCATCATCATCATCATCAAGTTTTGATTATCCAGGCCTTGAATTATTCCTTTTCACAAAAGTTAGGCCTGGCTGTCCAGTCGGGAGCGAAGTCTCCCTCTCCATGCCTGGCGATCTTGTGGGTTGGTACAATCCATCCCTAGTGACTCACGATCCCGTTTCACTAGGTCATCCCAAGACAGCTTTGTTCTGCCTGAACCCTTTGACCAGTAATGCTAAGGTTACGCACCTGGGATATCCACCCTTGACTGTGCTCTACATGGCCAAACCATCTTAGCCTGTTTTTTCGGAGAATATCAGCAATGTTTCTAATGTTAAGCTGAGAGAGAAGGGTCTCAAAGGGGACATTCTCTTCAGATTTGACTAGGCAGATCCATCTTTTCATGGCTCTGCCATTATGCTGCAGTTTCCTGAGTGTGGCAGCTGATACAGCACATGTCTCGGACAGGTCTTATGTAAGAAGAGTAGATACGACCTCTGGTAGCAACTGGCAGTTGTTTGCTTGCTAGGATTGGGAGGAGCTCTCTAAATTTGTTCCAGGCAGACTTGCAACGTGTTATTGCAGCTAGTTCACAACCCCCTCCAGATGACAGAAGTCAGTTACAACCCCCAACTTTTTTCACCAACAGGTACCTCTTTACACACCAAATATCTAAACTCCAGGCCTTGTGGTTTCTGACAAGAAGATTTTCTATTTTTTCCTATGTAAGTTGTAAAATCAAGTGACACCTGGAGCGGGACCAATTTTGACCACAAGGCCATGATGTAGACAAACTTGGTAAATGTCTACTAGGCCATATTACATACCAAATATCTTAACTCCAGGCCTTTTAGTTTCTGACGATGATTTTTCCAGTTTTTCCTATTTAAGTCTTTGTTAAATCCAATTTTGACCCCAGGGCCATGATTTGAACAAACATGGTAGAGGTGTAATAACACAACAAATATCTAAACTCCAGACCTTGTGGTTTCTGAGAAGAAGATTTTTCTAGTTTTTCCTTTATATGCCTATGTAAAATCAAGTGACCCCAGAGGCGGGGTCAATTTTGACCTTGGGGTCATGATTTGAACAAACTTGGTAGAAGTCCACTAGACAATTGTAATGCCACACACTAAACACCTAAGCTCTAGGCTTTGCAGTTTCAGAAGATTTTTTATAGATTTCACTTTTAAAATCTATTTTTAGCCCCTGTGACCTAGATATGCAATGGACCAGAACCATTTAACAAGATTGGTAGAGCTTCATGCAAGGAACATCACAGGCAAATTTCATCAAAATTGGCCCAGTGATTTCAGAGAAGATGTTGTTTGAAGCAATTGTGGATGCCGGACGCCGGTCAGCCATTGATCCTTAAAAGTTAAGTTGGGGAAAATTGAAAGTGATATATATATATACACAGCAGTTCTGAGATAAATCTATTCCAAGGAATCCCTCTTAGAAAAAGTGTAACCTGGCTTGTGTTTGCAAGTGACTTAAATACACAGTTATAAGTAATAGGACAGAGTTTTACAATACTTACTCTGGCTCCTTGGGCGTGTCACTCTCCAGTTTCTCATCCCTGACACTGGCAGATCTGGGTCGCTTCTTCTCTGTGTCTTTGTTGTCAGGAGCTGGGAAAAGCCCATCCATGTACTGCATTCGAGTCTTGCTGCTGTCAGATAAGACCTCTGATAGGGCCTTGTCACTGTCTGGCAGAACACAAGCCAACTCATGGGCCTTCTGGTCACACTCCAGTTCCTCTGCCGATGGCTGGCGGCAATGATTACCTGCAACTTTGACTAGTTTGGTCACAGACACCCCAGAAACTTCTGCAGGCAAACTAGACTGCTCCCCCACACCCTCCACATTTCTTGTACTCTTTGTTTGATTACTAAGCTCTACAAAGGAAGAGTTTGAAAGGTCACTTGTCCTACTTTCAAAATCTTTTCTTGAGTTTTTATCTCCACTCTGATAATATGGAAGTGCACTTACTGTTGGACGAGTATCAATTGATGATTTCTCATTATCTTCTTGTTCGTACTTTGAATAAATTATCACAGAATTCTGGGTATTCTCAGACTTTAATATTTCTTGACCACTATGCAAACTGACTGCCAGTCTGTCATGATGGCTACCATTATCTCCATCAGCTTGCTGACTATTAGAAACACTACGTGATTTGGAGTAGATATTGTCATAACTTCTTTTCTGTCCAGCATGTATAGTCTGACTATGCACATCATCTTTGTTTTGTGCTGACTCTTTTTCATTGTATTTAGGGCTTTGTTCAGGACTAGACACAATGTCAGGTATGTCCCGCACTACTGTCTGATCACTGGGAGAATCAAATCCACGTCTCCTGATATAACTTTTTGAAGGCACTTGTGGTTCTGGTACTGACTGACTTAGGCCTTTTTTATGCTCTTGGGGTGTACCCGACTTGTAACTTGGTGTTTTTGTTGATAGTGGGATGCATAAGCTTACATTTGATGATGATTTATTCTCGTATGGTTGAGGATACTTTGTGTTTCTGCTTTGGAATGAATTACTGCGATATGGCGATTCAGAATTAGTGCCAGGTTTGGCCAAAGGTCTTGGAGGGCGATCCACTGGGGAAGTGTCCAACTGACGGTATGTCCTGTTTGGCAGTTGAGGTGGGGGAGTGGATTCCACTTTATCTACAACATCAGGTTTCACCCGGTCTTGTGGCAAAAGCTTGTGGGAATATATTTCTGTCTGATCAAGCTCAACCTTCCGCACCACAGGACGCAGTCTGTCCCGGAAACTATGGCTACTTGTCACAGAACTCTCCAACTGTTCCAGTGAATCTGATGTCTTCTTATTGTCCACTGAATGTTTTTCACCACTAGCAATTTGCCCTGGCCTGTGAGGTAATGATTTATCAGAGATGGGTGAATGGGAAATCACTTCAATGTTTTTAATCCTATCTTTCACAGATGGGCGAGGCTCCTCTGGGGATGGTCTCTGAACATGTGTACTCACAATGCTTCCAGGCAGCTGTGACTGCTGGGTAAATGCACTGGTTGAGGTTAAGTTCTGCACAGATAATCCTTGTAATGGATTCACTACAGGTTTATGCCTTTGCTGGGTGGAGGTTACTTCAACTCCATGATATCCTGAACCTTGTGGGGATGGGAACTGATTACTTGAATGAACACTTGTCCCTGCCATGTTGGGACTATTAGATCTTTGATTTTGGGTTGGTGAATCTTGACCAAGCTTCTTCCGAGGAGGTTTGTTTGGTGTCTCAGAGATATCCTTTCCAACAAACTCTGGCCGATGCTGGTGGCTGCTTGACTGCACATTAAACACCTTGCTGTCAGACACTGCTCGCTTGTACTTCCCAACCTCCCGGGGCACAGCTTGTGACCGATACGACCCATAGGAATCATCTGCACACCTGCAACAAGGAAAGGACACATTATATAATACTCCCTGCATATATAA
This sequence comes from Solen grandis, assembly GCA_021229015.1. Taxonomy (NCBI): domain Eukaryota; kingdom Metazoa; phylum Mollusca; class Bivalvia; order Adapedonta; family Solenidae; genus Solen; species Solen grandis. Next base: position 72,045,192 of record CM037777.1, read on the forward strand.
ACATCTGTACAAATTCTCCAGTATAGTGGACATTTTTGCATATTGAAATGGAAGATTCTAGCTCCTTATCCCTGACCTTCTTAACAGGAGACAACCCATGACAAAAAGAAAATTGAAATAATAAATGGGTTATCTCCCTTGAACTGGGAAAGCCAACCCCCTGAATAACCAAGTTTATATTATAAACTTTGTTAAGCATTTTCAATAGAAGTCAGTGTGGTGATCAAATAAGATAAAAATTCTGACCACTGGTTTCAGAAAATAAATCTCTGAAATGAAATGAAAGATTTTGACAGCCATGGCAACAAAAGTTCAACATGAAACAGGTATATAATTTAAAAGGTCAACCACAACAATTTCATTTCCATTATTATCTGTTTGACCTATTGTGCAAAAAATATGTTGTAATCATTTGAAGTTTGAATGAAATAGGCAATTAAGTTGCAAAAATGACTTCCCTCCCCTTGTAACATCATTGATAGAGCAAACTCTGCCAGCACCATATATTGTATCAAACAATTAACATTCAGTTACAGTAACTAATTTCAAGCACTCAATTTTAAGATAAACATAAAAGATTTAGGGTTAAAAATGTTTGTTTGTTGAGTTTAGCATTCCATCGACAGTATTTCAGTCATTTGGAGATAGAGCTGGATCGATTTCATCGATATAGCGCCATTTTTTGCTAATCGTGATTCTAACCTCAAGAATCGATTCCCAAACCATACTTCAATGGATGACAGTTTTTGGTGTAAACCAGCAAAATTGAATATGCCGCTAGATCTGCAGCTTATATCTTCAGCATAAAGTGTCTATTTCCGTCATTGTTACCTTTTGTTGACAGAGTATATAAGGAAACTAACTTAGTGTCTAGGGACTAGTTTTTCAAGGGATCAACTTTTATTTTAGCAATTATGGTAGACAGCCTTGAGGTGACCATTTGTGACAAATGAATTAAAATTCTGGCCACTAGTGGCTTCATAGAAGAAGAATTTTGTAATTTTCTATTTCCAAAGTATATAAAGAAATTAACTGACACCCTGGGGGCCTCATTTTTCAAGGGATCATCTTTATTTTAACAATTATCGTAAACAGCCATGAGGAGACCATTTGTACCAAATGATATTAAATTCTGACCATTGGTTTCAAAGGAGAAGATTTTTGAAGTCTTTAAAGTAAAAATTTTATGGTTGCCATAGCAAACAGAATTCTACATGAATCAAGTTTATTTCAGCAACTTTTGTGAAGAGCCACCTAAGAATCATTCATGCCAAGTTTCATCATTTTCTACCCAGCAGTTTCAGAGGAGATGTTGTTTAAAGCAAATTGTTGCCAAGTGGACGCACACTCGGGACAATAGATGCAGGGTGATCACAATATCTCACCTCGAGTAGATGTGCTCTGGTGAGCTAAAAATGGCCAAAATCCACAGCACACTTCTATAGGGACAAGCTGACAAGATCAAAATGAAATCCTATTATAATCTCATGCACTATTCTGACTGAAACCCTACCTTATTCCCCATCTCTGACACGCATTTATCATGGTGTCAGTCTCCTGTACAGGGAAATAGTCTCACTAGACTAGCACTAAGCTGATTTTGTCCACCAATTTTCAACCTAGTCCTACACACTGTGGCCCACCTGCATACATCCATTTGACTAACAAGTCTTACATCACTTATTTCAGGTTTTTCACTGATCATTAAGAGTTATCCATACCCATATTACCAGTATTACTGCGCATTTCATTACAACTGAAGGTCAATTTTCCAGGTCCACTACAATTCATGAATGTTCATCATCCACACATGGTCTCAACGTCAAATTTGATTAAGCACTGAGTTGTTAATTAATTCTCCAGCGTACTATTCCAAGATCATAAAATCATTTCAGCAAAATGACACAGAAACACACGTCAGCACAGTATACTAACTTTCCTCAAACATATGTGAATGAAATACATCTTATAATTATCATCACTTATCTTTCAGGCAATGTCGAACATATTTACCAGAATACACATTATGACTTTGAACATTATGGCTTCAACCTCTCACAATGTATAAAACTGCCACGGTAAGAGTGCACAACTGACATGTTGTATTGCTGTCTTATCCCAGAATGCATGAAGGCCAGCCTGGGAGATATCCTCCCCAGGTAGTCACTGAACTACATCTGTCTTGTGTATGCTCCTGGATTAATTCTGCCAGAAAATGAAACACAAGCTTCCCAGTCTGTTGTGCAACCAAAATGGCCAAGGTACTGAAATAGCTTAACATGTTTAATTCTATACCCTTAAGCAGGATAGAGGCAAAGGTCAAAGGACATCAAAATTCTAGTAACACTTTGTTTCCTGAAAACCCCAAAGACATGTAGCTCCTGTGTCTTGTTTCAGTGAGGTTCATGACCCTAATTTCATTCACAAGTTGCAAACCTAGGGAGGTCATGACCTTTTTTTAGTACCAGTGAATCTGATGTACATTCTATCTGCTGTTGATTGACAAGGTATTTGAACATTAATGATATCAGTATAATGCTCTGGAGGAACCTTTAAGAGGTCTAAAACTCGTTATGCAAACTACTTTGGGTACATACATACATACATATGAGTTTCTAATACCAAGCATTACTTGTGTGTGTTTTTTTTGCATGAGTATATATTCATGTATATAACTGATATGACTATATTGCTCACACCTAAAATGGATATTCTCAGCACAAAACAACTGTATAAAATAAACATGTCAGTTAACTTATCATACAACATTAAAAGTGGTCATGGTTATGAATAAAACATCTACATATTGTCTGGCAATATTGACCTGAGACTTATTAATCTCTGTGATGTTCTTCGTTAGTTTCTGTAAATTGTTAAATCTAAACATTTGCTTTTAATGGTAGTGTGGCTTGCAATGTTTTGTACTTAAAATAAGTCCAGGTGGCTCAGTGGTAGGTTCAGTGGTCTTGTAATCATGAAGTGGCTGGTACGAATCCACAGTGGAGACAATTTAAAAGTTTGTATTTATTCTTACATTTTTTTTTTTAGATTATTTGCAGTGTGAGTGGATGGATGAAAAATGTGTTGAATTTTCTTTTGATTTTAATGGTTTTGAAGATCACACAACATATTTAATCCTCTATATGGCTGAGCATTTAAAACTAGCTGGAGTAATAAGATATTGTGCAATGTGTGATTTACATGTGGTACATTATTAAACACAGTGCTCAACACTCATTTAAACAAGAGGGCCATAGAGGTCCTGGATCACTCACCTGAGTATAGGGTTACCCGAGGAGCATCTGTACCAAAAAACTTTGAAATCTGGCCAGTAGTTTTGAAGGAGATGATTATTAAAGTTTTCATTTTTTTTTTCTTTCCACTGCCATGGCAACTAGACCAAAGGATCTTCACTGTTAAGTTTAATCAAATTCTATCTAGCGGTTTCAGAGGAGATGTCATTTAAAGTTTTCACTATATACATTAAAGGCAAATTAGCCGCCCCTGGCAGCCATGTTTTTTTATGGATCAGAATAATTTTAACAATCTTGGTGGAGGGTTACCTTAGGAACATCTGTACTAAAAATTTTGAAATCTGTCCAGTAGTTTTGATGATGATTTTTGAAGTTTTCATAATTTTTTCTTTTCGTTGCCATGGAAACCAGAGTTCTATGTGGATCAAGTTTATTTTAGCAACTTTTGTGAAGACTCCCTGCCAAGTTTAATCAAATTCATTTCAGAGATGTCATTTAAAGATTTCCAATATACATATAAGGCAAATTAGCCCCGCCCCTGGCAGTCATGTTTTTTTTTACGAATCAGAATAATTTTAGCAATCATGGTAGAGGGTTACCCAGCGGTTTCAGAGGAGATGTCATTTAAAGCAAATTGTTGACGACGCACAACGATGGATGCAGGGTAATCTTAATAGCTCACCATGAGCACATTGTGCTCAGGTGAGCTAAAACTGGGAAGTGCTCAATAAACATATTAAGATTGGATATTGCAAGTTTCCTAAATTGCATTTGTTTTATTTTTCTAATCCAAGATACATATAACCAGTATGTGTTCTTCACATGGTTGTTTCCCCATGGTAGGGCTATCTACTCAAGTGTTTCAAGTGATAACCCCATACACTTGAGACACTTGATCACTACCTCCTTATCAAACCTACACCATACACTTCAGCAGAGTATGAAGTGTGACTGACAATAGTACTGACAGACAGGGGAGTGGCAGGTGGACTTGCAATAATTAAGGGCCAAAGAATTAAAGTCTGTGTTTCAAACAAATAAAAGTAGATTTCCAAAAGAAGCTTAACACTTTTTATCAAATCCAAGAGAAGCAACTTACCTTTTAGCATTATCCAAAGTCTCCTCTCCACCCTCCATAAACTCTGCTGGAGGGGGTGGGAAGTCTGCAGTCTTGTTCAACTCAGAGTCTATCTCCACTTCCCCATTCTTCATTGGTGTGGGTAAAGGAGGTGGGTCTGGTGTTGGTGTGGCCCGTGCAGGTGTCGAAGGATTCGAAACTAACATTTTGTCAGCCAAAACAGGAGAGGACACAGTGGAAGATGAAGCTAATGGTACTGCCTCCAGAGCTTGTGTCGGCTCTTGTTTGTAAGACTGGGACATCAACAGGGGCATATTTGGACGTGTTGACACTATCTGCATTGACATGGGCTTGGCCTGCTCTGAGAGACGCCGAGCTTGCCTACGAAGCTGTTCTGCATAGGCATCTTTGCGTAAAGTTCCATTTTCAAATTTTGCTGGAGAATTGGTCTGTAAATAGTCTGTCTTAAGTTCCTCCCTCTGTTGATTATCAAGATTTGAAAACAGAAATGACTCTGACTTGCTATTGTTGAGAAGGCGCTGTGAGCGTGGTGGGAGAGCTGGTGGATTGTCCTCTCTGGATCCTGGAACAGGAGGAGGTGGTCGTCGAGGGAAATCTGACTCATAATTCTGGTAGATTGGAGATGTCACCATTTTGTCATTATTGCTTGGAGGTGGACTGAAATGAAACAAAAAATGACTTACTATGCATGTAACGAAAATATAAACGCTATAATCTAATATTTACTTATGATTTAATAGGGGTACACCCATGTTTTTTCACATATAGTAGAATGTATCTATGAATTAGCTCTCAAACAATATGGCAGATTTGGCACATTTTTTCTCATTCTTTCAAATTACCAGGGGTGTGTGCCTTAATCACAGTTGAACTGTAGAAATACAAGAGGGCCATGATGGCCCTGAGTTTCTCACCTGATTATAAATGAGCAACATATGTTGGATTTTCCATATTGACCTACTATTGACCCCACATGACCCAAATTTGAACTTGTCCAAGATTTTATGGAAACAAACATTCTGACCAAGTTTCATAAAGATTGGGCCAAAAATGTGGCCTCTAGAGTGTTAACAAGGTTTTTATAAGATTTGAACACATGACCTACTTTTTGACCCCACATGACCCAATTTCGAACTTGTCCAAGATTTTATGGAGACAAACATTCTGACCAAGTTTCATGAAGATTGGCCTAAAAATATGGCCTCTAGAGTGTTAACAAGGTTTTTATAAGATTTGAACACATGACCTACTTTTTGACCCCACATGACCCAATTTCGAACTTGTCCAAGATTTTATGGAGACAAACATTCTGACCAAGTTTCATGAAGATTGGCCTAAAAATATGGCCTCTAGAGTGTTAACAAGCCAAATTGTTGATGAAGCATGACGCACGTCGCACGACGGGCAATCACGAAAGTACGTTGTGCTCAGGTGAGCTAAAAAAATAATAAACTCTCCTTTGTTAATGTTGTTGAAGTTTTTGTTTCCTAACACAAACTTGGCAAGTGTAGGTCACATTGCATAGGAAGACACTTTTTTTCGTAAACACTGACTTTGATTGGTTTAATATAGAATACGATATTCCTTGATACCATGTGACACATTCCATAAAGTGACAGTCCAGGGTAGCAAATTCTCAACTTATGTTTGTGACATGAGAGCATGAACAAAGAGTGAATAAGGTCAGTCATGTGACAGAATACGAAAATAGAATATCTAATTATAGATTTTATCATTTTAAGTTTAAGTTCAATACAAAGGGGTTTGGCACGAAAGGGGAGGGGAGGGGGGGGGATAATATCACTGTATATGATACAAGGGATACTACCTCCGCTTGGCTATATATAATACAAGGAATACTACTCCCAATTGATCTAAACCCATACCTTCATCGGGAAAATGCCAATAGCTCAGCCATTTATAAAGGTATCTTTGAATATGTTGCACCTATTGCAAGCGTATACATTTATGCAATAAAAAATCAACAGTTTTACCCATATGAACTTAAGTATTCAGCAACAAAACCTGCAATGCAAAACTTAACCCAGTTTTCCAAAATCTCGACATGCGTTCATACAGTCTACCAGTAGAAAGTTTGGGTATAAACAAGCGTTGTTGCGACAAGAAGATGTTAACCGATGCATTGATTCTGTAAAACAAATTAATTACTCAAATAGGCATGCAGAAACTTTCATCGGCACAAAAGAATTCAGTAGAAATCGCCAATTTCAACCGTTGGCCTACTTTCACTTCAATTTAGCCATAATGCAAATTACGTGATCAGTAATGCTATGATGAATTTTTGTGAGTATTTAATTTGTTTTATAGAATCATTGCATCGGTTTACATCTTCTTGTTGCAAAAACGCTTGTTTAAACTGTAGACTGGGTATTTGATCCTGTATGAACATGTGTCGAGATTTTGGAAAACCAGGTTAAGTTTTGAATTGCAGGTTTCGCTGGTGAATACTTGAGTTCGCATGGGTTAAATGGTGCTGATTTTTGGTTGCATAAATGTATACGCTTGCGATTGGTGCAAAATATTCAAAGATACCTTCATAAATGGCTGAGCTATTGGCATTTTCCTGATGAAGGTATGGGTTTAGATCAATTGGGAGCAGTATCCCTTGTATTATATAGTGATTTGATGCCCTCCCCCACCCCCTCTCTTGTGCCAAACCCCTTTGGTTCAATATGGTTTGTGATGCTATATTGCCTGTGATGGAAATTACTATCATGAACTGTTGCATTGGGTGACCATGTGTTTGTAGATGGGAATACACACAAGTAGCTAATTGTTAGCCAAAGACCATCTGCGAACGAAATGCTTTAAATTTAGCAACTTAAGGCATGTCTTATGTATACATTGCAGCATGCACCTCATCTGCCACTCATTTTACCATAACACTTCCAATATCAATAGACGGAGAGGTTCATCAGTGATAAAGCAAACACACAGATCAATGTTCTTTCTTCAAAAATGGCTTATAGCAAATGTCCATGTTCCCTTCTCCCTTCCTCAATGAACCCATCCCTATTTTGGGGTTCTGTTTTAATCAAGTGTCATAATTTTCCGCAAATAATTGTGCATAGTATAATCTTTAACAACAAAAACAGATTCAAATTGTTTTCTGTGTAACTACAGAATCTCTCTCCTTCCTGTATCCAACTCAAATCAGTATTTGACTGAAAATGTACAAAAATAAATAGATATCACTAACTGATCTGGCAACAAATATTTCCTTGTGTTCAAAAAGATTCCTATAAGAACACTAAACACTGGATACAATACACACACACTGGATACAATATACTCTGAATACAATACACACACACTGGATACAATATACTCTGAATACAATACACATACACTGGATACAATATACTCTGAATACAATACACACACACTGGATACAATATACTCTGAATACAATACACACAGTAAAATGATGGCAGTGTTGGTGGAATGAACACGGAGTCCCAAATGTCCACAGTCTAGTCCTGAGTCACAGACTGATATATTGTGTGGTTATCTAATGCCACCTACCCACCAAACCATTTGTCATTTAATCTTCTTATTGATCATATCGAATATCCACACTGTTAATCCACAAACACTGACCTATATTTAGCTAGAAATCCAGTTGGTAAGATGTAAGTCACTGCCACTATTCTATGCCAGGTCACATGATTAACACATGATCAAATTTATGAGGAGACAGAAAGTTGATATGTGTCAGTGAGAGCAAAGTGACTTTAGCCATACTGTTTCTAAAAGATAAAAGAAGTAAACATGAATACAACAATGGGTTAAAAATGAAGGTGAAAAAAGTCTTTGAAGAGTTTGAACTATTTTCTATACACATGTGGTTATCCCCATCACTCAAAACAACACCATCTGCAAAAACTGATGAAAATAAAATAAGGGGCACTACAGCCTGACAAATACAAAATCAATAATTTCATTGACATTATATTTCGTTGATTATGTACCTAAGGGAATTTCATGGATACATTTATTCATGGATATTTTTTCTTTAAACTTGAGGCCTATATATGAGACATGTTTTCGAGGGGATTAATATTTTTGGTTAAAACCATCCATGAAATCAACAAAAATTTGTGTCCCACGAAATTTAATGATTTCACAGTATATCAAATCAATCTTTATTTTTGGTGTCTATGTCTGGAGTTAATCATCAACAGATTTTCTTAATGATATCAACAGCACTTTCACATATGAACAGGCCATGACAATTTTCAAATTGTGACCCAGCTTCAGAAGAAAATGAGAACCATCTGTTAATATGACACAATAACTCAGACTTACTCTTTATGAAGTCAAAATGGAGAGGAATAATCACTATGTAAAACACTGAGCATCTGATGCTGACCTCAGCTTACCTATATGCTGAATATTTGTTTGAATAAGTTGGACTAAGTTGATGACTGCTGCACATAGCTACCTGTATTGGCAAAAAAATAAATTCAACTCTGGCAAATGCTGCCAAATGCTGTCAAATGAAGTTGGTGTGTGCTAGATGTAAAATGTTTGTAGTGTTTTTACCGATATTTGGGCTCATTCACAAACATAAATTCAAACGTCTACTTTAGTGAGAACCCAGCTTTAATAACCTGCTTGAAACTAAGAACAGTAGTCAAATCCTTGACATATGTCAGGTAGGAGTGAGGTCAGCATTGGGATACACATATTCCCTATTTGACACTGGCTACAACACAGCCCTAAGGGACAGGTTGACACACCTTGACTGTCACTATCTCATCATCTTCCTGTGGCCCCAGGGTCTGGTTAAAGTCACCAATACACACACTGAAATCCTATCTTATGATGCTGTCAGCACTAAAATCAGATTGCAGTAAAAATTCTTCCCTTCAATGTGTATATGAGGGATGTGTTTTGTGGTGATATTAATGTTTGTACAGCTGATTTTATATAATCCCTAATCAATATCTACACCACAATGGTATATCCAATCTGAAACTGTTTTATAGGTCACATTTTTTTGTTTATCAAAGTAAATTTGATAAATAAGGATCAACTTTTAAGTGATGCTAATAAACTCATGTTAAAAGCCTGCTTTAACCTTACATAAACCTGGCTTGCCAAACAGTCTGCATCCAACGTATGCTTACAGTCAGCTACGAAACTGTATCAGTGTTATCATGATTTAAGGCCCTAAGACAACTCCATAGTGACTGTAACCAACTGGTTACATACAGTTTAGCATACTGAACACACGCCAAAATGTTACAAGAAAAGATAAACACACCATTTGTTTCAATGGACTGTTAACAATAAGCACATTGCTACTGTTAATTACTCTCCCTATTTCTCTTTCCAACAGTTGATAAGATCAATATGTGTATCAGGCTCAAAGAATTCTTATGTAAGAAATCATCAGGAGGTCTCATTTTACAAGGGATCGAAAATGCTTCAGCAATTGTGGCATGAAACCATGAGGGTATCATTAGTGCAAAACAGCAATAGTTTCAGAGAAGAAAAAAAAATGAAATTTATCTATGTGTACATAAGGAAACTAGCTATATCCCAGAGGCTTCATATTTCAAGGGATTATTTTGAAATTTCCTATATAGAATCTACAAGTAGAAATTATGATGCTAAATCATCAAGTCTCCAGAGAAGTTTAGTGTACAAGTCATTATTTTCAGTGTCATGATACAGTTGGACTTGACTATTTGAGTTTACCATCGCTTCGACAGTATTTCAGTCATACAGCAACGTCTAGAAATGATAATGGTAAAATTGCTGACATAACATGAGAAATGTGGCCTGTAGAAGTTACACAAAGTTTTCCAATTATTTCATCTTGTGACTAAGTTTTTGAATCTAAGTAACTGTGAGTGATCTCAGCATAGAATTCATTAAGGTGAACATGCTGACCAATTTTAATTAAGATCAAGTGAGAAATGTGGCCTGTAGAAGCACTGACCAACAGACGGATGGACAAATCAAGAGGATGACTTCTATTTACCCTCCAAATATTCGTTTTCTGGAGTATAATAAAGAAATTACAATATTGACAGTTATGTCATAAGGGCTACATTTCCATCTTATGGTCCATTTTGACTGAATTTATCCCCCTATCCTTAAAAAATACAGTAAAAAACTTCAACCATGACCATAACTTCTAAACTATTTAACCGTCTGTCATTAAACTTCACATACTTGTTCACTATCACAAGAGCTACATTCTCATCATGGGCCATAACTCCTAGGTCCATTTTGATCCAATCTATTTCCCTTTTATTACAAGAAAATGCAGTGAAATTCTTTAACCTTGGCCATACATATCTTGAAAAAGATTTTCAAAAATATTTTTAAAAAATATGTTATAATTAGGTATCAAACCCAAAACCCTCACTGACAACACCTATAAGGCGAACATCCTAATTATCTTACCCACTAGACCAAAGGGCCAGTTGTTAATTCTATAGGCAATAACTAAATACCTATGTCTAACTAATGCCCCTAAATGTTTTACAGTGCAGGAATGTGAGCGTTAAAACTTAAAAGCAACCCTGTTCAATAAAACTACTGAAAGCGAATTATGGAAACTGACAAAAATTTGACCATATTTTGTTGGGCGTCAAAACAGCAAAGTGGTATCATGATTTTCATGTGATTCTTTAGTTTAAAAGAATGGGGAGAATTTGTAACCGTAAGCATTTCAAAGAAGTATTTCATATTGATAACAATAATTTAAATATGTGATTGCAAGTGCAACCCTCCGGATAACATTATACTTATAATTTAACAAGAGGCCCATGATGGCCCTAAATCGCTCACCTGAGATAAATAGGTTGACCCAAGGAACATCTGTACCAATTTATTTTAAAATCTGGCCAGTAGTTTTGAAGAAGATGATTTTTAAAGTTTTCATATTTTTTTTCTTTTTGTTGCCATGGCAACCAGAGTTCTATATGGATCAAGTTTATTTTAGGAACTTTTGTGAAGGTTGACCCAAGGATCATTCCTGTAAAGTTTAATCAAATTCTGTCCAGTGGTTTCAGAGGAAATGTTGATTAAAGTTTTCCCTATATACATATAAGGCAAATAAGCCCCGCCCCTGGCGGCCATGTTTTTTACAGATCGGAATAATTTTAGCAACTTTGGTAGAGGTTGACCCAAGGAACATCTGTACCAATTTATTTTAAAATCTGGCCAGTAGTTTTGAAGAAGATGATTTTTAAAGTTTTCAATTTTTTTTCTTTTTGTTGCCATGGCAACCAGAGTTCTACATGGACCAAGTTTATTTTAGCAACTTTTGTGAAGGTTGACCCAAGGATCATTCCTGCCAAGTTTAATCAAATTCTGTCCAGTGGTTTCAGAGGAGATGTTGTTTAAAGGTTTCTCTATATACATATAAGGCAGATAAGCCCCGCCCCTGGTGGCCATGTTTTTTTACGGATCGGAATAATTTTAGCAACTTTAGTAGAGGTTGACCCAAGGAACATCTGTACCAATTTATTTTAAAATCTGGCCAGTAGTTTTGAAGAAGATGATTTTTAAAGTTTTCAAATTATTTTTCTTTTTGTTGCCATGGCAACCAGAGTTCTATATGGATCAAGTTTATTTTAGCAACTTTTGTGAAGGTTGACCCAAGGATCATCCCTGCCAAGTTTAATCAAATTATGTCCAGTGGTTTCAGAGGAGATGTTGTTTAAAGGTTTCTCTATATACATATAAGGCAAATAAGCCCCGCCCCTGGCGGCCATGTTTTTTTACGGATCGGAATAATTTTAGCAACTTTGGTAGAGGTTGACCCAAGGAACATCTGTACCAAATAATTTTGAAATCTGGCCAGTAGTTTTGAAGGAGATGATTTTTAAAGTTTTCAAATTATTTTTCTTTTTGTTGCCATGGCAACCAGAGTTCTTCATGGATCAACTTTATTTTAGCAACTTTTGTAGAGCCTCACCCAAGGAACATTCCTGCCAAGTTTCATTAAATTTTGTCCAGCGGTTTCAGAGGAGATGTCGTTTAAAGCAAATTGTTGACGACGGACGACGCACGACGACGGACGCCGGACGAAGGGCGATCACAAAAGCTCACCTTGAGCACTTTGTGCTCAGGTGAGCTAAAAACACAACACTAGTTTACAAAGGAAATGGATTTAGAAGCTATTAGTTTTGTTTTGTTTTTAAATAATGGCTTTTCCAAAGGGATCCATTCTTAACCGTCAATAACTTATTTCTTAAAAGGCTTAAAGTGCTCATTAGGGACTAAACAGGCAAGAATTATTTTCATAAAACAATAGTAGTTACACATAGGCATTTTTGTGGTGAGAAAAGAAGCTATTTTGTGCCTTATCCATGAGTTTACATTTTAAAATTTCAATGATTTCTCCTACCATAGACCTAATCTTAAATAGATATAAAAAAATATAGTCGCTGGTTTCTACTGGCGACTAATAAAGACTTAGCAAACCCCTAAGGGACCTCATTTTTCAAGAGATCAACTTTATTTTAGCAATTATCTTGAAGCCAAAAGAGGTATAGCCATGCCCCGAATGTTTGTCGCAGGTTGTTGAACTAAGGTAACTATTGAAAGCAAGATTCACATGCATTTGTTTGTTGTAGGATTGTACAGCTTTTCACTGGTTAAACCGATATGCATATTCATTTTGGGGTGTTTTGGCGTCATGTTAATTATGGTACAGGGATATGAGATGAACATTTGTGCCATTCCAAACCAGTGGCTTCATAAATGTAGCAGAAGAATTTTTTATTTTTATATAAAACCTGAGCTACAACATTGTTTAAGCAAACACAAATCTGTGATCAAACAGCTTGAGATTTGTATAAATAATATTAACAAAACATTTTTAAAAAAGATATTATTATAATTGGTGGCAAGCTTAATTCAATAGCTGTACCATAAGATCATATTTGCTTTGAGTACCATTACATAGCAAGCAATCTGTATCTCCGATGATTTTGCAGTTTTCATGTTCAGTAAGGTAAATAAACCAGCCTGGACCATTAGCCAATGAGAACACTGCATTGAAGCAGAGGCGAGTTGCACACACAAATAGTTCCAATACATTTTGTAGGCCTCAAAATTACAGATAATGTAGGGTAAGGTACCCCAGTCAAGAGTAGCTGCGACAATATTTCAATCATATAGCGACGTCCAGCTCATTGCAGGTGGAGGAAGACCTCAAACACACTGGGGCATCTGAGTAGAACCACTGACCTACCACAAGCCGGCTGGAAGGCTTCCTCATGAAAATCCAAGTGACCCTGACGGGACTAGGACTAGAACCCATGCTGTGAGGGGGGCTGGGTGAGTGTTAAAGTCAGTGACTTTACCCTTTCGGCCACACAGGCCCCATCAAACTACAAAACACATTGCAACTATTTGTATGTGCAACTCGCCTCAGGTGTGCTTAGAAATAAATTTCTTATCATTTCTGATGGTGAAAAATCTGGGTCTATAGCAAAAGCATACAGCTGCTGCCATATAGTAGGGAATACACTAAAACTGACCAATTTTGAATGCAAAATGTAATAAATGATATGCTCCATGTTTAGTACATGATATAAAAGTATAATGACCAGTAAAACTTACACTGTATTATGGAGATACTGAAATTTGATTGAAACATGTCATATCATTTTAAGATTCAGCCATGTACATGGGTGTGATGTGATAAAATCACATGATCAGAGTTTTGCTGCTGCAAATTTGGCATATCTCTCTTGAGTTCCTTAGTCACTTTCCATTTAACCTATTCACTTTAATAACAACCAACAAGGCGCTTGAGAATAACCAACAAGGCGACGACCATCATTCCCAGTGTGCTGTCCCAGGCTATTGTCTCACCAATCATCACATGACCTTTACCTATCTGACTGGTTGTTGTGTAAGTTTGTCATATTATCATTTCCCTGTTCTATGTGTGACAGTGTAACCTGACATTCCACAAGTTCAGTCAAGTGTGGTTTTAACCCTATACACACTGTAAGTGTGTCCTAGTGTACACAAAATGTATACAAAACAAACATATATGTAAATACCCTGGAGATTAAAGGGTAACATCTGTTGACATTTTTTTTTTTGTATCATGTGCTTATTTTAGTGCAGCACAATGGTGGATGTTGTGCGTTGTGCAATGTAAGAGGTGAACCACAAAGAAAATTTAACATTTTCTAAAACCCTTCCTATTTTGTCCATTTTAACCCTTTCCCTCATAGAGGACACCATGAAAAGACCTATGCAAACAGCATAAAACCAGATCAGCCTGCGAGTAACTCGCAGGCTGATCAGGTTTTATGCTGTTCGCTGCTTCTCAGTGGTCTGGAAATGAGGACTTTATAATTAAATTTGGTAAGGTTTAACTCTGGTTTTCTGCAGATCAGGCTTTATGTTGTACCTATTGAGTGCGTCAAAATGAGTCTATATGAGGGAAAGGGTTAATAACATAAATCTTGAACATATCTATTTTTGCATTTAGATGTGTGTATCATAAATCATCTTCAAAGAGTTTAAATCAAACATCATATTTTTTTGGGGTCTATTAAAATGTTTCATCATGTAGTGTCTGTGAATCTAATCAGCAAATTTGATGAAAAAAAAATGTCATATGCTTTGGTCATGTAGTCGTGGGAAAATTTCATTCTTTGAATGATATTAATAAATGGGAAATGGATCAAGAAACAAAAGAGTCATTATAATTTATTACATAGTTACCTAACACCCTGACCTTTCACCCCCTGAACTCCTTCATTGTGTAAACAAAAGTTTATTGAATGAATACACAAGAGTCGCAGAAACAGAAAACAGGAACAAACGAGCCAAATAGCATTATATTTAATGTTACCTAATATGAAATGAAAACACATAATTTTAAACAAAAATGTAAAAATATTGCAAAATAAAAACAAACAAAAAATGTGCAGATTGGTATTGAAGTTGAATGTAAAGCTGTGATTGAAATAATTTTCAGTGAGCGATAATTTTCTATGTGGGGGTATCAAATATATGTTTTGTGTTTGTTTAAAATAGTTTTGCCTGTGGTTAATACTGTTTAATAAGTTATTAGTCAATAGATGTTTGTATTTTAATGATGTTTATACATGTAGGTCATGACTTACTTGTTGGTTCACTTGTCAGTCTGGGCAATGGACATTATGTCTACTGTATTGTGCTTGTAATAATACATGGTTATTTGCTCATTACATGATTTGTGGTATAAGTAATGCGTAATGTTTAACTTATTAATATGCAACCATAAATTGAACGTTTGGTGTAGTTAATGCAATAAATTTGAAATGTGAACTGTCAAACCGTGTAGTGCTCCTGTTGTTTTGATACAGTTAATTACCTATACACAACCTAATTTGCACCATGGAATCAGTTCAATTGGGAAAAGAGCCGCCGCTCAGATTTTTTATGCAAGGTCCTGAGTTCTATTCCATCTGGGACCATTTTTTTTTTAATTCTTATTTTGATTATCAAATCTTGTTTAAATTTCTTTATAAAAAAAAAAAAGTAAAAAAATAATAAATGAAAAATAATATCCATAAATAAAAGAATGAAAGTAAGGTTGTTTTAAATGTGAAACAATGCAATTATAAAGTATTTTAAAAATATTTTTGGGAATCCATTATTTTGTGTTTGTTAATTTGTACCGGTATTTATTTCTTTTGATTTCAATCATTTACCTATTAAACAGGTTAGGTTGTAAGTCAGAACGGTAGAAGAGAGAAAGAGAGGGCGACATGCAGTATGCTTATTGTAAGTCGTACATTTAAACATTTTGTTTTAATCTTTTCTTCTTACATGGTAAACTGACAGTGACCAGATGGCCAAGTCATTTTTAGGTAAGAATAAAAATACGAAATGGATGACTCCATGTGAGACTCATCTCCCCTGGAGCTAGACCCTCATTATAATGATTACTGTGTCAATATAGCACAAACTGTCCCCTGACTAAACGGTATCATTTGTAAGCCATTGTCTCTGTAGGACTAACTCTGTGGACATGTGTGTCAGTTAAATACTTATTATCCACTCACCCGAAGTGTTCTGACTCTCAAATATCCAGTGTATTTCCATCCATATATGACCATAATTTATCACCATCCACACACCAGTACCAATGTACTGTATCTGTCACTCCTGGTACCAGTCTGACATCAATTTTCCCATTCTTATCATCATCATTACTCAGAGTTTGTGGTTTTTCATATCCCCATGACAACACTGAATACGTTTTTGTTAAATGAGTGACTAAACCTATTTCAAATGCACAATATCAACCATGTGATATAAAAAGTTGAGCATGAGCAGCAGTGCACTGTGACCAGTGTGGATTGTGTATCACCTGATGGCAGCTGATGACAGGCCAGGTTGTGAGATATTGATTGGGGCATTCCTAGCATACCTGTCTATTGATCAGGCCTCATTGTAGAGACTGTAGATGGATGCCAGATTGCATCACTGGTATCACAACTTGCCCTCTGATCCTTGATAGTGTCATCAGGTCGTTTGTTTATGGGTTTAAAATCCCAAGAACAGTATTTCAGTCATTTGGAGACTATGTCTTGTGTTGTTTAAGAGGCCATGGCCCCTTATTCTATTGTTACAGAATGAAGTCTATTGTTCTCTTTTGTTCTGTTTACCATTAGATAGCCCCTTACTCCAATCTGGCTGCACGGACAGACAAAATGACAAACAGACGGATGGAAAGAAGGTCATTCTCAAACCTAAAGTCCCCAACCAGTTTCACCGGGTGGAAACTCATAAAGGAAGATAATTAAACAAGAGGCCATAGCAGTGGCACTAGAACAGCAGAATTGCCCATTCATTGGAATCTTGATTATGATTATCATAAATATCCATAATTTTTCATTGTTTCTTTGTTCTTCGGAACTGTACATGTATACATCAAAACATGGTGAGGAGTGAATCTGACATCAATTGATTATGAAGGTTGCAACTTTTTACAATTGTATGCTACTTTCATATTCTATGCATGGTTTGGGCAGTCTGATTTCCAATTAACATATGGTATAACAAATCATTGTCAAAAGGTAACCGTAACAAAGTAATAATGTAATATATTTACTGTCTGTACATCTTTATATGTTTGCTAAACAATCAACTTTCGTTTCTTGTTGTTTTTTTGGCAAATTTAATTTGAGCAATCTGATTGAACAATGTGAAAATAACATTGACAGACTGTGGGAAATAGCATGCATAGATGTTATACATCATCCAGTCAGAATAAAAAAACAAAACAAACAAAACAAACAAAAAACCCAGGAAGCTGCTAGTGGACCAGACTTATAAAGATGTACACAGGGATCCTAAAATTTTGGAATCTCAACCGGTCGACGGCAAAATCCCCCCCCCCTTTACAACAATTCCGTTCCGTACCCCCCCCCCCCCGCGAAAAAAAACATAACCGAAAAAAAACGAAAAAAAAATAACATTGATATTTTCAATCAACATACCCTGAATCATTTGCAGTGTGAAAATAGATCTTTTATTATATTTCAGCATCCTGTTGGCATAATAAGGTATTTTTCTGCAAATATTTACCTCTACGAAATCGAAAGTTTGTTTACCGGAAGTGCATGTATATGACGGTCTGTATATGACTCTAACGAATCAATAAATTGTTGGAAGCAGTCGTTTTGGTGTTGTTTATTATGTGCCTTTGTGTTTATATATTTTTTTGTCAATAACTTTTATTTATTTGTGATTATTTTTTTTATTTAAATGCGTTGTGCTGCAGCTAGCCACTACCATGTGTGTAAGTAAGTAAGTAGCGTTCGCCCCTGTGCCACGTCGAGGCCCAGCACATCCGACTTCGACAGGAGTTTATTGTTTTTTGGGTTTTTTTTATTTATTTATTATAAAAACTATCCAGCATAAATATTTACATGTAAATATAAACATGTAGACGGAAATCACAAAAACCATTTAGGTAGACGGCTATCACAAAAACCAAAAACCACTTTTTACTGGGTCACCACTCCCGTTTTCTTTATCATCATGAGCCGGGTTGCCAAGCCGGTCATTTGATTTTTTAAACATCGCAAGTAAATTGCGCTGAGCCATTTCAACGAAATGCAGCCTTGTCACTGATACCATCCCCTTATATACCAAATATAAAGTTGAGTAATAACACCAAACAGTTATCAGTTTTTTTTAATTCTTTTATTTTGTTCTTACAAATTACAAATTACTAAGGAGATCAAACATTTTGATTAGCCTTTGATATTGTCATTAATTACCGCATTTAAAAGTCGACCGGTTACAGTTTGCAAACAAGCAATGGTCCATTATTACGGCATAGATAATTACACGGCACCGTCCAAATAACCGCTAAGTACAAACCGTCAATCCATTCATCTTAACTGCCCAATAATGACCTAGACGGGTGTCCCTGCCTGACCCCCACTGACACCTGCCCCGAGGGCACACCGGAAATTCAAGAAGTAGGTCAATTGGTGTGTAAGAGAGACTATTATGAACCGTTTGGACCGATTTTGAAAGTTTTAGACGAGGATTATGGATTTTTTTCGACCGATTTTTTTGGTACTTTTTGAAATCTGAACCGGTCGATTGAGATCAAAACCGGTAAAAAATCGGTTTTTAGGATCCTTGGATGTACATATTGTTGACATAACTTGTTAAGATTGCCTCTTGGCAATGATTCTTTATTCCATGGGTTAATTAAATATCAGACTGATTGAACAGTGCACAGAGTATAATGGTTGTACATATTTTTACAAAGTTACGACCACTGTAATTAAGTGATGTCACTTTCAGTTCCTTACCATGTTCAATACAGTACAACGCCGCTATATCGCAGACTACTATTTTGCATCAACCAATATGTCGCGGCTGATCTACGGACCCCAAAAATATATCGCGTCATTTGCATGGGCTTACCACGAAAGTAATCTATCTCCTTCTATATCTATATGTATATAATAGAGTTTTGCGGTCAGTATTTAACATGGTAGTGCACTGACACGCGGAAGTGATAACAATTAAACACCCCAGGTGGTAAGGTATTGTGTTTGGCGGCAGTTGATGATTACGCAATTGAGTGTTAATGATTGGCAACAACGCAGGTTTGTCGGTATAATTATCCAACCACATTAATCAGCATTTAATTGGTATGGACATTCATAACCAAGCAGATACTCGATAAAATACACAAACATTGTCTAAAATTCACTGCATAAACCTTAATAATGGTATTTTTGTTTATTAGGACTTTCTGCCCTTTCGGCAGAAAGTCCTATTGGGTTTGTACTGTTTATTCTTCTTCTTCTTCTTATTATTCTTTTTTTCTTCCTAACTAAACGCTTATTTTTCTATGTTGCAATACTCCTAGGACGATGAAATTTTTATGACTTATTAGTCACGTGAGGAAATTTTGATTTCTATGATTTTCATATGCCTATGACGTCATATGACGTCACATTTGAAATATGCTACAAAAGTTTGTACGCGGTCTACAGCCATTGTTTGTGAACCGATTTTCATCAAATTTTCACAGATTGTGTATATTAAGTTCTAGTTGTGCATCTCGGTGACCGTTTTTCAAAATTCGAAAAGTCCAAGGTTCTATAGCGATTCCAAGATTCGAACCAAGGTCGTAAATTTTTAAATGCTTATAAAATCTGCCCTGTTTAAGATAGAAAGTTGATCTTTAGTCAGTATATAGGTCTCTAGAAGTTTTAAACATTTTGTGAAAATAAATGTCATATGACGTCACGTGACGTCATTATATGATAATGTATTTCTAATATTAACAAGAATATTTCTATATGTTGAAATTGTCTAAGGGCAATGATTATTCAATGACACATGCTTCAAACGCTGAAATTTTGATTTCTATTATTTTCATATGCCTATGACGTCATATGACGTCACACTTGAAATATGCAACAAAAGTTTGTACGCGGTCTACAGCCATTGTTTGTGAACCGATTTTAAATTTTCTTTTTAAAATTGAAAATCCAAGGTTTATAGCGATTCCAAGATTCGAACCAAGGTCGTAAATTTTCAAATTCTTATAAAATCGGTCCTATTTGAGATAGAAAGATGATATTGGGTCAGTATATAGGTCTCTGGGAGTCTTAAACAATTTGTGAAAATAAATGTCATATGACGTCACGTGACGTCATTATATGGTAATGAATTTCTAATTCTAACAAGATTATTTCTATATGTTGAAATTTTCGAAGGGCAATGAAAATTTAATGTCGCATGCTTCAGATGCTGAAATTTCGATTTCAATGATTTTCAGAAGCCTATGACGTCATATGACGTCACATTTGAAATTGACTACGAAAGTTTGTACACAGTCCAGAGCCATTATTAATGGGCCGATTTTCATCAAATTTTCACAGAATGTGTATATTAAGTTCTAGTTGAGCATCTCGGTGTCCGTTTTTCAAAATTCGAAAAGTCCATGGTTGTATAGTGAATTCAAGATTCGAACCAAGGTCGTAAATTTTTAAATGCTTATAAAATCGGTCCTATTCGCGATAGAAAAGTGATATTTGGTCAGTATATAGGTCTCTAAGAGTCTTAAACATTTTGTGAAAATAAACGTCATAAGACGTCACGTGACGTCATTATATGATAATGTATTTCTAATATTAACAAGAATATTTCAATATGTTGAAATTGTCTAAGGGCAATGAAAATTTAATGACAAATGATTCAGACGCTGAAATTTCGATTTCAATGATTTTCAGAAGCCTATGCCGTCATATGACGTCACATTTGAAATTGACTACGAAAGTTTGTACACGGTCCAGAGCCATTATTGATGGGCCGATTTTCATCAAATTTTCACAGAATGTGTATATTACGTGCTTATTGTGTATACCGGTGTCCGTTTTTCAAAATTCGAAAAGTCCAAGCATATATGGCGGATCAAAAATTCGAACCAAGGACGTCAATTTTTAAATGCTTATAAAAACTGTCCTATTTGAGATAGATAGTTGAAATTTTGTCAGTTAATGGGTCTCTGGGTGTCTTAACTATTATGTGAAAATAAATGTCATATGACGTCACGTGACGTCATTTTTATGTTATTATTATTATTTTCTTCTTCCTAACTTAACGCTTATTTTAATATGTTGCAATAGTCCTAGGACAATGACATTTGTATGGGTTATTAGTCAGGTGAGGAAATTTTGATTTCAATGATTGTCAGCACCCTATGACGTCACATGACGTCACAGCTAAAAATAGTGAAAAATGATGTTCGCGCTCTACAGTCGTCATTTATGGTCGGATTTTCTTCAAATTTTCACAGATGGTACATCTTGAAACTAAGGTGTGCATATCCTGTCAGCTAACCGAAATTCCGAAAGACCGAAGTTCTGTTGCTGAAATAAGATTCGAACATAGGACCGAAAATTTCATTTTAGGATTAAAGAGCTTCAGGATAAGATAGAAAGTTGAAACTTACACAGTTTGCAGTTCTACAGAATTTTTACATATATTTTGAGTCTTGACGTCATATGACGTCATGTGACGTCATAAGCATACTTCTTAATTTTTATTTTAGGGCAATGATTTCGACATTTTGCCAGTTGTTCAAAATAATGAAAATTTCAGAGTTATGACAGTAAAGTAAGCGCTTTTGAAGAAAAGCATTATCAGCACTCTATGATGTCACATGACGTCACAGCTAAAAATAGTAATAAATAGTGTTCGCGCTCTACAGCCGTCATTTATGGTCGGATTTTCAGCAAATTTTCACATATGGTATATCATGAAATTAAGGTGTGCATATCCTGTCAGCTAACCGAAATTCCGAAAGACCGAAGTTCTGTGTCTGAAATAAGATTCGAACATAGGACCGAAAATTTCATTTTAGGATTAAAGAGCTTCAGAATGAGATAGAAAGTTGAAACTTACAAAATTTGCAGTTCTACAGAATTTCTACATATATTTTGAGTCATGACGACAAAGGACGTCATGTAACGTCATAAGCATACTTCTTAATTTTTATTTTAGTTCAATGATTTCGACATGATGCCAGTTGTTCAGAATAATGAAAATTTCAGAGTTATTGCAGTAAAGTATGCGCTTTTGAGCAACAACATTTTCAGCACCCTATGACGTCACCTGACGTCAGAGATAAAAAATTTGAAAAATGGTGTTCGCGCTCTACAGCCGCCATTTATGATCAGATTTTCTTCAAAATTCTTGACATTTTGCCAGTTGTTCAGAATAATGAAAATTTCAGAGTTATGAGAGTAAAGTATGCGCTTTTGAACAAAAGCATCTTCAGCACCCTATGACGTCATGTGACGTCTTAGCTAAAAATAGTGAAAATTGGTTTTCACGCTCTACAGCCGCCATTTATGGTCGGATTTTCTTCAAATTTTCACAGATGGTATACCTTGGAACTAAGGTGTGCATATCCTGCCAGCTAACCGAAATTCCGAAAAACCGAAGTTCTGTGGCTGCAGTAAGATTCGAACATAGGACGAAAAATTTCATTTTAGGATTGAAGAGCTTCAGGATGAGATAGAAAGTTGAAACTTACACAGTTTGCAGGTTTGCAGTATTTCTACAAATATTTTGAATCGTGACGTCATAGGACGTCATAAGCATACCACTTAATTTTAATTTAGGGCAATGATTTCGACATGATGCCAGTTGTTCAGAATAATGAAAATTTCAGAGTTATTGCAGTAAAGTATGCGCTTTTGAGCAACAACATTTTCAGCACCCTATGACGTCACCTGACGTCAGAGATAAAAAATTTGAAAAATGGTGTTCGCGCTCTACAGCCGCCATTTATGATCAGATTTTCTTCAAATTTTTACAGATGGTACATCTTGAAACTAAGGTGTGAATATTTTGTCAGCTAACCTTAATTCCGAAAGACCGAAGTATTGTGGCTGAAGGAAGATTCGAACATAGGACCTTTAAACTAGAAATCACGTTTGCAGTCATGTCCTGACGTCATATGACATCATGTTACGTCACAGACTAATACTTAGTTCTTACCATTTGCACTAATTTCGGAATATAATGTCAATTGTTCAGAATGAACATGAAATACTACCAGAGGTGAGTCATTACATGAAACTTCTATCTCCTGCTTTTTGCATTAACATAGCTTGCAGAAAGTCCTATCATTCGTTTTCACGAATGACATCTAGTTATGCTAGCATTTATAATTTTACCATGGATTAAAAAGTCCCAGAAAATAGCCAATCTTTTACACCGGAAGTAAACAATAAATGATAATTAGATCAGCGTTACCTGGTAATTTGTTTCTTTTAAACATTAACAAGGCTCCTCATGTCAATACATCATAATAAGTTTTGAACAGAACAGAACAGAAATTTTATTGAGACTTGTACATAGTACATCATCTTGTTCACATGATTTACACAAATAAATTCTGGTCAAACAGGTAACTGAAGGGAAAAAACAAAACAAAACAAAGAGAGAGAGAGAGAGAGAGAATGAATGTTTCATGCACAATACAGCGCTAAATCATAGTTATAATGATAAAAACTAATACTAGTATAAATACAAGAGGGCCAAGATGGCCCTAGATCGCTCACCTGAGAAAAGTATAATTCATTGCCTGTACAAAACAGATTGCTTTAGAATTAAGATGATGAGGTGAAACAATGTTCAGGAATTTTCTGACCCCATCCACAAAAGATATCATCATGACAAACATTCTGCCAAAGTTTGAGGATGATTGGACCAAAAATGTTGCCCTCAGAGTATAAACAAGATTTTTCTAAGATTTGACCTACTGACCTACATTTCTATCCAGTCCCACCCATTTTCAAACTGGTTCGAGATATCATCATGACAAACAATCTGACCAAGTTTGAGAAAGATTGCATCAAAACTGTGGCCTTTTGTGTGTAAACAAGATTTTTCTAAGATTTGACCTATTGACCTACTTTTCGGTCCGGCCCAGCCCATTTTCGAAAGGGTTCAAGATATCATCAAGACAAACATTCTGACCAAGTTTGAGGAAGATTGGATCAAAATTGTGGCCTCTAGTGTGTAAACAAGATTTTTCTCAGATTTGACCTACTGACCTACTTTTTGATCCAACCTGACCCATTTTCGAAAGGGTTCAAGATATCATCAAGACAAACATTCTGACCAAGTTTGAGGAAGATTGGATCAAAATTGTGGCCTCTAGTGTGTAAACAAGATTTTTCTAAGATTTGACCTACTGACCTACTTTTTGATCCGACCTGACCCATTTTCGAAAGGGTTCAAGATATCATCAAGACTAACATTCTGACCAAGTTTGAGGAAGATTGGATCAAAATTGTGGCCTCTAGT
>CM037777.1:72070005-72120005 GCA_021229015.1 Solen grandis
AAAAAGTAAAAATGTATTGTAAAGGTCAAGGTCATATTAGGATTATTGTATATCAATTCGGCTTGAAATAGCTCAAAATTAAAAAACAATTCATAAACAATATATGAACAAAAGATTTAGGTTTAGAAAAGTTCTTTCTAATGATGTTTAGATTTTGAAGATCGGACTTGATTTGGTCATTTTACGGCAGTCTGAAGTTTGATCTTTTTCAGGAATAATTGTAAATCAGTATTTTTGCTTCAAATTGTGATTTATAAGAAATATATGATTCAATAGCGCTTTCTTATACTTGATTGAACTATTAACTGCATTTCTAAGTACCTTATGGTAAAATGTTAATAAATTTTGTTTCTCATTTTGACGCTAGGGGGCGTTTTGTTAAAAGTCACTAGGGGCTAATAACTCTGTTATTTGAGGTCCGATTCAAATGCGGTTCTTTGCATTGTGTTCCTTGTCAGAAACTAAATAAAATATGAAAGGTTTCAATAATTTGCGTATATAAAACTTTCGTGCTACAGGAGGTTGAAAGTTCGAATCTCGCAAAAACTGTGAAATGAAGGTAGGTCTACGAAAAACCTACCCATTTTATTCAGAGATGAGATAGGAGAATTTTGTTTGTTGCATATGTTTCGCAAGACATATACGCACAAAATATATGGTGTGGCTATTTTGAGAAATGCATGGTTTGTCCACAGTATGCGGTCAAACTTCACCAATATTTTCGAAAAATCAACATTTTAAAAACATGACTTTTAAGGGTATTTGCAGCTCCTGACTTTATTTTTTGTTCAATCTTCATCATTATTTCCCTGTTTATGCATTTTTATTATACAAATAAAATCATAGAAAAAAAAACAGCGAAGATATGCAAATGTCAAGGTCATATACCAATTATTGTTATTTTTATCGGCATAAAATAGCTTCAAATCTAAAAATATTTTATAAAAAGTATATGAACAAAAGTTTTAGTTTGTAAAGAGATCTTTCCATTGGTGTTTAGTTTTTGAAGATCGGGGTTGAATTGGTTGAGTTATGACAGAAAGGCGAAAAGTGTACTTTTAACGAAATTGAAACGCTGTAGTTTCATGAACTTTGAGCCAAAAATTATGATTTCTTCAGCATTAACACACTGAAAAGTGAAGTGATGTATACTGCAAGGAATACTTGTTTGGTCACGCGATTATGATTTCATACATATTTAAGCAGAAATTATTTAAAAAATCATATAAAATCGACAAGTTGATGTTTGAAGTTGAAATTTGCAAGAATGCCGTAGACTACAATGTGCAAAAAGTCCTGAAAAATTCAAGTGATTCCGTCAACAAACATGGCAGATATTCATGTTTTTCGGATAAGGGCTTGTATACGAAAATCTAGCAATTTGAAGTAAGGGAAGAAGGCGGTTATTTGGTTGGTTACCCACGATCCGGACGTTCCTACGCAGGAAAGAGTGCCCGTGATGAAAGGTGAATTGCGATGCGTATTTGAGAGAATGAGGTGCATTTTAGGATGCAATGGTGTACACCAGGACCGATAAGCACATTGCCTTAGTTATAACGGCTTTCTTCAAACTTTTATTAGGGCTTTCAGCCTCAAGTAGAATTATTAGGTTTTCGCATCGCAGTGCGAAAACCTATTGTTCTTCTTCTGTTTTATTTTTAGGTTTTCGCACCTCGCAGTGCGAAAACCTATTGTTCTTCTTCTGTTTTATTTTTAGGTTTTCGCATCGCTTGCGAAAACCTATTGTTCTTCTTCTGTTTTATTTTTTTTTTTTTTATTATTATTTTTCTAACCTTTTTTTGTGAACGGCATATCACCATGATAGAAAAAAGTCACATTTCTGATTTTTTTACCACTTTTGTCCTATGATCTGAATTTGATCCTAACGTTGAGAAAATTTTCCTTTTTGTCTTAGTTTTGCCGCTAGGGGGCGTTTTGTAAAAGTTACTAAGGGCTAATAACTCTGTTATTTGAGGTCCGATTCAAATGCGGTTTTTTGCATTGTGTTCCTTGTTAGAAACTTAATAAAATATGATAGTTACAAAAAATTTGCGTATATAAAACTTTCGTGCTACAGGAGGTTGAATGTTCGAATCTCGAAAAAACGGTGAAATGAGGGTAGGTCTACGAAAAAAGTCCCCATTTTATTCAGAGATGAGAGAGGGGAATTTTGTTTGTTGCATATGATTTGCAAGACATATACGCACAAAATATATGGTGTGGCAATTTTGAGAAATGTATGGTTTGTCCACAGTACGAGGTCAAACATAACCAATATTTTCGAAAAATCAACATTTTAAAAGCATGACTTTAAGGTTATTTGCAGCTCCTGATTTTATTTTTTATTCAATCTTCATCATTTTTTCACTGTTAATGCATTTTTATAAAACAAATAAAATCATAGAAAAAAAATCACATATAATATGCAAAGGTCAAGGTCATATACCAATTATTATTATTTATATCGGCATAAAATAGCTCCAAATCTAAAAATATTTTATAGAAAGTATATGAACAAAGGTTTTAGTCTGTGAAGAGATCTTTCCATTAATGTTTAGTTTTTGAAGATCGGACTTCATTTGATCAAATGACCACAGTCCAAAGTTCGATCCTCTTATCAAACAATTGTATATCCATATGTTTCCACTTTTTTGCTGTTCCTGACTTTATTTTTTGTTCAATCTTCATCGTTATTTCAATGTTTATGCATTTTTATAAAACAAATAAAATCAAAGAAAAAAAATCAAGCATAATATGTAAAGGTCAATGTCATATACCAATTATTATTATTTTTATCGGCACAAAATAGCTCCAAATCTAAAAATATTTTATAGAAAGTATATGAACAAAAGTTTTAGTCTATGAAGAGATCTTTCCATTGGTGTTTAGTTTTTGAAGATCGAACTTCATTTGATCAAATGACCACAGTCCAAAGTTTGATCCTCTTATCAAACATTTGTATATCCATATGTTTCCTCTTTTTTGCTGCTCCTGACTTTACTTTTTGATCAATCTTCATCATTATTTCACTGTTTATCCATTTTAATAAAACAAATAAAGTCATAGGAAGAAAATCAAGCATAATATGCAAAGGTCAAGGTCATATACCAATTATTATTATTTATATCGGCATAAAATAGCTCCAAATCTAAAAATATTTTATAGAAAGTATATGAACAAAATTTTTAGTCTGTGAAGAGATCTTCCCATTGGTGTTTAGTTTTTGAAGATCGGACTTCATTTGATCAAATGACCACAGTCCAAAGTTTGATCCTCTTATCAAACAATTGTATATCCATATGTTTCCTTCTTTTTTGCTGCTCCTGACTTTATTTTTTGTTCAATCTTCATCATTTTTTCACTGTTTATGCATTTTTATAAAACAAATAAAATCATAGACAAAAATCAAGCATAATATGCAAAGGTCAAGGTCATATACCAAATATTGTTATTTTATTGGCACAAAATAGCTCCAAATCTAAAAATATTTTAAAAAAAGTATATGAACAAAAGTTTTAGTTTGTGAAGAGATATTTCCATTGGTGTTTACTTTTCCCGCTAGGGGGCGTTTTGTATGAAATTTATTAATGGCTAATAACTCAGTTATTTGAGGTCGGATTCAAATGCGTTTTTTTGCATTCTGTTCCTTGTTGATAGCCTCAAAAAATATGATAATTTTGAGGTAAGTGTCGCTGAAAGTATTTGAGCTTTAGAAGGTTGAAAGTTCGAACCTCGCAAAAAACTGTGCAAATGAGGGTAGGTCTACAAAAAACCTATCCATTTTTGTTAGAGATCAGATAGAAGATTCTGTTTGCTGCAAATGATTTGCAAGACATATACGCACAAAATATATGGGGTGGCGAGTTTAATAAATGCATGGTTTGTCCTCTAGAAACGGTCAAACTTCACTAAATTTTAGGAAAAATTAAATTTTCAAAAACATGTTTTTTGTCGCTCCTAACTTTATATTTAGTTCATTCTTCGTGATATTTTCACAAGTTATGTATTGTTATGTTTGAAAGGGCCCCACAATTAAAAAGTTTAAAAATGAATGAAAAGGTCAAGGTCATATTACGATTATTGTGTTTATATTCGGCCCCAAATAGCTCCAAAACTAAAAATATTTCTTTAAAAGTATATGTACAAAAGTTTTAGTTTTTGAGGAGCTCTTTCCAGTGATGTTTAGTTTTTGAAGATCGGACTTGATTTGGTCATTTTACGGCAGTCCAAAGTTTGATCCTTTTTTGGAATAATTGTTAAACCGTTTTTATGCTTCAAATTGTGATATATCAGAAATAGAATGTTCGACGTGTGCGACTTGTATACTTTATTGAACTATTTGGTGCATTGCTAGGTACCTAATGGTAAAATTTTAATCAATTTTCTTTCTCATTTTGCCGCTAGCGGGCGCTTTGCTTGAAATCACTCTTTTGCTCATAACTCAAAAAGTTGAATCCTGATTCAAATGTGGTTTGTTGCATTATGTTCTTTGTTGATAGCCTAATAAAATAGGATAGTTTCAAGGTATGAGTGACTGAAAATTTTTGTGTTAGTAATGGAAGGTTGAGAGTTCGAACCTCGCAAAAAATGTGCAAATAACAATAGGTCTATGAAAAACCTACCCATTTTTGTTAGAGATCAGATATAAGAGTTCTGTTTTCTGCATACGATTTGCAAGACATAAACGCACAAAATATATGGGGTAGCGAATTTAAGAAATGCATGGTTTGTCCTCTAGAAACGGTCAAACTTCACTAAAATATTGAAAAAAAATAAAATTTCTAAAACATATTTTTGTCGCTCCTGATTTTATTTTTTGTTCATTGTTCTCGATATATGCACACCTTATGTATTGTTATGTTTCAAAGTACCACACAATTAAAAATTTAGAAAAAAAATGAAAAGGTCAAGGTCATATTACGATTATTGTGTTTTTAGTCGACTCCAAATAGCTCCAAAACAAAAAATATTTCATTAAAAGTATATGAACAAAAGTTTTAGTTCTTGAAGAGCCCTTTCCAGTGATGTTTAGTTTTTAAAGATCGGACTTGATTTGGTCATTTTACGGCAGACTAAATTTTGATCCTCTTTCGAACAATTGTAAATCAGTTTTTATGCTTCAAATTGTAATATATAAGAAATAGAATGTTCGACTAGTGCGACTTGTATACTTGATTGAACCATTTGCTGCATTGCTAGTTACCTAATAGAAAATATTTACTAAATTTTGTTTCTCGTTTTGCCGCTAGGGGGCGCTTGGCTTGAAATCACTCTTTATAACTAAAATAATTGAAGTCTGATTTTATGCAATTTTTTGCATTCTGTTCCTTGCTGATATCAATTTGAAACAACACTAAATAATAAATGCGATATTTCATGAAAATGATAGTAATTCAATGCAACATTAGTTTGTAATAGTGTTGAGTGGCATAATACATTGTCGCGTGTTATTTTAAACTGTTGTGTGTCATTTGCATCTTGTTTATCGAGTACAATTGTAGTATGTCGCCATCATAAATCAACACACACATATAATGTTGCAGTACCCGAAATCCGTAAAAAAGTTTTCAAGTTTGCAACTACATAACAGACAGGTAATACTTAAAAGTATTCTTCTTGGTAAAATTCTGTTTAAATATTGCGACAGAAATGTTTGAAAAATCGCTGTTAACAGTATCAATAAGCCATTGAACGAAGAAATGTTTTTCGAATCATGCAACTCGTGAATTGAATGGAATTGCTTTCGTGAAAACCATTGATATCGCGACTACATAACTGACAGGTAATACTCAAAAATATTCTTTTGGGTAAAAAGTCTGCTTAAACATTGCGAAAAAAATGTTTGAAAGATCGCTGTTAACAGTATTCAACAAGCCATTGAACGAAGAAATATGTTTTTCGAATCATGCGACTCGTTAACTGAGGTAAATTGCTTTTGCGAAAACCGATGATATCGCGATAGCGATTCTAGTTTTTTTTGTTTTGTTTTTTTATTTTTCTAACCCTTTTTTGTGAACGGCATAGCTCCGAGGTGAGAAAAGCCACATGTATGAAATTGTTATCAGTAATAACCACGTACTTGAAGATGATCCTAACGTCGAGATAATTTTCATTTTTGTTTTGATTTTCCCGCCAGGGGACGTTTTATATGAAAATGTTTAATAAGCAATATCTCAATTATTTGAGGTCCGATTCAAATGCGTTTTTTTGCATAATGTTCCTTGTAAATAGCCCAATAAAATATGATAGGTTCCAAAAATTTGCGTATATAAAACTTTCGTGCTACAGGAGGTTGAAAGTTCGAATCTCGCAAAAACTGTGAAATAAAGGTAGGTCTACCAAAAACGTGCCCATTTTATTCAGAGACGAGATAGAAGAATTTTGTTTGTTGCATATGATTCGCAAGACATATACGCACACAATATATGCTGTGGCGATTTTGAGAAATGCATGGTTTGTCCACAGTACGAGGTCAAACTTAACCAATATTTTCGAAAAATCAACATTTTAAAAGCATGACTTTTAAGGTAATTTGCAGCTCCTGACTTTATTTTTTGTTCAATCTTCATCATTTTTTCACTGTTAATGCATTTTTATAAAACAAATAAAATCATAGAAAATAAATCACCCATTGTATGCAAAGGTCAAGGTCATATACCAATTGTTATTATATTATCTTTCTAATGATGTTTAGATTTTGAAGATCGGACTTTATTTGGTCATTTTACGGCAGTCCAAAGTTTGATCCTTTTTTGGAATAATTGTAAATCAGTTTTTATGCTTCAAAATGTGATGTATAAGAAATAGAATGTTCGACTAGTGCGATTTGTATACTTAATTGAACTATTTGCCGCATTGCTAGGTACCTAATGGTAAAATTTTAATCCATTTTGTTTCTCATTTTGCCGCTAGGGGGCGCATAGCATGAAATCACTTTTCTACTTATAATTCAAAATGTTGAAGTCTGATCCATATGCGGTTTGTTGCAATGTGTTCCTTGTTGATAGCCTAATAAAGTATGATAGTTTCTAGGTATGAGTGGATGAGTGGCTAAAACTTTTTGAGCTACTAACGGAAGGTTGAAAGTTCGAACCTCGCAAAAAACTGTGCAGATGAGGGTAGGTCTACGAAAAACCTATCCATTTTTGTTTGAGATCAGATAGAAGAATTCTGTTTGCTGCAAATGATTTGCAAGACATAAACGCACAAAATATATGGGGTGGCGAATTTAAGAATTGCATGGTTTGTCCTCTAGAAATGGTCAAACTTCACTAAATTTTAGGAAAAATTAAAATTTCTAAAACATGTTTTTGTCGCTCCTGACTTTATTTTTTGTTCATTCTTCATCATATTTTCACACGTTATGTATTGTTATGTCTGAAAGGACCTCACAATTAAAAAGGTAAAAAGAAATTGCAAAGTTCAAGGGCATATTACGATTATTGTGTTTTTTTTGGCCACAAATAGCTCCAAAACAAAAAATATTTCATTGAAAGTATATAATAAAAGTTTTATTTCTTAAAGAGTCCTTTCCAGTGATTTTAAGTTTTTGAAGATCGGACTTGATTTGGTCATTTAACGGCAGTCCAAGTTTTGATCCTCTTTAGAACAATTGTAAATCAAATTGTGATATATAAGGAATAGAATGTTTGACTTGTGCGACTAGTATACTTGATTGAACTATTTTCTGCATTGCTAGGTACCTAATGGTAAAATTTTAATCATTCTTTTTCTCATTTTGCCGCTAGGGGGCGCTTTTCTTGAAATCATTCTTTTGCTTATAACTCAAAAAGTTGAAGTCCAATTCGAATGCGGTTTTTGCATTTTGTTCCCTGTTAATAGCCTAATAACATGATAGATTTGAGGGTCCATGTGTCTGAAAGCTTTTGAGCTACGGAAGGTTGAATGTTCGAACCTCGCAAAAAAAACAGCTGTGCAAATGAGGGAAGGTCTACGAAAAACCTATCCGTTTTTTTAGAGATCAGATAGAATTCAGTCTCCTGCATACCATTTGAAAGACGTATACAAACAAAATATGTGGGGTGGCGAATTTAAGAAATGCGTGGTTTGTCCTCTAGAAACGATCAAACTTCACTTAAATTTAGGAAAAATTAAAATTCCAAAAACATGTTTTTTGTAGCTCCTGACTTTATTTTTTGTTTATTCGTCATGAAATTTTCACTTTTGTTAAGTTTAAGGGCCTCACAATTAAAAAAAAAAATGAAAAGGTCAAGGTCATATTACGATTATTGTGTTTTTATTCGGCCACAAATAGCTCCAAAACTGAAAATATTTCATTAAGAGTATATAAACAAAAGTTTTAGTTCTTAAAGAGCTCTTTCCAGTGATGTTTAGTTTTTGAAGACTTGAATTGGTCATTATACGGCAGTCCAAAGTTTGATCCTTTTTTTTTTTAATAATTGTAAATCAGTTTTTAATGCTTCAAATTGTGATATATAAGAAAAAGAATGTTCAACTAGTGCGACTTATATACTTGTTTGAACTATTTGCTGTATTTGTAATTTTGTTTCTCATTTTGCCGCTAGAGAGCGTTTTGCTTAAAATCACTCTTTTGCATATAACTCAAAATGTTAAAGTCTGATTGAAATGCAGTTTTCAGCATTTTGTTCCTTGTTGACAGCACCACAGAATGTGATGAATGTGATGTGATGAATATATGGGAAAATATTTGCGCTAGAAGAGTTTGTATGTTCTAACATTGCAAAAAAAACAAAAAAAAACTGTGCAAATGAGAGTAGGTCTTCTTCAAAAAACCTTTGCGTTCTGTTTCATATTGAAAATTGTGCATGAGTTGAAATAAAGTGTTCATGTTGATTAGGTTAAAAGCGAAAACCGAGTTACCGCTGGCGGTTCTAGTTATTCTTATTCTTCTTATTCTTTTTTTCTTCCTCTTGTATTTGTGTTAATTTCGATATGTTGCCAATAGCCAAGAACAATGAAAATTTTATGGAAAATATTTCAAACTATGTGCTTTCGAATGCAATGAATTTCATATTCATATGACGTCATATAACGTCAGATTTGACGTCAGGTGAAAAAGTTTGTACGCGGTCTACAGCCATTATTTCTGGGCCGATTTTCATCAAAATTTCACAGAATATGTATGTTAGGCTTTAGTTGTGCCTTTCCGTGTCCGTTTTTCAAAATTCGAAATGGTAATGGTTCTATGGCGAATCCAATATTCGAACCATTGACGTCAAATTTCAAATGCGTATAAAATCGCTCTCAGATGAGCTAGAAAGCTGATATTTGGACTGAATATTAGTCTCTAGGTTTTCTTTACATTCTAAAAGGATGAGAGTCATATGACGTCACATGACGTCATTATGCTAATAAATCTTTCTTATTAAAATGTAACGATTTTTAAGCCCTGTAGGCTTTATTGTTTGTATGATTTGCTTGAAATTTTGTCTGAAGATGCAGTATTAGATTCTATGGAGCCATGTCACTTCCGTTTCCGGAAAGTCCCAAAGGTCAAGGTCATATATCAATTATCGGGTTTTTCTTCATCCTTAAATATCTCAAAAACGGTAAATATTCTATCGAGACACTATGCATATCATTTGTAGTGCTTAGAAAGACCTTTCAGATGATATTTAGTTTTTGATGATCGGGGTTGAATCGGTTGAGTTATGGCGGAAAAATGAAAATTTGGTAACTCCCAGTGTGTTTAACAGTTTATACCTCGAAAACCTTTGCTTTTTGAAATATGATGATGCATAATTTTTGTAGAGCAATGTTTGGCCGTTCTTTTGATGCTAAAAGTTTAATGAATGGCCAAAGATTCATGGAGTGATGGGAAAAAAACGAAATTCGTGCATATAGCTTTGGTGATTTTTTTCATTTTTCAGGAGGTTTAAGAGCTTCTATCTCAAAAAGTATTGAAAATATTCCTAAACATAAAGCTGTGAAATGTAGAGAATTTTCAGACGATTAAAATTTTTTTTTTTTTTTGTAGAGTTTTTAAAATTGATTAAATTATAAGGAAGTTACATCAAAAATACGAACTTAAACCCAATTGTAAGAATTTTCGAAAAATATCCTACTTTCGCTTTCACCTTAATTGAAGCATTTTCGGAAAATATAAGTTTACAGATATGTATTAGTCATATAAATTGCAAAATAAACGTTTTACTTATATCATATATATGATACTACTAGCTAAAAAGTGATGACAATAATTTAATGGTGTTTCAATTCTATTATTTATCAATATAGTACAGTACATTACAGTACACAGGGCAACCCAAAGATGTAAACAAAATGGTCGCCCTCGTGTAAAAGGGAGTTTGCAGATTAAAACTTTTAAAAATACAATGTTCTACCAATAATCAAACGGATTTACTTGGCATAAACCTTAATTTTAAAGGGCAAGCTGGAAATGACATCTAAACCACACTGAATATCTAAATACAGACATTACACAAATGGATTACGTTCACATCAGACCGATTGCAAATGTGACACGGAGGTGAAGAGAATATTCCTGGCGTAATGCATTAATTTGGCTAGTTTGCTGGCAGATAAGTCAGTCAAATGTCAAAATTTATGTGATTTGTCAGAGACGCTGCAAATCAGATACAAATAGATACAAATAGCAGATACAAATTGATCCAACTCAAAGACAAATACAAAGGTAAGAAAAATTAGTAATGCTTGGGCATTACATTATTGTCTTTTTCAAAACCTGAATGCACTTTTTTCTTATATATTCTTATATGGTAAAATTCTTTTTTAAATTTATTTATTTTTGTTTATCAAAAAATAGGAAAAAAATGCTGAACAGATGTAGAAAAGATGGTATGTGTAGGCAATTTGAAATAATGTTTATTTTAACCCAAAACAGCATTGCTCTTTCTTTTTTTCATCTTGTAGGTTTTGATTTTGAACATATTCTGTCGTAATGCGACAACCATCAAATTACAGGTCATCTTTTTTTAACAAATGTCCAATTATACTGCTAGTTCATTGGTGTTAAAATTTACATGAACTAAGTATACTCCAAAATGTAACGAAACAGTCATATCTCTTTTGAAATAGGGCTCAGT
Source organism: Solen grandis (assembly GCA_021229015.1). NCBI lineage: Eukaryota > Metazoa > Mollusca > Bivalvia > Adapedonta > Solenidae > Solen > Solen grandis. Next base: position 72,081,075 of record CM037777.1, read on the forward strand.
TAAGATTATATAATAGAGAAGGATTTCAATCATTAAAACAGGATGACCCAAATTACAGACTAATAGACGTTAAGCCAAAATAAATACACATTTTTGCTCTCGGAAGTAAATCAATTGTTTTATTTTCTTTATTTGCTGGCTACCTTTCGCGTTTGACATTCTTGTGATCATTCCGGGGCCAGCTAATTTTCGTCTTTTTTAATGACTTCTATTTAAATTTGTCTCTTGGACATTTTCTTTTTATATTAATGCTGTAATCAGTGCTATCACTCTTTTGGTAAAATTAATGCATAATAATTATCAACACTAACATGGCGTATCACAGTCAAGAATTAGTGATGCATGGATGCTGTGATAAAATTAACAGCCCTTGGCTCAAACATGTTGCACATCAACAGGCTAGTCACAAGCGCATGGGGAAATCCCATTATGAAACCATTATGAAGTTGAACTGAGTAAACGGTGCAGACAAATCATTAATCATTTTGCAAGCAACCCTGTTCTAAAAACCTTAAAGATTTTATATTAATTAATGTGATACTAGGTGTTTATTGATTTATTTTTGTTTTGAAATGAAAACCCCTGTATACCAGCACAAATGGAAGAGAATCACCCTGTTGGTCGGTTGGTTGGTCAGTCGGTTGGTTGATCAGTCGGTCATGCGGTATTTAAGCAAAATCTTGTCCGGTACTTTCAGCCATTTCACCTGATACTTGGCATAAATATTTATCAGAACAGGGCTACATATAAGGTTTGAGATCAATTGGTTATTTACTCATCAATTTTTCAAGGAATTGGGTTTTCACAATTTTAATTGAGTAATGAAAATATGGTTACTCCATCAAAATTAAGTCAATTGCTTTTTTTTCATCAACTTAATTTTGGAATTGAAATAACAGTACATGTTTTGGAATTGCCCCTTTATTGTATGAAAAATTTTCATAAGATTTAAAATTAAATAAAAAAAAATTCAATCATATTTGATCTTCCTGATCCAAAGATTTAGCACTTTAAACTATTGAATTAAAACAAATTATTTACTGGTTAACATGGATTTGGATGCTATCGACTCTATCTCAACTTCCAGATCGTCAATTATTGCGAGACAAATGCCTGACGTTTGGTTTGCAGTGCTAGGTATCTACTCAGTGTTGTTTTTAAACGTTTACCCGTTTCTTCCTGCCTTGTGTAACCATATTTGAAGCAAATGAATAGAAAAGCGTCAGATGAACTAATAAGACAGAATGGATTTATGTTTTACTTGAATGGAACCCAAAGTAGGAAATTACCAGAAATCGTTTGAAGTCTATTTTGCGGATTCGCAAGTAACCAGTCAAACATATACGAGTATTTGTAAACATCACTCTGATTCAAAATGTTGCGTACCAGTATGCTTTAATATTTTGGATATTTGAGTAATCTAACTTTTAAATGCTTTTTGATATGCTAGAATTTTAAAAGAATTGGGTTTTTATCTATTTTATTTGTGTAATTACACAAATACGAACCTTATCTGTACCCCTGACAGAAGAACTAAATGTGCAAGACGCAAATTTCACTTCATTCCCACAAGGATCACAATGTTATTGCCCCTGAATCAACTTGAAATGTCTTGTCCAGTGAATTCCTCTTTAATTTTTAAAAAAAAATTTCACTTCGTTCCCACGAGGATTACGCAGTTATTGCCCCTGATTTGACTTTAAATATCTTGTGACGCGAACTACATTTCTTAACCGACTCAGTTCAAATGTTGTGTGTGAATTGATAATCAGGTGGATAGTGCGTGTCATAAATTTCACTTGAGTTGTCTTAAGGATTGCAAAATTATTGCCCTGGTTTCATTTTGGCATTATCTCCCTTTGGTTAATTTTGTTTTTCTTGTCCGGAACATTGCTCAAATATTATACAATGTATTGACTTGAAATTTAAAATGTAACTAGAATCTGATGGCAACTAGGAAAAGTGCAGTGTCCAAGAACTGTAACTCTACCTGGTACCATTTTTTAATTATCTCCCTTTGTTAAATAGCTTTTTCTTCTTGTCCTGACATTAACTTGAATAGTATACATGGTATTTACTTGAAACTTAAAATGTAAACAGATGGCACTAGGAGAAGTGCAATGTCTAAGAACTGTGACTACACTTTAATACTGCTGTGCCAAATAACCATAACTGATTCTCTGTCCACTTTAAAAAATGACTTTACTTACTTATTGATTGCTATCATATATAATATACTATGTATACAGGTTCTTATCTATGCTCCGTCTGGAGTCTGGCTTCTCCTGTATCAAAGCATTTTGCGGGGGTATTAATGACCCACAGTGCTGACATAGGTGCCGATATCAGTGCTATATTGGCCCGATAACTTCTGCTGACTGGGTATATTGTGTAGTTAAAGGCAACTATGAACTAACCTATACTAATTACGGGTACTTTTCTATGTTGAAGCGGAGACAAAAGTTGGCAGTTTTGTCTTGGTTTTGATGCGTTTAGTGATGTTCTGGTCACATCGTATTGCTACACTGTAAGTTTAGCATTTTTGGAAAATAGAAAATACCCTACTTTCACTTTCACATGAAACATTAAACATTTTCGGAAAATGTAATTGGCAATAGCCCAGAAGAGTGATAATTGTATGGCAAATATTTCAGACCATGTCTTTTGAATGCAATGATTTTCAAATTCATAGCACATCATATGACATCATAGACACTAGATTCGACGTCAGTTAAAACGTTTGTACGCGCTTTTGAATTGATTTTCTAGTAAATTCACAGAAGGTATAAGTTAGGTTTAAGTTATTTTGTTGTGCATCCTTACTTTCGTTTTCAAAATATTGAAAAGACAGAGGTTCTGTGGTGAAACCATGTTTAAAAAAATATGACCTCGAAATTAAATTTAGTACAATCTGACTAAAGTACACGATCGTCCTACGATCTTATGTAGCGTAGCGTATATATAGGAGATGACTTTAGTCAGATTGAGTACTCCATATGAGATAAAAAGCCGAAATTCACACATATTGTAATTTTAAAGGTTTTCTTCAGACTTTCATAGGCCGAACGTCATTTGACATCATGGTGTTATTATATGTTTTCATTTCTCGTGCAATAAATTCTGTGTGATCCCAATGGTCCAGAACTGCAAAAAATTTATGGCATATATTAAATATGCTGAATTTTCATATGCAATTATATTCACATCCATATGACATCAGAATAGACGTCGGATCAAAAAGTTAGTAAGCGATCTGAAACATAATAACTTGATGAATTTTTCGAAAATTTTAAAAGAATGTATAGGTTACACTCTAGATACCTAATATTTTCTGCGTATTCTGTATTAATAATTTTCAGTTTGATTGAGTTTTAAACGGTTTGCAGAAAGTCTTATCGTTTGCCGTGCAAACGAAATCTAGTTTTTATTATTATTTGTCCTCCTTTTGAGGTTCAAATTAAAACAGGTTGCCAATAAACCAGCAGCATGAAATTTGTACAGTAATCAGAGTGACTTTGGCCCTTTTGAATGTAACAATTTTCATCTTCATATGACGTCATTTGACGTCACAAATAAGATACCAAATTTGGTTCGCGCTCTGCAGCCGTCAATATTGGTCCAATTGACTTGATCTTTTAACAGAAGGTATAAGATGGGGTGTAGATGTGTATACATTCTTGAAGTTTCAAAATTCCAAAAATATAATATCGTGTTACAAAGGCTGCTGATAAGTTAGAAGCGTGAAAGTTGGATAACATATGTGTCCTGAGGTCTTCTTTGTATTATTTGGCAACTGACGTCGTGTGACGGCATTTGACCTCACACTGTGATAAGAAATTTTGCTTTCGAAATAAGCGGCTTTTAGGATCTGCAGGCTTGGTTTTTTGACAGATTGACATGTTACTTTCAATTAATGTGCAACCTCGTGTCACACCGTGCATATTGACCTCCGTTTCCGGAAAATCGCAAAGGTCAAGGTCATATGTCAGTTTCAGGTGTTTTTATTCGGCCATCGGTATCTCAAAAACGAAAACTATTCTACCTAGACATTATGAGTAAAACGTAATAAGCAATTGTGCATTAGAAATAAGCGGTTTTTAGGCCCTGCAGGCTTTATTTTTTGATCGATTTACATGTAACTTTCAATAAATGTGCAACCTTGTGTCCCGTCGAACATGATGGCATCCGTTTCCGGAAATCATTAATTCAAGGTCATATTTCAGTTATCGTTTTATTCTTCGGCCTTAAATATCTCAAAAACAATAAATATTCTATGGAGACACTATTTGTTTAATTTGTAGAGCTTTGAAAGATCTCCAAGATGATGTTTAGTTTTTGATGATCGGGGTTGGATCAGTTGAGTTTTGGCAGAAAAACGAAAATAGTGTTACCCCAAGTGCTTTTAACTGCTTATATCTAAAGAAACATTGATTTTTGTAAATTAGGGTGTGAATATAATTTGAAGAACATATTTTTATAGTTTTCTAGAAGTAAACTATCCATATCTTAAAAGTGACTAAAGATACATCCATACATAAAGCATGTGCAATTTAGGGAATTTGAAAACCTTTCTAACGGTATTTAGGTTTTTGAAATTGGACATCATTTTATGAAGTAACAAGAAAAATAAAAATTTAGACGATTCATTCATGTACTTTTGCAGTGGTCCTTAAGTTATCTATACCTAAAAAGCCGTTACAGATAGGAGAACATAATAAGAAAGTGAAATAATTGATATTGTAAGAGCTTTCTTACAATACCAAGATTAGTAATATGCCCTTATTATGATAAGGCGCTTGTCCATCTGTCCGTCCGTTAGCCATATCAATGTCCACTCAATAATATGTGTGCTGTTTTCATACTTAGATGAGGGGTTGACATGGATAGTGAATGATCACGATTGATTATGAGGTCATTATGTCAAAGGTCAAGGTCACGTTGACACTTAGTATAAAGTCCTTGTCCGCACAATAAATTGGGAAGGAATAAGCATAGATTTTTGAAATGGGTCAGAAAATTGCCCATTGTCACTTGAAGACCCTTATTGACTTTGAGGTCATTAGATCAAAAGTCAAGGTCACAGTGACATTTAATATAAAAATCTTTGTCCGCTGAATTCCTTGAGAATGAATAATCCTTAGTTGTGAAATTTGTTAGGGACATTGTCCATGGCCAGTTCACGATCTTTTTTTAAATGATCAGGTTATTTGGTCAAAGATCAGGATCAAAGTGACACTTAATATAAAATCGTTTTTATTTATTACTTGAGAAGAAATAAGCCTATGTCTGTGAAACTTGGTAGGGACATTGCCCACGGCCTGTATTTTATGACCTATGACTTTGAGGTAATAAAGTCAAAGGTTAAGGTCAAAATGACACTTAAGCCATAGGAGCAGAAAGCCCTATCGTTTGTTCGGGACAAACGAAATCTAGTTGTATATGAAATTAAACAACGGGCAGTAACTCAACTCAAGAATATAATTTGCAAAATTAAGGTTCTTGTGCTCAGCAAATCTCCTTTGTGAGGTCTAACCTATGGAATTTCAAGGTTATATGTCTCATAGTACATGAGTAATGCTTCCAAAAAAAAAAGGTTAAAATTATTGAACAACTCTAAAAAAAATATGTGCAGAGTAACGCATTGCACTTCCCCTTCTTGTGATCTATCCATCCATAAATTTTAAAGATTATATGTCTTATAGTGCGCGAGAAATGCTCTTGACAAAAAATACGTATGATATTTAAGAAAGGTCAATAACTGAAAAAAAAAAAAAAAAAAAAAAAAAAAAAAAAAAAAAAAAATGATGCACAGAGTTCTTGTGCATGACACTTTTCCATCATGATGTCTATCCACCCGTGTAGTCTAAGGTTAATAGATTGTATAATTTTTGAGTTACATTCCAGATAAAAATGATTCTGAAATTTAACAAAGGGCAGTAACCCCAGAAATATGATTCACAGAGTAACGATTCTTGTGCATGACACTTCTCCTTATTAAAATCTATACACCAAGTTTCAAGTTAATAGCTATGATACTTTTTTGAGTTATGCTCTGAACAAAAAAAAATAAGTATAGAATTTAACGAAGAGCAAAAACTCCAAAAATAAATAAATGCAGATTTACAGTTCTTGTGCATGACACCTTTCCTCCTTAAGATCTATCCACCTGTGAAGTTTCAAGTTAATAGCTTTGATACTTTTCGAGAAATGCTCTGGGCAATACGAATAAAATTTAACAAAGGACAATAACTCCAAAAACTTGATGTGCATAGTCACAGTTCTTGTGTACAACATTTCTCCTCAATGAGATCTATCAACCTGTGAAGTTTCAAGTTAATAGCTTGGATACTTTGTGAGTTATACTCCGGACAAAAATTAAGTATTTAATAAAGGGCAATAACTTTAAAAATAATACGCAGAGTTACGGTTCTTTGCACTTCAATTTTCCTCTATGAGATCTATCAACCTGTGAAGGTTTTAGTTAATAGCATTGATAATTTGTGAGTTATGCTTCGGACAAAAATTAAGTATGAAATGTAACTAAGGACAATAACTCCAAAAATATGATGCGCTGAGTTACGGTTCTTTGCACTGCACTTCTCCTTCATGAGATCTATCCACCTGTACAGTTTCAAAATAATAGCTTTAAGACTTTCTGAGTAATGCTCCAGACAAACAGTGTGGCAGACAGACGGAGAGACGGACAGACATACGGACAAACAGACAGACAGATGACTCCGGAAAAAACAATATTTCTCCCCCATATAAATATTGGGGGAGACATAATTACCAAGCTTGAAATCTTTCCCTGACGTACGGTGAATTTGCGTTTACAAAAGGACGATGTGCATGTCATGGACGACAACAACAACAATATTTATTACATACATAAAACTCTCATACTCTTAAGGTACACTGTTTTGTACGAGTATCGTTCTTTCCACATTAGTACCCATCATATACGATTATTTATCCTGGTCTTGCTTGTCACTCGGCATATAAGGGAAGTTCCGGGAATGGTTGGCCCCGTGACTGAGTGTAATATCATACCACATGTTTACAGTGTGATACTGAAGTGGAGCAGCACTATATCTGTCTCCAAATGATTGAAATATTGTCGGGACACAGTTTAAGCAAAACAAACAATGTAACACAATATTAGAAAATAATACCCGAAGACAGAGAAAACAAAAAAATAAATGCATTTTTAGTCTAAGTTTTATGTCGTTGGCACGTGCAAAGACTAAACATTTTTACCCCTGGTCATCTGGCTACTAGTATCTATCTATCGATCTTGAGCCCATATTATGGCGCCACGGAATTATGCCGCCCTCTCGGGTACCCATATACAACTGGGTGAAGTGAAATAATGCGGATTATTATTATTATCATTATCATGATTATTTGCTCAAGGAAATTAGCAGTTTCCCCGGCAGGATTTGAACCCGCGACCTCTCGATCCCTAAGTGCGTGTCCTACCCCTTGACCACTACTCCCCACGAGAAACAGAAGTAAATTGGAAATACTCGATTCTGTGCAATTTTGTCACGCATGATACCAAATCCAGTCTCATTATTGATATATTTCGGTCAGCTATCGAATGTACGACTTCTCGCATACGGGGCGACGCTCTAACTGGTCTGTATCTATGACAGCCTTCTTCTCTTTATACTTACTTTCACATAGTAGATACGACTTATATGTATTTATAGTTACGTGCCACATATTTATCAATATATATGTAGTCGCTCCTAGAAACATATACGACTTTTATCATATGACATTGTGCTCAAACAACTGATTCCGGTTTCTAATAATCATCACATATTTAGAGATTAAGCGATATGGTAGAGCATCACTATTTGCTAAAATTAGTTGGAAAAAATACGGCGTTAAAAATAAAAAAGATTTCGATTCTAAATACTGTAACAGCATATTAAAATGATATTTTTAAAATATTTTATCAACAATTGTAACTTATTATGTATTCTATAATTACAGATAAAAATACAGTCAAATATGCATTGAAAACACAAAACGGGCACTAAACCTCGTTTGTGCTTGGACCAAAATGTATAAAAAAAACTATCCTAAAACTGTGATTTTTATATATATTTTTCTAAATAAAAAAATTCAAAGGACAGATTTCCTTTATTTTTTCAGAGTCAGTCCTTTGATATAAATGCTTTCTGAAAATGTAAAAAAGACATAACTCACTAGGTTTGTTTATTAACTAAATATGCTTTTTTTTTAATGTTAGCCAAATTTGCATAAAAACACTAAAATGTGACTTTTTGTACCTTCAAAATGTGGCAAATATACTTTTAATGATATTCATAACACATGTATCTTAAAATTTGGGCTTTCTTCTATCATTCTACTTAAAATAAATCAGAAAAAAAAAATCAAAATCAGCTCTAACCCGCTTGAATTCGATATGAATAACATTTCATGTCAGATACTATATGTATGTGCTGATATGCAGGGCCTATTATTGCGACAGGTTTCTCCTATTCCTTTACACAAAGTAAATATTTACTTAAATGCATTGTGGCTCTATTACTGTATATGGTAGGTATTAATGTAGTGGAAACTACGATACACAAAAGAGCCCATCTTCTACTTGATACTGTCTTATATATGTAACATAAAGGTTGTTGTTGTCGTCCGTGACGTGCACATTGTCATTTTGTGGAAGCATTATATTCACCGTTGCAATACATCAGTGGTGGACTTCAAGTCCGTGGCAATTAGTGTTTACCGGCCTACACGTCAACTGGGTAATTTAATAAAAAGCGACATGAGCATTTACACCTGTGCATGAACTGGTCCACTTACAATTATACTGCTTCCCTAAAATTCATATTAATGTAAAATTAAATTTATGATGAGGACAGTATGATATGATTGCTATTATTATAATGACTTGACTTGACTATTTGAGTTTACCGTCGCTTCGACAGTATTTCAGTCATACAGCGACGTCCAGCTAATTACAGGTGGGGGAAGACCCCGAATGCACGGAGGTATCCGGGTAGAACCACCGACCTACTACAAGCCAGCTGGAAGGCTTCCTCATATGAAAATCCTAATGACCCTGCCAGGTTTCGAACCCACGCGGTGAGGGGCTGAGTGAGTGTTAAAGTCAGCGACTTTACCCTCTCGGCCACGGAGGCCCCCTATTATTATAATGAATATGCTTCAACTTTACTTTGAACTGAAACTGAAATTACATACTAATATGTACATACTTACATATGAATACAATCTTGAAGTAAAACATACCAGTGTGGGGAAGCAATTTTTGCAACGTCATTTTTTTTAAACACAAATGCGAACGTACACACCGGACGAGCAGAAAACCTGCACGAATCAGATAAGTTTTTATCTGATTCGTGCAGGTTTTCTCCTCCTCTGGTGTGTACGTTCGCATTTGTGTTTCAAAAAGTGACGTTGCTCACACTGACATGTGCGAATTTTTAAATCAGTTAATTGCATATGAATTCAAACATTCAAATTGTCAATAAACAGAAAACAATCTTTATACAGGAACAGATTAACTGAATGCCGAATAACATTATATTTAATATTACCTATTAAGAATGAAAACACATAATTCAAATAATGTATTAGTCACCAAAAATGTAAGAAGAAATCAAATATTGCAGAATAAAAACAAGAGCACCGCAAAGCGTGGCAATATACGCCCAAAAGTATTGTCTCACAAGAAGCCTAATCAATCAAATCAATCTTGGAAAATGATTGGGAAGTATATCACAATAAACATGAAAACACATTTTCATTTGGCGGCAACACTTTTTGCGGATTCTATCAAGGGTCGAATGATTTTTTTTTTTTATCATATTCACAAACAGTTGACATAAGAAAAACACTGTCATTTGACTCCGACATTGTTTGCTGATATATCTACATTTATTTTTGAAAGTTTCAGATCATAAAGCACAAAATCTAGTCTGCATGCATACTACATAAAAAAAAACAGTATTTTTGGTAAGTTTCAACCAAATCGCCACAGAAGTGGAGGAGGAGTAGCGTTCATGAGGTTCTGCTTATAAAACTGCATATAGAAAACATTGAGAAGGGGTCATAACTCTTGAAAGTTTCATGCGCTTGCTAAATAAAACATTCTCAAGTACAGTTGCACAAATGAACTCATTTTTGCCCACGAAGAAATACTTGAATTAATGTTTACCTCCTAATAAAGATTCTGAATCCGACATTTTTTGTCTCTTCTATGCACATGGTGACGCATTATCATCAATGCACTACCGTATTGTTATGTTTCCATTATCGTAGTATCGCTGTTTCATTATCGTGCTATCGCGTTTTTTTGGTATCGTATTGTCGTGATTTCGCGTTTTCGTCATCGTATTATCGAGTATCGCGTTTCAGATAAACTCAGTCATAGGCGACGCCGTGTATGGTAACTTCCTGCTATAAACAAAGGGACATCACTCCTATGAAACATGCATCGTTCAGGCTGTCAAGCGGTTATACTTTTTCCTACATTTTCCTACTTTTTTCTAGTTGTCATATTTTTTCCAACTTTTTCATCAAATTCTTATTATACTCCTACTTTTTCAATATTCTAGAAATTATTTTTTTAGCTTACCAGAATATGCAATGCTCAATGTCAGCTATTCTGATCACCCTGTAACCATTGTGATGCATACTGTGTCTTGAATAATTTAAAGACAATCTCCTCTGAAATCACTAAGTAGACATTGATGAAAATAATGAAACTTTGCATGAATTCACAAAAACTGCTAAAATAACTTGATCTATGTAAAACTTTATTATGAAAAAAAGAAAGGAAAAAAAAGACTTTAAAATTCTTCTATGAAATCAATGGTCAGAACTCGATTTCAATAGGCACAAATGATCACCTTATGGCCCTTACCATAATTGTTAAAATAAAGTTGATCCCTTGAAAAATGAGTCCCCGTGGAGTTGGCTAGTTCTTTATATACTCTATATTTGTGAAAATTTCAAAATACGTCTATGAAACCAGTTTTCAGAAATTGGTTTCATTTGGTACAAAAAGTCACCTTTTCCACCAAAGCAACAGAGTGTATATAGAATAATATCTTCTTTTCTGAAACCATTGGTCAAAATTTTATACCATTTGGCACAAATGGTCACCTCATAGCCTTCTACACTAATTGCTAAAATAAGCTTAATTCCTTGGCCGCATTCGGATTCAGCTAGTTTGTAGCTTGACTATTAGAAGTATATGAGAACTATTGCAGTTACGCTTGTATCAGCGTTGATGTTGCAGCTTTTGGGGTAAAGTTTTTGCATGCATCTTACAATCAAACCATTCATGGTATCGACTTAAAAGTGAATATGTTCAGGAGTATCATACAACCAAGGTAGATAAATCTTGACTGTGTTTAATACAAAATATGGTCCCTTTTTAAAGTAGAAATTTTGGTTTAAGTTTTGCATGCAAGGCACTTTCATGCTTTATCTCAGTAAACAGGAATTCGATTGATTTAAAACATCTTTTAACACATTAAGGGGTCAAACTCCACACAGTGATCTCCCTTGCACGCTCACTTAGCAAAAGGAATCACTGCCGTCACAAATGTCACGTGATGATTGTAGGCCTACAAAATGGCGAGATTTATTATTTATAGATCTTCATGCACAGAAAAAGTTATTTTGTAAACCACAAGGAGATAATTGCTGTTTATTTAAGAAAAAAACTGAAGGAAATGCCACTCGCTGTAAAATAAAAATAATTTAGAAAAAAAATAACGGTTATTTTTAAAAAAAAAATATATATATCGTACGGTACTCTATTCCGACGCATCATTATTCCGACGCCTTTTTTGTTTTGACCTCGTTCTTTTCTTAAATGGATTCCGTATGACATCATTCTTACAAGTTTTGTTTGTCAACATCCCTTTTAGCATTAGAAAGCCAAAATGTGGCGAGTTATTGATGCAGGGCTATTATTTGATGTACTTTATACAACACACCTGCAATACCTCCTTTTTCAATAAGTACTTTTTCTCATCTGACATATTTTTAGTGAATCAATGAAATAAAAAAGCTGTGCAACTGACATTCCCTCGTAAATTATTTCTGACACGAAAATTCCATTTTTATTTACATGCTACAATGATTAAATATAAAAACCAGTCAGATGCGTCGTTTCAAGGTACTCTCAAGTCAGCTCACTGAATTAAACTGACATACATGTACATAATTGTGATTTTTCATTGAAAAAGCGATTTCAACCACTTGAAAACAATGTAAGACCATGAGAAAATGACTTAGTCTTGCTATACAATGGAAAATGATATTATTTGTTTATGTTAAACTAAAAAAGACCATGCTTTTTCTTAGGTGCGTCAGAACTATGTACTCGAGGATATTTGTTATCATTTTTATTTATTTCATCATAATCTATATTATATAAATGAGAGAAAACTAAACTGAAGCATAGAAACAGTTTTTTAAACAATAAATATATATATATATATATATATATATATATATATATATATATATATATCAAAAATCCTGATAATCCCTTCTCGTTGTGGCAGAGATCTATGCGGAAGAATGAATGGGAGATAACTGCGTGAGATTGATTAATGGTATACTACTTTCAAGGTAGATAACTCTTGATTGAATATATTACAAATTATGCCCCCCTTTTAACCTAGACATGTTCGTTAAAGTTTTGCATGCAAGGAATGTTCATGCTTATATCTCAGTAACCAGACAAATTTTGAAACTTCTTTAATATGTTCAATGGTATCATACTATAAAGACAGAACGTTTTTGACTGAATACAATGCTGATTATGACCACTTTTTAACTTAGACTTTTTGGTTAAAGTTTTGCATGCAATAAAAATAATTAAAGTTTTGCATGCAAGATCTAACTTATATCTAAAATATCATTTATTGTATTTACTTGATAGTGTGTGTGTTCAGGGGCATCAGCATACCAAGGAGGATAACTCTTGACTAAACTGAGTACAAATTATGGCCCTTGTCTATCTTAGATATTTTTGTTTAAGATTTGCATGCACAATGTTATTTTGTTAATGTCTCAGTAACTAGGCATAGGATTGATTTAAGACTTCATATTCAGGGGTATCGGGCTATCAAAGTAGACCATTTTTGACTATTTTTTTATACTGGGTGTATGGAAGGAAATAATTTGAATTGAATTGACTGCAACTGATTTAACAGCATGCATTTTGATTAGTCTTCTGACAGCTCTTGTTCTTTGTATATAATTTCAAAACTCTCTTCTCTAAAACCAATGATCAGAATTATATTTTGTTTCTCACTAATGATAAACTTATGGTACTCTACTGTAATTGCTACGAGCATTTTTGATCCCTAAAAAATAAGTCCTCCAGAAGGTAAACTAGTTTTCTTATATAATCTGTATAGAAACTTTAGAATCCTTTGCATCTGAAATTTGAATCTGGATGCTGTTGTAAGTAACAAAATAAAATTAAGTGGTATGACCAATACGTATAATTCCTATTTTTATTAAGGAAAGTTTAGTTCTATTTTTTCCTACCGTTTTCCTTCTTTTTTTTTTCTTTCTTTTTTTCTTTTTTTTTTTTTGCATAAGGTCACTTAACAGCTTGATTGTTCTGTCCGGGTCAAATGTAACAATTTTCTTCCGATATTTTGTTCTGTCCGAATCAAATGTATCAATCTTCTTCCGATATTTTGTTCTGTCCGAGTCAAATGAAGCAATCCTCTTTCGATATTTTGGCCATGTTGTCATTCGCGATAATTTGAATATCAGTTTCGCTTCATTTATAAATAAGATAATTATATAATGCAATACACCATTTATAAATAAGATACATAATGCAAGACAACATTTCGAAATAAGATAATATGCAAAACACATTTAATAAGATATATAATGCAAAACATCATTTATATATGAGATATATAATGCAAGACACCGTTTATATATGAGATATATAATGTAAGACATCGTTTATATATGAGATATATAATGCAAGACATCGTTTATTAATAATATATATAATACATGTTATCGTTTAAACAATAACCATTTAAAAATAAGACATATAATGCAAGACACCCTTAAAATGTCATGATCAGTAATTGTTGAATTCATAGCGTACAAATATTTCGTTTAAAAAAATCTGACGAATTCTTTCCCGGGGTAAATAACTAACCAATTTTCCATCTAGTATTTTCCCCAAAACAATTTACAACGGCAGTGTATTTAAAAAAAAAAAAACTAACATCGACCTTCAGGGACTTGGATAATCTTGACTGCGGCCATTCCCTCTTGGGAGAGATAAACTCATCCAACTATAAACAACATGCAAAACGCTGCACCCAAGTTTATCCTCTTCATCGTGTTTGATTTCTATGATTATACAGCATGTTTATCCTTTAAGTACATCCTTGGCTGTGTGAAGTTGGCTGGACATACGACATACAACATACGACATTCAACTTTCACTATTCAAAATCTGAATGTCCAATGTCGTGAATGTCGCGTGCGACATTCAAAATCTGAATGTCCAATGTCGTTAATGTCGTGCCGCGACATTCAAATTCTGAATGTCCAATGTCGTGAATGTCGTGCTGCGACATTCAAAATCTGAATGTCCAATGTCGTGAATGTCGTGCTGCGACATTCAAAATCTGAATGTCCAATGTCGTGAATGTCGTGCTGCGACATTCAAAATCTGAATGTCCAATGTCGTGAATGTCGTGCCGCGACATCCAAAATCTAAATGTCCAATGTCGTGAATGTCGCGTGCGACATTCAAAATCTGAATGTCCAATGTCGTGAATGTCGCGTGCGACATTCAAAATCTGAATGTCCAATGTCGTGAATGTCGTGCCGCGACATTCAAAATCTGAATGTCCAATGTCGTGAATGTCGTGCTGCGACATTCAAAATCTGAATGTCCAATGTCGTGAATATCGTGCTGCGACATTCAAAACCTGAATGTCCAATGTCGTGAATGTCGTGCTGCGACATTCAAAATCTGAATGTCCAATGTCGTGAATGTCGCGTGCGACATTCAAAATCTGAATGTCCAATGTCGTGAATGTCGTGCCGCGACATTCAAAATCTGAATGTCCAATGTCGTGAATGTCGCGTGCGACATTCAAAATCTGAATGTCCAATGTCGTGAATATCGCGTGCGACATTCAAAATCTGAATGTCCAATGTCGTGAATGTCGTGCCGCGACATTCAAAATCTGAATGGCTAATGTCGTGTATGTCGCGTGTGACATTCAAAATCTGAATGTCCAATGTCGTGAATTTTGCGTGCGACATTCAAAATCTGAATGTCCAATGTCGTGAATGTCGTGCGCGACATTCAAAATCTGAATGTCCAATGTCGTGAATGTCGTGCGACATTCAAAATCTGAATGTCCAATGTCGTAAAATGTTGTATGTCGTATGTCGAGCCAACTTCCATGTCATACATGTTATTCTATAATGAATTCAATACTAACTGCAAAAAGTATAACGGTACTGTCCTTTGTCCAGACCTCATACTGATGACGTTTTCTTACCATTTTAAAACATCGACAATTGTGTCTTTTTATATTCGTTTAAAACACAAATAGTTACCACTTTATTAAAAGTCCGACATGCACTAACTAAAATTCATATTCACTAACAGTTTGCTTCAGTCAACAGTCCATGGAATTATTCCGGATCTGATCGGATTTTTTTTTTTTTGATAAATACATTCATTTGATATGACTTTGAAAAACTGAAATGGTTTTAATTTTTAGTTTCGGTTAATGATATATTCATGTTATATGTTAAACCAAAAATTCGAAAATATTCTAGTAATAAAGATCAACATATATAAACCACGGTGAAATAGGCAATATCCTTAAATGCATCTTATATATATATATATATATATATATATATATATATATATATATATATATATATTTGTTTCTGCATTAACAAACAAAAAAGGCAGTCAGACTGACCTGCTGCTTTGAAATTAAAATCGGTTTGTTGTAAAGTAACCAGGTGACCGTTTCCCTGCAGCCCGGCTGTGTTAGAGAGCCACTGTACGTCATGTATTGGTCTGTTCTTGGCAATAACGTCTCTATAGACAGCTCGGGGATCTCTGTACAGGTTTCATCTAAAATTAACAACAAATATTGTGTAGATGTTTTTAAGTTACCAAAGTACTTGTATGACGACCTGTATTAAAAAAATAGTAAGGTTAGGTTAGTTCAAGAACAGAAACGTTCGTGAAATAGACTTATTTTTGTAAATGGCTGTTTCTAAATTGGAATGATAGCCAAACATAAGCCATTGTGGAACATACAGAATAAGGAAATACAAAAGATTTCTAAGAAGACACGTAATAAAATTCCTCGATAAGAAAAGTAAGTTCAAATAAGGTGTAAGTAATGAAGTCATTTGTAAGTCACAAAAATATGTCTTTATACAAGCAAATGGCCTTTTGGGCGAGGCCAATATTGACCCATGGACCTTGATTTGAAAAGAAAATGGAAGAGGTCCACTAATCCATATCACAATACTAATATCTAAACTCTTTAGCCCTTTGACTTCTGACAAGAAGTTTTTTTCAATAAGTCCAAATATCGCATCTCTAGGTTTTGCGGTTTTGGAGAATGAAATTGTATTTTAAAGTTATTTTAGCCCCAGTAACCTACGTATAACAATTTGATTATCCATAAAAGAGGGCATCATAAGGATCAATCTTGTGACGTATGGTCCAAATCCACTGAGCAGTTTTGGAGATGTTGTAGACGATGGACGCTCGGACGGAGGGACGACAGACGCTGAACACTCGAACATCCTAAAATCATGCTGTGCTCATGTGAGCTAAATATTTGAGAACTGATACGCTTTTGTGTAGTGTTGCATAAAATTTTTCCTTTGTAATCTGAGAAATACTCTAATAAGAAAAATATTTACCATGGTTTATTCTGGCTTCGATAGACTGGAATCTGTCTCTAAAGACATTGAAAGCGAAGTTTTCTTGTTCGTCAGTCTGTAAATATATGGCAACATGTAAAATCTTAAGGCAAACAAAGTGTATTCGAAAAACACAATACTCCACATGAGCCACCTTAACATCTGACAGATGACAAATAACTGATGTTTGTTTGCTTGTTGTTGGGTTTAACGTCCAACCGACAGTGTTTCAGTCATTTGGAGACGATGTCTACTTGAGACAGATATAGTGCTGCCACACTGCAGTATCACGCTGTAGACATGTGGCATGATACCACACCCAGTCACATTATCCTGACACCGGACCAACTAGTCCTGCAAACTATCCTTATATGCTGAGCGCAAAACAAGGGAGCTATAACATTACCATTTCTTACGACTTTGGTATGTCGCGTTCGGGGGTCGAACCACCGACCTCCCGCTTCTGAGGCGAAAGCTCTAACCACTCGGCCACCGGGGGCGGTCAAATAACTGATGTCAACTGAGGAATAAGTATGTCAAATACCAAAACTTTATTCCATGTCCAATGTACCATGTATAGTTAACCTATTTTATTCTGTATAAAAAAATGGTAAAAAATAAAGGGAGCTAATTAAAGATTCGGACTAGGTAGAGTTCTGGTTCTTGATCACTGCCTTTTACTTTGTTTTCATCTATTTATATAGTTATGAAGTTTAATGTAAATACTTTGTATAGTTTCAAGTATTGATTAAAGTAAAAAACATTCGGGTCAGGTAGAGTTATGGTTCTTTGTCACTGCACTTCTATTCATACATAGGCGCATTTTTATGATTATTTCCTCGTACAAGATACGCAGGTTAAGGAAAAAAAATGACCGAATATGAACATCCTGATATTCAAACCAGAATAAATCTGAATAAATTACTGTGTATACCATTTTCCAAGTATATGACCAAATAACGAGATGTATATTGACATATCAGCACTTGTATTTCATCTTAATCAAATTATTTTGAAAGTCATTCGTATTATATTAGTTTGATTCTCATATGAATTAACACAATTATTTTATCTTAAATAGTTTGATTCATCTATTAATAAAACACTAATTTACTGTGACAATCATTTTGAATCATATGTACATATTACATAAACATTTCTGTTTTCTATCCAACCGTCCAAGATAGCAATAAGACACCTACATTTGGAAGAACTGTCAGGATTGAAAGAGTAGCGTTACACTGATAATAGTGTGCAGATGTTTCGTTTCATATACGTTATTAACAGTTTCTTACCGTGAACTAAGATTAGAGTTGTACACAAGCGTGGTCAAAATTAAGTTACGGTTAATAAATTTCGCAAACATTTTGTCTTGATAGTCAGCCTGTAATCATGTGAATGTCGCCATGGTTTTATAAATTAGTTACTACTACATGTACCAAACACACACACACACACACACACACACACACACATTAACCTTGTTCCATAGGGGATACAAGAGGAAAGGATGTGATACACGTAGTCACTGCAAGACAAGCCCGTTCCAAACTGCGTGTTGTATTTAAGGTGGATAGTGCTACCACAAAAAGCACGGAAATATGTTTCATTAATATTCGGATGGATTGAATGAATTAGTATGAATTACAAAGCTAGACTACAAGAAAGGTTTCCTTGCCTTAAGGAAGACGCCTATTATTGCAATACCACGTGGGCCGTACACCGCCTCCGTGTAGTTGTGGTACAGTTCCGAATTGTAGGCCATAAACTGAATCTGAAAATAAGAAACGGAGAATGAAGTTGTATATAGACTTTAAATGCATGGTAACCATGTCATAGCGTTGGGGAATTATAAGTTCTTTGACGTTCATACAAAAGGAAGCACAGTAACCTTGCTGCGACAGTATTTAAGTCATTTATTTTCTAATTGCAGATGTGGGAACACCTATTGCACAGAGACAAGTACCTACCTCGCTTCGTCAAATAAACATTTAAGTTAACAGGCTGGGACTAATTTAAGTGATAGTAAGTCTGCAGTTACAACCACACGGCGACCTTGTAAGCCTTGTCAGCGCTCAGTTATATCCTTAATAACAAAAAGAAAGTTCCGTTAGAGTATTATTATACGTTTCTGTTATAAACAACCCCCTACATATTTAAAGAACACATTCTTTATTTGAATCCAAAGAAAATGAACTTAAGACAAATATAGTGCTCTTACAATGTAATAAACAAGTACGAGTCACATTATGTTGGTGTAACGTTTTCAAGTATCCCTCATTTCAAGTTACTCCCGGTAACTTAAAAACGTTACGGTTTCAAATCCCCTCCCCGGTAACATGTAAACATTTTCAAGTGCCCTCCTACGATTGAATTGTCCACTCCGGGGACATAAAAACATATTCAAATGACCCGTCCCTTTTGACGTAGGGAAAACGTTAAACTAAAACACTTATGAAAAATAAAATGACAAATTAAATATATGTAAGGCTTGTGATTCTCCCGAAAACGTTAAGACTATGACAATAACAGGCACATCAAACAGAAACTTTGTAAAGCAAACTAAACTGTGATCACATTCCGTTCCCATCATGGTGCACTCTATCAACAATAATAACATCGTGGAAAGAGATGATATTGCTCTGAAAATAGCACAGGGAAGGAAATTCTCCAAAACGGTCATAAATTATTAAAAAATCATTCAACAATATTAATGGTATAATTATGTATATCTGTGCTTAGCATAAGTGCAGATAAATAAGATTAAGAAGATAGTAATTATTAAAATCCTTCCTGTAGTAACTGAAAAATGGCGTAGAAAAAAGAATGCTCATCAAAGGGCAATAACTCAGAACAAATCATTCAACCGTAACATCAGTACAATAATTATGCACATCTATGCTTGCTAGTGAAACTTCCTATGAAGTTTGATTGAAATTCATTCTGTGGTAATTAAGAAATAGCGTGGACAAGGAAAGCTCAAGAAAATCCTCAAAGGGCCATTAACTCAAAGAAAAATCAATCAAACTTAACAACAGTAAATATGTACATCTGTGCTTGCTAGTGAAACTTCCTATGTACATTGTAGTTTGATTGAAATCCATTCGAGTGTTATTGAGAAATAGCGTGGACAAGGAAAGCTCAAGAAAATAATTAAAGGGCCATAACTCAAAGAAAATCATTCAACCGTAACAACTGTACAATATCACATCTGTGTTTGCTAGTGAAACTTACTATGAAGTTTGAAATATATCCAGTAGTTACTGAGAAATAGCGCAGGCAATAAAAAGTTACAAACCGAACGTCTGACCGACCGACCTACCGACTCAGTAAATCCTATGTACCCCCACCCCCGCTCCAAACTATGTCAAATAAAGTGTTTTGTTATTGTTGTTGTTGTTTTTGTTGTTTTTTTTATATCGTGGAAAAAATGAATTACACAGGTATCTCTCAAACTTTACGATACTATCCTAACGATATCATTGGAAAATGTAAGGAGTCATTCTTTAAAAGTAGGATTGTTGCTTTATACAATTACTTGATGTGGACATCTAATATTTTAGACCATCCACCCCCTTCGTGAAACTAAACCTATTATACGTGTATCATTTCTGAAGCAACGTAAACGGAACGGTGTCAGTTAATGAAATAGAAAACAGTGATGTACTTCTCCAGGGAAAGCCTCTCCGTTTATGTAGTGCTCGGAACCGGATGTGTTCTTCTGGCCGAAATGTAATTTAATTTGATATAATCTATATACGTAGGATAAAGGTCCGGATGTGATATTGACGGATCTCCCTTCCTTGTTGTGTATGGTGAAGGTCAAGTCTTTCTTTGTGTTTCTGAAGTAGCCACTCACCTGCAAAACAGCACAAGTAGTGTTATCAGTCATGTGCAAAGGAAGAAACTCAAAGTATATAGTTCGAGTTTTCCCTTGACACTGGTCAGTTAACTTTAATTAAAATGAGAAAGTTGTCAGACGCAAGCTGGTGATACGTTTATTCCTTACCACCTTCATTCGTTGGATGGTTGTCGTTCATTGTTAAATGTTTTCTTTAATCCGTTATGTGAAACCAGTATTTGGGATGTTCAACAAACAGTATCATTCAGACAAATCGTTTAATAGACAATACATCATCGAGAAAATTATTAATTTCAGTTTTAGGCTAATAGAAAGGTACGTTTGAAATTGTTTTGAACTTGTAAATGTGAGTTACAAGAGGCACACATATGTACATCTTTCAATAACGCTCTTGTAATATGGCATGATATGTATTTTCGGCAATATAATACAGACAAACAGAGGCAAGTGGCTTTAGATTCACGCGAAAATTGAATTATTTTTGTTTCTCTTTATTGGGTAAAATCACATTGTTTCAAGAGCAGCATTGCATGTTTATCTTACTCAAAATCTAATAAATAAAGACGTGACAGGAACACGATCCCGCCAGCTATGATATTTCTATATAATGAAATTATCTGTAGACATCTACAGCACGAATCCTGCATATATGTTAACAAATGTAATTTGAATTCCTTCAGTTTGTTACATGCATTTATGAATAGTGTGTTTTATTATTTGCTATAGCTCAAGACAAATTTGATTTTTTTTTTTCAATGTACATCGCGTATAATATTTAAAACAACATCCATTATTGTATGAAGACTGTGTTCAATTGAAAATTATTATTTTTTCCAAATCTCTTTTCAACTTTTGGTTTTGAGCCCTACGCTTCAAAAATCTTACATCTATTTTCAAGGTTCTCTTTATCTTTTTGTCATCAGCATATCGGTTTCATTAGCATGAACAGGTTTCTCCGTGCATCTTTGGCTCTCACAACCGCTATAACTCAGGCATAGCAGTATACGTTGTTATGTGATCAATTCCCAGTGAGGAAGCTTTTGAGCCCCAGCTGCGTCGCGAACAACAACACAGAGAACTCGCGACACTGATACGATAAAAGTGTCATTAAAGTTTCACATTAAGAGTTTAAGATACATTTTTCCCTTTAAACACTAATAGATGAAAGCTTTGGGAAATATTTTATCAAAATCTCATCACTTGCATGTTCATTAATTTTACAGAATGATATGCTTGGCAGGTAGATACTTGCATGTATATCTAACTCAGTACAAACATATTAAAATTGAAAGCATTTTATACGGCTTCCGAAAACTTTCGGAAAACGTATCGGGTTTGTTTATGATTATTTCATCTTGATTGTGATTTGTGTTAATATTCAATTAATATAAAGTATTTTGCAATATTTAATTCACAATGGTGCTTTCATAACTGAATGTCCATTAGACGTTGGTGCCAGGACAATCTTATGTTACATAATCGAGCTATATGTAGATAGCTATTCCTAAATGGGAATAACTGATGCCATGACATAAACCTGTACCAACTGACAGTGATAATGGTGTACATGTAAGTACTTACCGCTGTTGATTCTATTTTCAGTGGTTGCAGATGGGGATCGTACAGCAATGTTTCTGGAAGGATATTTATCGGAGATTGGTTTTTGCCCGTTTTACAAATCTCCCAGTCTTCGTTGTGTTCTCCCCAACCTTTCGGACCTAGAAATAAAAGTACAAATCTTATAATTACATCGTTAAGTTTCTTTTTGCATCTAGCTGAATCCATAGGCGCATACCGCTGAACATTACCTCTTTCTACGGATCACAGAGTACCAAAAAATGTTTTATCGTTGCTTAAATATATTTGCTTTCTGAAAAGTATGAAGCCGCAGTCGGTACGCTAATTTCCCCATATAGTAAAAGAAATCCCCACCCTCAAATAAACCAATGGTCAGAATAAAATTTCATACTACTCTAAGGATCGATCCAGAGCAGAATTGAACATAACAGAAGTTTATTGATTGTCAAAAGAATAAATATAGATCATTGACATAAACATAGATATTCAATATGCATGCACATTAACACAGAAAAATAAATAGATGTTACAAACAAGGTTATCTTATGTACTTTATAAGTGATAATGTTTTTATTAAGGAATGCTAAATATACTGACTTTATATCTGTTAATTAACATTTATAAGTATTAAATTTGATAATTTTATCTTGTCCGAAAAGCTATTATACAATAAATATATAGCTAATTTAACATTTGGCACCCATTGTGTTTAGCTGGATACTAAGTATATCGACTGGAACAATAGAAACGTGTCTTATTTTATCGTTATTATTATTCTCATGCGATGATGATGATGATGATGATAATGATTAGTTGGGAATGGTGTGTATAAAACCATAGTAAACAGTGTGTGTTAAAATAGACAACGATTATGATCAAATGGAAATGTTTTATTCATCAAATGATGATGATGATTTGCGGTATGTCGGTGGTTCTACCCGGATGCTCCGTGCATCCGGGGTCTTCCTCCACTTGTAATTAGCTGGACGTCGCAATATGACTGAAATACTGTTGAAGCAAGTGTAAAGTCAAATAGTCAAGTCAAGTTATGATGATGATCTTGGTATTGTTTTATGATAGACACAGGAGCCTATATATTCATTATACATGATGGTGATGATGTTGATGATGCATCATCATCATCATCATAATGATGATGCCTTTAGTTTTGTTGTTAACATGATGATGATGATGATGATGATGATAATAATGATGTTTAGCAGTGTATGAAGTGTATAAGTTAAAAGTAAATACATTACGTGTGTTTATAGGCTATCATTAGGTATTAAATGATATAATGATGATGACTTAAAAAAATGATGCGGGTGACGACGATAACGATTGAGGAGGAGGAGCATGGCGTTGTTTAGCAGCGTGATAATAAGTGATAACTGAGAGTATATACTTTCGTGTGTTTATAAACTATGATTATAAATTGTTTTAAAGATATGATGACTGGAAACAGTTATGCTGGTGATGATGGTTATGATGTCG
This sequence comes from Solen grandis, assembly GCA_021229015.1. Classification (NCBI taxonomy): domain Eukaryota; kingdom Metazoa; phylum Mollusca; class Bivalvia; order Adapedonta; family Solenidae; genus Solen; species Solen grandis. The sequence continues at coordinate 72,104,986 of CM037777.1, forward strand.
TTATTTAGCAGTGTATGAAGTGTTTAAGTTAAAAATGAATACTGTACGTGTGTTTATAGACAATGGTTATAAATTATTTTAAAGATATGATGACGATGACTTGAAATAATGATGCGGGTGGTGATGAATATGATGATGTTACAAAGATATGCATATGAGACGTTAAACCCAAGAAACAACAAAAACAACATATTGAAATGATGATGATGATGATGATGATGATGATGATATCTTTGCTATGTTACAGTTGTTAATATTATTACGACTATTATGGCTATGGTTATCATGTGAAGATGATGATGATAATGATGATGATGATGGTGATGAGTTTGATATGATATGCATAGCACAAAAGTAAATGATAACGATAACATTTGTATTGTGATGATGATGATGATAATGATGTTGTTATAAAAAAGATATGCACATATTTATGATGACTTCTGTTTCTTTCATGTTACTGTCCCCGGTGGCCGAGTGGTTAGAGCGTCCGCCTCGGGAGCGGGAGGTCGTAAAAAATGGTACTGTTATAGCTCCCTTGCTTGGCGTTCAGCATATAAGGGTAGTTGCAGGACTGGTTGGCCCAGTGTCAGGATAATGTGACTGGGTGTGGTATCATGCCACATGTCTACGGAGTGATACTGCAGTGTGGCAGCAGTATATCTGTCTCAAGTAGACATCGTCTCCAAATGACTGAAATACTGTCGGCGGGACGTTAAACCCAAGAAACAACAACAACAACTTTCGTGTTGCTTCTGTACATATTTTTCATAAATAATTATTATTGTAAATATGTTATGTTTTTTCTGATATGAAGGATAATAAATAAATAATTAAATAAATGAATTTAATTCTATGGATTTTACAACCCTAGGGTATGTATAATAGTACTGTGGAATGTAAAGATTTCTTAGTTTAAATACATTGGACCAATTAAAATGAAATGATACTCGTCTTCAAAATCATTAGTATTGCAAATATTACATTTTCTATCTTCTCTTCTTATTCGACTATGTCTAACTTGTTCAATATAAGTTGTTAATGTGAAGATAATCTTAGCTAAAATTCCAATTTACTTTCCTATCATTCTTTTCCAATGTTTTTCTTTGATCTAACAATATGTAATACAATATGCTTTTATCTTGATTCAGTTTTAGAAGATATTTAATTATCTTAATAAGTACTTCAATAACAAATAGAAATCGTCCAAGTTCGCCATATACAGCTAATGAATTTGTAGAACGTTTTACATTGAAAACATATTTACAAAGAATTCTGTGTACTCTATTACATCAGCTTTACTGAAACCCTAAACTTCCGAATTGTAATTCACAATTGGTAGAACAATTAATCATAATATTAACCAGCTCCTGTGTTTCTCTTAACAACGAATTCAAAGAACGTACTGCTTTACCAAAAAGGATAGTTGTGGCTTTTATAAAGGACCCCCGTCCCAGGAAGTTAAAACCTCACCTCTACCTCGTGTCCATTATATAACCATTTACCATATTGCCTGCAGCCCCTCCTTTTTTCAAAGATCGCTATTTTTCAACATTTATCGTTAAGCTCCATTTTATACAAAACACACTTAAACTATCGAGTAATTTTTGTAGACCTTATTTGTTTTCGAAACTAGCACATAACAGTAGATACATAAATATAGGATATATGTTAATACCAGCTTTCGTGTTCTCTTGTAATGCTAGTTCAATATCGTTCAAGAAAAATGAAAATATTATCGGTGAAGTTATCTCTCCTTGGAATAATCCAACATTACTATCAAATACAGCAGAAACTGAACCCATATGTCTAACACATATTTTAACCTCCTCGTACATTGGCCATAATAATAAGTGTTCCATCAATTCCCGATTTTATCAATTTATACCATAAGCGCTGTCTATGTAGTCATACGCCTCCTTAAAATAATAATAATAATAAATTATAAAAAAAAAAAAACAATAAAAAAAAAACAATGCAATTATTCTATCATCAAATCATTCCACCAACATTACCAAAACAATGATGATTTCTTTGAATCTATACACAAAATTTCAAATAGAATTTTCGAAAACACATGGTTATATTTTAATTTTATCTTGCGCGAACGACCACCTCATAGTTAATAAAGAAATTGATGAACCAAAGATTATGTCTGAAAATGAGGTTTCTATGTGTATATGTCATATGATTTTTATGAAAATCAGTCAGATGTTCAGTCCTGAATCTGGTTGAGCACTGCTTAGAATTCGCCTGAATTCAGCTGAAATTTAAAATAATTATACTACATTGTTTTATTTAGACTGGTGATGTTAAGCGATCTAGGGCCATAATGTCGCTCTTGTCTATTGATGTTTTTTCTTCATATTTTTCCAGCGAGCTATTCATTGCACCAGGTCCCGAACATCGCTGGACTGGATGTAAAACATAGAGGACCGGCAAAAAAATCGCTCAAAATTGTAAAACCGGCATATACTGTATATTTTACGGGACACTTTCATCTTTTCAAAGACACACAAATCAAAAAGCAATATGAATATGCAGACAAATAATGGACTTTCTAAGACAATCTCACTATTGGCTTGAGATGTAATTTTTTCAAGGAACAATCTTTTGACTGACTACATGCTTTATTTCTTTTATACGTTGTTTGTAATATAAAAACATTTACTTTCAAATTATGATTAGTCAACTCAATTATATATATTGTATATTTATTCTATCTACCAAGCAAAATAATTTCACAGGGATGTCATTTAATTTGTTATCCCTCCCCCAGACTTGTGGGCTCTCACTATTGAATCCAACTAAATAGTGACGACAAATGCTGCCTGTTGGACCGGACCTATCAGCCTTACACTACCCACAGTACATTGTACCATTGATATATTCACAACACATATTGATTGCCCCGCGATCGCCCGATTCCTAGGTGGACGTTCCAGCAAATATGCCGGACTTGAGATTCGGTTACAAAAAAAGCACTTCATATGCAGAACGAAGATGCATGACTTAACGTAAATCCTTGCCCCAACGGGTTCAAACCCACAACCTTCTGATCTGCAGTTTGATACGTTACCACTGGACCATTAAATATGTCGTTTCAGCTTTGTTTACAATAGCTTGCCTGGTATAATTTCTTTTTTTTTATTATTGATTATTATTATTATTATTATTATTTGTTGTTGTTGTCGTTTTTGTCCACTGAATATTTAACAGTCAACTGCATTGTGTAAGCTTAATGTGCAAGTGTTATATGATTTATGAATTGTATTATTGGACTTGCAACTGATTTTTGTTTGATACGCATGTGAAATATTCTTTTTTAAAATATGTATACTAATGGACCTATGACAAATTTATTACAAAATAAGCTTTCAAAAATGATCCACTGAAGAAATATCTAGATGGCCTACATTTAATCGCAATGGCTGCGGAATTATGCCGCCTTTATTGGTAACCCCGTTATAACAAGACTTTAAAAAAGACTTTCTGGAAATTTGGTAAGTGTTTGTTACGTTTAATCTCAGATCTAACATTAGGAAGATGTTTAAATGTGCGCCTGACATATGTTGTTATCCCTAAAACCGTGCCTAAAACAATCAATGCACCTCTTATTTTCCTTCTGGGAAATACGTTAAAAGACATTGTGTAAGCGTTTACTGTATTCTTAACAGTCAGAAGATGCCGATGTCTTTCTAATGGTAATACACATGTATAGTGTTAACTGCCGAGAGGAAGGATGTATACACATATATTAATTAAACATTATTTAGAATACAAACAACACAGAAGATAAAAGTAAAATGATGTTACCAAACTATGTCAGACCTAAAACAAAAACAAAGCTTTATTCTAGACATAGGACAAACAACTTTGATATATTTAAAATCAAAATCTCAGAACTCTAAATGCCAGTCAGACAGGATTAACATCCTTCTTACAACTGTACACGTCGATATGAAAACTAGTGTCAGTAGCAGGCAGTTGTTCTAGTTACAAACTAACTGTATTTCAAAAGTCCCGAAGAACAAGTCGACAACGCATTAAACATAATTTCAAAATATACATGGATTTGAGATTTATGTATTTCCAACGCATTACTGAAACTGAAATTCATTCAAATATTCAATCAAGTTCAAATTTCGTTTAAATACCGCGAAACTTGCATTACACAAAAACACGTAATACAACTCTGTTTCGATAGGTGTTTGTGAATTCGCTACACTGGTATATGTATTTATGAAATGATAAACATTTGTTTTCTGAAGTTTTAGATTGCCAATCTGTCAATCGATATTTCCTATATTATAGGCACCATCGATCGGGGTCAGAATCTGGGAGATTGTTTGTATAAGGGCTGATCATTTCCTTTTTTTTAACGGACAGCAAAATACACCTTCAGTTTTTTACTACACTATCGCAGATATAAAGTAATTTCTTAAGTTGCAATACTATTCAAAATCAACACGATATGTACAGAAGATAAGGTTTTTTTTATATTGAGATATGCAAAATATTGCATCTTTAGTTCAAATGATAGACCAGATTGGTGTCGATAGAATAATCATTTGCCAATATATTAAGTTAACTGGCCTCCAACTTAAAGTGTATAGTATTAAAGAAGATCAAATGCGCCTGATTTCTATTTTTAGAATGGGGGAATTCTTATTTATGTTAAATTAGCAGCAAAACACTGAATCCATGGCCATGAAATTCTGTACTTCGTCGACCAGACAAGTTATAATAAATTTTATATTTACCGAAGGTCCATCATATATGATAAAAAACTTAAATGTCTATGATTTGTTTAAATCTGGGAGTTTCAATTTTTTCGATTTTGAAGTATTTTGAAACGTACCATGAAATGATAGCTTTCTGCTTCGTTCATTTATCATAATATTCTAACACGAACCGATTTGTACTAATTATCTCAAGCAGGAGCACGTTTTTTCTAAACTGTAATAATATACCACTACAATCGTTTGAAGTTAGCCGGTGTTCATTCATATATCCATTCATATGTCCAGAATCAATCAATAAATCAATCAATCAATAAAACAAACAAACATTCATTCATCATTCATTATTGATAGATATTCATAATAAATGTCAATAACAAGATATGTTTTCAGTTGAAAAAATCATCATTATAGTTGGCGGATAACATTTAGGATATCTCATGATACCATTAAGTATATATTAGTATGACATATAAGTATACTTTTAGTATAACATTTAGCATACCGTATTTGACATTCCAAGTTTACTTTGTGCCCAGCTACTATCTTTTCAAAGAAACCATGGCATTGTTAAATAAGCGTGTTCTGTAAGCGAACAGAAGAGGCACTTTTATGAGAACATCAATCATTTAACAAGCAGACGAAGATCTGACTAAACCTTTGGAAAAATAGTCATATTTATATCCTAATCTATATGCTACAAAAACTGATACTATACAAATCCAAACGGATATTTTATTCAATCGATCGGCGGCGCTCTACAAGTGTATGAGGGTTATTTCAAACAGATCCCATGTTAGTTATAGCTGACATGTTACATCAGACTGCTGACCAATGGTAGATTGTTATAAAGTAAATGAAGTAGGAAAATGCACAGCCTCCAACAACATATGTATTATAGAAAGATTTAAAAGAACCGTTTTCGTCTGCATGCAAAATGATGTAAACAGAATGAGTAAAACACTAAAAAACCACTGTAAACACACACAATGGAAAGAGAAGATGGTAAAAATAAGAAGTCGAACAAATCAATCATACTATGGACGCGTTTGGGGATAATGTATATGTGTTTGGAAAATATGAAAGTAAAACCAGTGAAGTTTTTTTAAGTTTTATAAAATAAAGTATTTAAGTTAAACAATTTGTATTAAACATATATCTGTACATGTATTTCATTTGTTTTGAACAAATATTTTAATGTTGATTTTATTCATTAAACGCAAATTAACTTTATTTGAATTATTTTTAAATCTGTTTAATGTAAACAAATATATGTATCATTGACATACCTTATCTAGCAGATGCATACATGTCAAGTAAAGGGCTATGACTGCATTAAAAACTTTAATTATACACATATGTCACGTTTGCACTTCCAGAATGTAGGCGTTCCCATTAGTAGCATATATAAAAAACACACAAATGGCAATCGCAGATAAATAAGGAGAAAAACATATTCGAAATAAAAGCATGAATCAATAATCAGTTCTCAAAGAAATTATACTTGAAATATGTCAATTCATGGGAATGTATGATTGATGTTTGCTTATTGATAATTTAAAAATTAATGTCATTATTTTAATGGTGGTTCCATAATCAATGGGTTATTAATGGTTCAATATATATATATATATATATATATATATATATATATATATATATATTGATGAACAGAACAGAGTATAATATGAACATACTTAAAGTGGGACCAATTTTGACACAGGGCCATGATTAAAAACAAACATTGGTAATGATCCACTAGACAATGCTGCATGCACAATGCCGTATGGTTTCTACAAGGTTTTCCCTTTAAGCTTACTGATCTAGCTTTGAAATTAATGGAGCGTGTTCTAGACACCTTAACTCTTGACCTTGTGGTTTCTGAGAAGAAGATTTTCCTTTCTCCTCTATATAAGCCTATGTAAAATCAAGTGACACCTGGGGCGGACCCAATTTGGACCCAAAGGCCATGATTTGAACAACTTTGGTAGAGATCCACTAGACAATGGTACAAGCCTTATATCTAAGCTCTAGGCCATGTGGTGTCTGATAAGAAGATTTTTCTAGTTTTTCCCTATATACATGTAAGCCTTTGTAAAATATAATGACCCCTGGAGCGAGGGCAATTTTGACCCAGAGGTCATTATTTTAACAACTTTTGTAGTAGTTCACAAGACAATTCTACATACCAAATATCCAAGCTCTAAGCCTTGCAGTTTTTCAGGAGATGATTTTTCTATTTTTCCTTTGTAAAATAAAGTGACCCCTGGGGCAGGGCAAATTTTGACCCTAGGGCCATGATTTGAACAATTTTTGTAAAGGTTTATAAGACGATTCTACACGCTGTAGGCCTTACAGTTTTGCAGGAGAAGATTTTCTACGATTGCATTTTAAAATCTATTTTTAGCTCCTGTGACCTACTTTTTCAACCAATCATAATAATTTGTACAATTTTGTTAGAGGACATCATAAGGATGATTCCTGTGAAATTTTGTCAAAATCCCTTCAGCGGATTAGGAGGAGATGTTGTTTAATGGAAAAAGTTGACGCAAGACACACGCACGCACGGACAAATGGACGGACGACAGACGCCGGACAAAAGGCAGTCATAAAAGCTCACCATGAGCACGTTGTGCTGAGGTGAGCTAATTATCTAAGCTCTAGGCCTTATGGATTCATAAATGATTTTTAAGATTTTCCTATATAACTCTATGTAAAACAAGTAACCCCTGGTGCGGGGTCATTTATCGCCGTAGGGCTATGATTTGAACAATCTTAGTAATGAACCATTAGATGATGCTATATACCAAATATCTTAGCTCTAGGCCTTATGGTTTTATAGGAGAATATTTTTAAAGTTTTTCCTATATAACAAGTGACCCCCGGGGCAGGGCCAATTCTAACCCCAGGGTCATAATTTGAACAACTTTTGTAGAGATTCACTAGACAATGCTACATGCCAAATATCTTAGCTCTAGGCCTTATTGTTTCATAGAAGAAGATTTTTAAAGTTTTTCACTATATAAACCTATGAAAAATAAAATGACCCCTGGGGCGGGGACAATTTTGACCCTAGGCCATGATCTGAACAACTTTTGTAGATGTTCATAAGACAATTCTACATTAAAGCTCTAGGCATTACAGTTTTGCAGGAGAAGATTTTCTAAGATTGCATTTTAAAAATCTATTTTTAGCTCCTGTGACCTACTTATTCATCTAATCAAAATAATTTGAACAACTTTGATAGAGGTCATGATAAGGATGATTCCTGTGAAGTTTGGTCAAAATCCATCCAGTGGTTTAGGAGAAGAAGTTGTTTAAAGGAAAAGTTGACGCAAGACGCACGCACGCACGCACGGACGGACGGACGGAGGACGCCGGACAAAAGGCGATCACAAAAGCTCACCATGAGCGCGTTGTGCTCAGGTGAGCTAAAAATGTACTCGCATGTTTCTGAGCATGTGCCTAATGGTATAGATTTCTCTTTTTTTTCTCATGTTGCCACTAGGGGGCGCTTTGCGTAAAATACTCTTTTGATTATTACTCAGAAAGTTGAAGTCGAATGCGTTTTTTAGCATTCTGTTACTTGTTGACAGCCCAATAAAATGTAATGGTATCTTAGTATCGTGTAGCAGAAAATATTTGCGGTAGGAGGGATTGAATATTCGAACGTTGCAAAAATGAGTGAAAATGAGGTTAGGTCTACGATAAAAAAATCCCCATTTTTGTTAGATATCAGCTAGAACACGGTGCATAACCATATCGGCAGGCTCTCTGCGAAAATCGCTATATCGGCAGGCTCAGTTTGCACCGGTCATTCTCTGCCATAAACACTAGCAAACACTGGACGGAAGGGTAAGAAACAGACCAATGGTCACTTTTCAAAGTTGAGTTGCTCAATATTAAGTATTGCACGGAATATTAGAGTATCTTAGCTATGTATATGTGTGTGCACTATTCAATTACCAGCGACTGCGACCTGAAACTCGGCCGAACAGTTTAGTGATGTACCAACATGGAACACAACCTCGGCACTTTCTACATGCATCAGCAGGTTATTGCTTTGGTTATGTCTATAATATGACCTTCGAATGTATTCTTTTCAGTTTTTCTTCAAGAAGATACCGATATATTGGCCGATTTTAATGTAAATTTCTTGAAAAACCCTACTTTCGGTTTTGTCGTTGCACGAGAGGTCTCTCTGCACATCACTTTTTGAAGCACAGGCAGACTCTCTGCATTTACCACAGGCAGACTCTCTTCAAGCTATGGTTTATCTTATATTGTTTACAGAAAATGAATAATTTCATAGGTCCTTACCCCTACTTTGTGTTTTAAATTTCGTACTTTACTTTTTTTTTTACTTTTTACTATTTTTTTGATAAGAATACTAAAAGATAAATTTCCTCTAGGTTACTGTTTATTACAATAATTCTCATAATTTTATATTGAATCGCAATACTTGCATGTTCCTTCAAAAAAGAAAACATAGAGAGAGAGAGAGAGAGAGAGCGAGAGAAAAGAAAAAATCAAACATGAAAAAGATATAATTGTATTAATGAGTCTATTAATTTTAACTTCGTGCTAACATTATCAGTTTACACATTAACATGCTTGACAAAGCGAAAGTAAATACATAAATGAATAAATGCGTCCATGGATTTAAAGTAACAAATGATTATTAACTCTATTATTACTTTGTCAAAAGCAAGGCCACTAGGGAGGAAACCAACATACAATATAATGATTATGATATAATAGGCATTTCATCTATTCATTTTGTTATTCTTAAACATCGCAGTGAAGAAAGTAAATTTATGTTATAAGCGCATTTTGAAAAAAAAAAAATTGTCGCGTAGAACAGATACCGTTACGTCACTGTTAATTCATTAAATTTACATATACACACGGATTTACTTGTGTAATTTCAAAGTCTAAGAGTATTTATGCAGCAACGTTATGCTGTTGTTTATATGTTTGACGGATTTTGGATTTTACATGGCCTATATCACATTTTTCTATTTTATTTTTTTAAGAAAATAAATATTAAGTTATCTATTTTAAATATTGACTTTAATATCACCTTCAGTTGCCGTTGCAACGCGATAGGCTTGGTTTCAGTTTTTTCAGTATGAATGAACAATATAAATGCGAGAAGAAATACCTCATATCTCAAGGCAATTTCATCCAATGAGTTTGATACTAATCGACTGTGTAATAAGTTGTTGACATATTTCGCCACAAAAAACAACCTATCCTACTTCTTACATAGGAGAGAATGAACGGTGTGTATTGGAATAAATGAAGGCAGTGTTTTTTTTTTTTTTTTTTTTTTTTTTTATTGTTTAAAATATTCGGAGAATATAGGCGGCATCCTCCGCCCCCATTTTCTATTTTCTTTTATCCTCCTCCCCCCCCCCCCCGTAACTATGACATTTTACCTACCACTGTGTGCATGGACTCACTGCTACATTTTTTTTAAATGTTATATTCTTAAACTGTTCAAACATGTTGTATCATCGGTCTTATTATATTTTATGCAATAAAACATCATTAAATAAGAGTAAAATACAATATACCCCCCCCCTTTGGGCCCGGACTCCTTTCCCCCAACAGTGAAAAAAACACTGAAAGGGCAAGAAGCATGAAACTGTTATTTCACAATAAAACACAAAGAACACTAGCAGTATGCTTTGAAAAAAAAACAACAATCGCTGGCAAAATGCAGAGAGCCTGCCTGTCGTAAATGCAGAGAGTCTGCCTGTGCTTCAAAAAGTGATGTGCAGATAGACCTCCCGTGCCACGACGAAACCGAAAGTAAGGGGTTTTCAAGAAATTTACTTTAAAATTGGCCCATTTATCGGTATCTTCTTGGAGAATATACTGAAAAGAATACATTCGATGGTCATATTATAGACATAATCAAATCAATAACCTGCTGAAGCCTGTAGAAAAAGCCGAGGTTGTTTTCAATGTTGGTACATCACTAAACTGTCCTGACGAGTTTCAGGTCGCAGTCGCTGATAATTGAAAAGTGTACACGCATATACATAGCTAAGATACTCTAATATTCCGTGCAAAGTTAATATTGAGCAACTCAACTTTGAAAAGTGACCATTGGTCTGTTTCTTTCCCTTCCGTCCAGCGTTTGCTAGTGTTTATGGCAGAGAATGATTGGTGCGAACGCAGAGAGCCTGCCGATATAGCGATTTCAGCAGAGAGCCTGCCGATATGGTTATGCACCGTGTAGAAGAATTCTGTTTGCTGTATATGATTTGCAAGACAAATACGCACAAAATATATGGGGTGGCAAATTTAGGAAATATACCGTTTGTACTATAGAAAAATGGTTAAATATAAAACATAACAATTATGATTTTTTTCGGTTTTTCGAATTTCTTGCTTTTATTTTTTTGTCTGATTTTCATGAAACTTTCGCAGATCATGTAGTTTTATATTTCAAAGATATTCGTGGTTTCAAAATTTAAAATTTTAGGAAAGGTCAAGGTCATAAGCTGGTTATAGGAAATATCTGGACTTTACGAATGAAAAATAAAGTCCTTGAAGAGACCTCTCTAGTAATATTTGGTTTTTGAAAAAAAATGGACAAGATTTGTTTTTTAACAGTTCGATTCTTCATTTACTCAAAGAGTATATCCTTTTATGTTATAAAGAGTGGTAATTTCATAAACACAGATAGTGAGGTAGTGTAAAGGGGTCCCAACACAGGCCGTATATACTCCCCTACAAGAGCATGATTATTACATGGCACTCTTTTGCTTATATCTCAAAAAGTTGAGGTTCAATTTACATGCGATTTTCTGCATTCTGTTCTTTGTACATGTGTCTATAAGGTAAAAGCTATTTTGATCAGGTTCAATGCTGTTCATATATGCAATACCAATGCTGTCGCTAATGGCTTATTATATCAATTAAAGGTTTTATTTGCAAGATTGTATTATTCAACTCATGAATAAAATAAAGGCAGTTTGCCAAATTAACCGATGGTTTGGAAATTCTGTATGCGGACTTGATTGAATCTTAAAATATTAGATAATTCTATGCATTCTTGGTGATATTTTCTTACGTTCAAAAGTTGAAAAAGTTTTAAATTTTGATATTTCCTTAAACTTATGGACATGTTCTTTTTGTTTGGTAAATAAATCATTTTTATTTTAGATATCGTCGCGACCGGTGCAGGAGGTAAATTTGCTATCGTTCAATTAATGAGAAAATGGATACCGGCATTTTTATTATGATAAATTATGATGATACAAAATAAGGTTCAACAATCAATCATAGTGAATACTGAGTCCTCAGTGTAATAGAATTTGTAATAATCTGTTTAGTCACTTTATCTTTTATCGCCATTTCATGATGTTCAAATCTTACATTATCTAATGTAGTGAAAGCACATCCCACTGAATAGAATAATATCATGGTCATTCACACTTAACAACTAAGCCCGTTTCAGGAAAAAAAAGTATTTTAGTTTGCTGCTACATAATTTGAATATGATTATAAACCATATTTGACTAACAATTGTTTAAAAATGGTTTATTCATTGTGACCTAATATTTGAAAGAGCATGTTTTGTTTTTCATTTAACAACTTGACTGTTCTTATGAGGCTCGCGACTACATAAACGAAAAGAAAAAGACAACCGTATCCATATGGTATATTGTTTAATGAATGTCCATTTATTGTGAGCAAATAATTTCATAAATTCATTTTTGTGCTTGCAACTAAATGATGGTCAGCTGTAAGTTACTATTTGGCAAAATAGTGTATTGGATAAAACATATTGCGAAGAAAATTAAGAAGAGTATTGTGATTCGCATATAAGAACAGAACTTGGTTATTTGTTATTTAAATACTATCTATAAATAAAATAAGTTTGAGCTAAGCTTGCTATTGTATAAATTAAAGGTGATTGTCAACCATATTTAAAGACATAGTGTATTCGGTTGTTTAAACATATTCATTCCTACAAGTTAGTATTTGAAAGATCACAGTTATTTTATTTTGTGAAAAAAGAAACATATTTCAAACTCGCTACTTCATAAATGATAGATAATGGCCAACCGTGTTTGACAAAACAATACATTGGATTAAAAACATTTTAAAGAAATATTGGGAATATAAATTTCATTCACTTATAACATTTAGTTAATCCTATAAAATATGTTTTCAAGATTGCGACTGCATTAATTGAAAAGTAGCAAGTTCTTTTGTTTAAGTAATGTTCATTTATTGCTAGCAAATATTTGAAAAATCATGATTGTTTGAATTTTACAACTGCTTTTATCTTATGAAGAACAGTTTTCAAGCTCGCGATTACATAATTGATAGGAGTTAGAATATTGAATTGAATTACAGAGTCTTTTGAGTAATACGTATCCAAACATTGCGATAAGAATTGGAAAGATTATATGTACATGTATTCGCATTTAATAATTTGGTCCATCTTATGTAACATGTATCAACCATTGCGATAAGAATTGGAAAGATTATATAACATGTATCAAACATAAAAAAAGATTATACATACGAAATATTATGACATTGTTTCGATATTTATATCATGTCTTATGTGATTTGCATGTTACATGATCGTTTACACTGCTTTCACTTTTCGTTTGTTCATCTCCGTCATGTTTTGTACAATTTATGTAATATGTTTTGCCGCATGGGTCGTACGACCTTCTGGCTTATGATGAATAAAACTTTCTAAACCTTCTAAACTTTCTACATAGTCGCATTTAATAAATTGGTCTATCTTGTAAAAAAATAGGTTGTAAGCTTGCAACAACATAATTGACCAGTGGTAGTCAACTCTAATCAATAACAAGATCTTTTGTTAAAATAATGTCCATTCACAGCGAGCAAATATTTGAGAAATCATAGTAATACATGCATAAAATTTAGAAATTTGTTTATCTTATGAAATAGTGTGGAAATAATCAACGACAACACGTAGGAAAAATTATTATTTGTTATTACTTCAACGTTTCGGCTAACGGATTCATCAGGATAACAATAACTTTCAAACATAAACAACGGAAACGACGTCACCATGAATAACGTAACGTCTGAAAAGCGGGAAAGTGCAGACGTTATGCGTACTATTTATAACGTCAAAATGAGACAGGTACTGTTTCGGATATAAAATACAAACATTTCCTATAGCTTATTACAATAAAAAAACATGAATAGGAAAAAACGAAAAACAGTACCTACCATACAAGTAGACATAAGTGACACATATTAATCTACTGTATAAAGTACATGTAGTTTAGAATTTAAACCTTCAGGAACATGAGTTCTAAGTTTATGTATCCAAAAGGTTTCTTTGCACAGGCGATCAATGTTGCTATTGATAATATCAATAGGCATAAATGAGAAATCATTTAAATTATGATTTTCTAAATTAAAATGTAAAGCAACGGTAGAGGAAAATGCAGGGTCCATAAAATTACGAATATCAAACTTACGACTGTTCATACGTTTTGAGACATTTTGCTTGGTCTGACCAACATATTGCATGTTGCATTTTGAACATGTAATAAGATAAATGACATTCTTAGTTTGACAGTCTGTATTACAACGCAAATCAAACTTTTCTCCTGTAACATGGCTAGAAAAAAAACGAGCCAGTATTTATACGGGAACAGTGAGAACACTTAGGTCTGTTACAACTTTTAGAGAGAAAAGTTTTAGATTCATTATGCGTAAAGTTTGAATTCACTAAATAGTCACGTAAACTTTTGGGACGCTGGTACGCAACAATGGGTTTAAAATTGTTGTGAACATATTTCAGATTTTCCCTTTTCGATAACTTCAGAAGGTCCCAGTATTTATGTAGAATACCGCCTATATTTGGTAATGTTGTATTATACATAGCAATGAAAGGAATTACACTTTTCTTTTCACCAGTCGCAGAGGCTAATGCATCCACTTGAGACATACGGGACACATTATTAAAAGCTTTGTCTATCACCGATTTTGGATAGTTTCTGTCAAGGAAAAAATTCCGTAGTTGCTGGAGAGAAGCGTTGAATTTCGAATCATTAGAAATAATCCTCCTGTATCGCTTTGCTTGGCTATATGGATTTCCGTCTTTACACTTCTTAGGATGACACGATGTATAGTCGAGATATTGGTGGTTATTTGTTTCTTTCAGAAAAATGTCTGTTTCAATTTGAAGAGATTCTCCTTTTATTACTGTTACATCCAAAAAAGAGACAGACTGGTCAGGTATTGTACATGTAAAATTAA
>CM037777.1:72120105-72170105 GCA_021229015.1 Solen grandis
AGGTACAAGTTAAAATATATAGGCTCCCAAGAAAAGTACAGTGATCGGAAGTAGTAAGACAGATATACACTGAAATGGTTAGGCTTAAATTACATGGTACAGTGATTTTGTTTATCCACTGTGCATAATAAGAAAAGCATTTAACTGCCCCCATGGCTCTCTCTCACTTCGGGGGACTGTGGCTGGGGCCCTGACAGGGTGGAATTTTTACGTTGTATCTTTGTTGGGGGTGTAGTGAAATTTCAGTGTGAATATTAACTGACTGACCTTGAAACATCTAATTTTCTGTTCAAATACATCTACATTGATATATTGTTTGCAACCGTCACTAACTTTCTAATAAACTTTTTATCTAAGATACAATTTATTGTTAAGTATTGACAGAGATGTGAATACCTAGACAATGTTAATGTAGCTTCGTGGTATTTATTGATTTGTTCCGTAGGGATAATTTTCACTGACTATGGAAAAAATATATCACGAAGCTACATTAAACGGAGTGGAAACTGTGACGTCACACAGTAAATAGGGTCCATAATAGGTCCCAAATTCAACAAAAAGAGGGCCCTGGCCTCGCAGTAGAGCTAAATTTAAAAACTGAATCTTTCAAATGCGGTACATATGTAGATATATGCATAGATGTGCTATGACATGTTAAGTTATGTCATTGTTGGAAATTATGAAAATATTTCCCGTGATATTATTTACAGAGTGATTTTCGTCAGAAATTTTGGTAATGTCACGAGCTCTTTCGTTAAACCTAAATCAGCTTTCGCTCTATACCTCAAAATTAAGAAATGCACTGGAAGGAACTTTTGGTAGGCTAAAACTTGTTTTATGTAAATATTTGCACTAGTAAGCAGATATTTAAAACTCTATGTATATTTTCACAAATTTCACCAAATACTTTTTCCTCTGCCTAGAAATACTGTAGCCATCAGATTGTGAAATCTCATGTATCATAAAAACAAGAAATATCTTTAAAAAAGTTACTCAGCCGTGGTAACCAGCTTGATAATTAGTGTCTGAATGGTTTAACATATAATAGATTTTGTTGTTGGTTTAATAGTTGTGTCAGTGCAGCTCTTTGAAATATCTCGGATCCAAATAATTTGTACAATCTTAGCAGACACTTACAGCCTTAAAACATCTGCGCATTAGACTTCGTTTCGCGGGCTATAAAACGAAACCGGATGTTACTTTTTGTTGAATATAGGATCTGTCAGGGTCGAACAATCAATTCCGAAATGTATGTGTTTCCTATTTTTTAGCTTTCTACTCTTTCAGTTTACCTTAAAAAGGGGCAGTGTCTTACTATTCGGACCAAATCGTTCGCAGGGGAAGAAAACTTCAACTTTTTAAACAAACAAAGATCTTAAGAACTCGTTTCCGCATTTCCTTTCTTTTCTATTAACTAATTTTACAATGACCAGTGGGAATTTAGCAAATTATATGAACCAATGAAAAGCCTAATTTTATTCCGCTTCATTACTGTGTGTTTCACAGGAAGTCAGGGTGACTAACAGCCGAATAATCGCTAACAATTAAAGCAATGTAGATGTCCGAACCCTTCCGAAAAGTACTTTCATTTCTGGGATCTAAACAATAACCATTAAAAAAGTATATATATATATTTATATTAATATTTTTCACAAACCTCTATCTAATGTAGCTTCGTGATTACAATAAATATCAACTTACTGTGTATAGACTTTTAATACAGTTGAAGACTGCAATTTTGTTGGTCAAAATGTCGTATGTCGGGCCAGAGATTTGAATACCTAATATATCTTCGTGGTCGGGCTTCAAAGCTTGCTCTGAATAATATGAAAAATCTCGATTCTTATAAAAGTTTTGCGCTACTCCCATTTCAAAACGGTATTTATCAAATTGACATGAACTTGTAAAGTTCAGTTTATAATTAAAATTGATAGAGTATGTTTTCTATGTTGAAATGGACATTTTGATGATGTTAATAATCTCTAATCAAAATAAAAATAGAATAGGATACGAAAGGATCAATTCCGAATTGCTACATTATTTTGCCTTCATATCCAGCTTTGAATACAATTCATTTCTAGATTTTTTTTCGTATTATCCCTTTATTTTTTATTTCAGTCATGCTCCTTCAGTTCTAGGCAAACGGTTCATGTTTTATCACGAAAAAATGCCGAAACTGCGACCGAAAGGATTTTATACCTTCTGATCCGGTTCCATTGACAACCTACGAACCAAATACAGTATGCCCGGCGGTGATCCGCCGTGCAATTATGGTAGCGTTAACTTTACGATGAGGACGATATAGTTGAGTTGTCATTATCATTATGAAGTTTTGAAGTGACAGTGACATTGCATTATGTCATTATTTATTTGTTTTAGCTGTTGTAATTTTAAGTGCATGTTACATACGAACTTATCGGTAATTACATATTCAAACGATTAAATGTTCTGGAATAAAAAGTTAACAATTTGATTATAAGAACGAACGAGCTGAATGTCGAATAGCAATATGTTCAATGTTATATGATGAAAAATGAAAACACATGATTTATATAATGCATTTGTCAACAAATGGGTAAGAAAATTTCAAATATTGCATGCTTAAAACGAATGATATCATACTAAATAGAATAATGAGTGAACTGACGGATATCCCCTTTCATATTAGTGTATCTAAGTCAGTTACATGGAATTAAAATCTTAGAAACGCTACCTTGATGAAACAGAATGGATCGAATTCGAAATTGAAGTTAATGTGCGGAAATCCATTTTCAACACGTATTTGTACAGTTGAATCTCTTTTAGCGAACATCTGTATTAAGCGGTCAACTTGCGCTAAAGGTTTTTTTTTTTTTTTTATTACCAAACTAGCATTTTGCTATATGTTAAACCTTCAGTTAGCGAGCACCTCTGTTATGCGGTCACATTTTCTTGTTCCCTTGACCGATTGCTGACTACATTCTTTGTTATTTATGTATACATATTAACTTTGTGTAAACATTTCAAAATAGAAGGACCTAATCAGAGTAAATTCCAAAATACTTATTTCGGTAATAGTCATAAACATATAAACCTAGTGTAGGGTTTGTTGGTTTCCAAACTGTATACAATCGTTTTGCCTTATTAATATTTTACATAATGCAGTGTGTTGATAAATCACCGTTTAAAAATATTTAAGTCCAGTTCTTTTTAAGGACACCGAAGAGACACATTTTTTTAATGTCAAGTTATTTAAAAATAACGTTTACAGTCTGTCTCTCTGTGAAATGGGAACAAGACTTCCAGCAGATAAATAAATGCAGATTGATGGCGGTCAAAGCTGGGTTTTATCAAAGATGTTTGTGAAATAAAACATAAGTTTTCTTTTGAAAAGAAAACATGTAAATTTATATTGCTGATAGGGAGTAGCAGTTTATATCAGTTTCTAGTATATGAGTTATTTAATTTAGCAAAATGATAAGAAATGGAGATGATGACAGATTGTCTGGAACGTCTTCCCATCGATATTTCTAAGGCATGCTATAGTCACGAGCAGAGATAGATCTGGGTGTGGAACCTCAGTATCAGAAACGATCTTAAACTATGTCTTTCAAAGCTTGCCATATACACAAGAGCTGACGATGAAGAGATAAGTAAGAACGCATTGTCTTCACGTGTATACATTTATAAAAAGACAAATCAAGTTGATCAGACTTCTTGCAGCTTGCAGTTAACATCCTACCCTCTGTCCGTTCACGTAATATGTTTAAAACCAGACAGATCTGTTCCACAATTGGTGCGATGTCGCTTTAATGCAATGCGCCAGACAAACTTACAGTTGGTCTTTTTTCGTCAAGGATAATAACATATATATAGGATCTGACATTAATTATTATTTCATATCAAATTTTACTAAACGAGTTTATGAAAATGTTTTTAAGCGAGCCTCTTATAATCGCGAATTATAAAAACAAACAAATAAACCATGAATTAACGGACTGTGAACGAAATTACTTTTGTAATCTAACACTAAGAAAATAGTTTCAAGTAATAACTGAAAATAACGATTTAACATGTGTGTTTCTCATACATTTCCAGCATCATATGATTAATGAATCAAACATTTTTTTAAAATCCAGCTGTTCGAGTTCAACTCATTATTCATACATATGCTGAGTGATGTAATTCGGCCTAAAAGTTATAATTATGTAGCGTGTTAAATATGTCAAAATACGAGATGGTTATACGAAACCGAAAACAGCTGTTTGAGCACAATGTCATATGATAGATAAATATGCATGTACTTATGGTATTTAATTTTATTGAAATTCCGTTGCATATGAAGTGGGTCCTAAAAGAAGTTGTTATTTAGAGAGAAAAATATCGTTATAGTCGAAAGATTGATTGAAAATTGTATTTTGGAATCAAAATTTACTTGGGCTTCCGTGGCCGAGAGGGTAAAGTCGCTGACTTTAACACTCACTCAGCCCCTTACCGCGTGGGTTCGAATCCATAAAAATAAATACCTCCCTCTTAGCCATAATGCCTTCTCTTCCTTTACTACAAGAACAAATGCCTACTCCTCCTCCACATTTTTACTTCTCAAAAGAACAAGCACTTCTTTCAGACATATGTTTGCCGCCTCCTCCTTATACAAAAAAGGAACTGATCTCGATCCACCACAAAAAGAAATGCCTCCTCCTCATCCACAAGTAGATGAAACAATTTCTATTAATCAATTAGCATATTCTGTGTATATATAAATCATTTTCATAAATAGAAAATGGATAGTTTTCCGTGAAATAAAATTCTAAGGTCTCAATACAAGCTTTTTGTAAGAAATTAAGAAATAATATGCGGCTTCTACATGAAAACTGTATACACGGACACCAACCAGCAGCAAACAGTGCAACATATCTAAACGTTTCTTTGTCTCGGTCATTTGTTCAATTTACCGTAATAATCCGAAGCTGAAACATATCTAAATCAGTGTTTGATAAAACCTATTCTCCGACAATGCAACACGTACATGTACGCATACAAACACACACACGCCCGCGCGCGTACACACACACACACACACACACACACTCTCTCACGGGAAAGAGTTATTTCAATAGATTGCATTCTTACATGTACCTATAAGCTTGCCAACTACAAAGCCGTGGACCGTCATGTGGGGTGACCTAGCGTAACCGTAGTCATACGTATCAAGCATACCTAGTTCAGCGTAATTCAACCGCAGTTCAGCGTAGTTACAAAAGTATCCAATGTTTGGCTGAAAATGTTCAAAATATTATAAC
Organism: Solen grandis; assembly: GCA_021229015.1. NCBI lineage: Eukaryota > Metazoa > Mollusca > Bivalvia > Adapedonta > Solenidae > Solen > Solen grandis. The sequence goes on from CM037777.1 coordinate 72,125,388, forward strand.
TATCAACGGTGAACTAGTATGCGAAGACCATACCGTGACCTTGAATGTAGTCTGCCGTAGCTGACAGTAATTGACCCTTCTTGGCCATAGTGTTTACCGAAGCTGACTGTAGTGATATGGCACCACGGTTAGTACTAGGGTCAAAAAGTGTCAAGCAGAGACAGCTACTAGGGTTTTTGTGTTTGGCGAGAACGTCCTTTCCTCCTCCTAGAAGCATGGACGAATAAAGAAGATCAAAAAAAGAAAACAGCTGTCTCGTAAAGAGCCAAAAGTGCAAAGGCTGTGTCGACGCCTTATGTATTATGGTAACCATACTGCGCAGTCGCAGCTTTTTACCGTAGTTCAGTGCATTTGAGCCTTATTTATCGTAGTTGTGCGTACTTTGCTTGATTTAAAGTAGTAGCCCGTAGTTAGAACGTAGTGCAACCACAGCTTGCTCGTAGTTAAAACATAGTTGGTCGTATATACACCGACTTATTTAAACTTTCATTGGACAATATTAAACTTACTTCTTACTTCTTACCTGCTTTAACCTAGTTTATCAGAATGGCACTACGCTCAAGTATATGCCTGGTCGTAAGATGTGACCCGGACTTCAAATGAATCAGTACGGCTCAATTTGATTAATTTTTACAGTTATGTTTTTTTTGTGTTTTTTTTTTTAGGATTAAACAGCTTTAAAAGTATGATACCTAGATTTCACAATTTTACGAATGGTATATTTTATTCAGTAGAAGTTCCGAACAATACACGCAAATCGTAAGATGTGAACACGCAGAGTTTAACGATTTCAGAAATGCATCTTAAATTAAGTCACAAAAGGCTCGTATATTTGATGTAAAATGTAATATTTTAGATAACAATTTTGTACAAGTTTTATGGTTTGCCTCGGGCCGAAGCCAGTTATTCAAAGATTTATCTCCTACGTAAAATTGTAATCAAACATCGAATATCACCACTTATCACGCTTCAAGATCTATAGGAAGTCTTCCTCATACACCAATGCCATATTTAGTAATTTATCAATGTGGTCCACACTTCAAACTCTTATTATCAAAACTGACAGAATAAGTTGATGCGATGCCAAGTGTTCCACATGTTTTAATCACAAATCAATAAAGTTAATATATTCAATTTGATAAAAACTACATCAGGATCCCTCTCCACTTTAGCCACTATGATACGCTGTGTGTGTGTGTGGGGGGTCAACAAAAAGAGTAGACTCTTAATTTTTTGCAATAATTATATATTCATTCCGATATTAAAATAATCATATTGACTGCTTTCATTGAATTAAATAACAAATACGAAATCCAAATCAATATATTTGCACATCCATTCCAGATTTTATGGCGTTATTCCGTGTTCCTTGTCAATTACGTGCTCCCGTTAAGATGTTTCTTCTCCTACAGTTTGGTAGATATAATCAAGAAATAGATTATGGTTATTTCTTTAGGGTATGCCATGCCCGCAAAGTTATGACCTTAACAGGCATACATTTGGGGAAGGGAACATGAAAGCCAATGCAGGCTTTTACTGGTGATATAGTCTTTTATAAAGACTATCTAATCGCGAATTGTGTACAATTAAGTTATTAATCAAAACTATGGTAAATGATAACTTTCCGTTTTGTTGATTACGAAGCACTTCAGAATCTGTTCTGAGTCCACTGTTTCTTCGCAGCAAAAATGATAATATTTGTTTAAAGCGTATGCGTGAAATGCGTGAAAAAAGTTAGTCCTATTTCTATCGCGCAATTTTCGGTTTCTATAGTAAATGAAGGGGTTTGAATTTTTATCATTTTATTCCATTACTTTTAATTGAACATATCACATTAACATGCTTAACAAAGAATATTGAATACCAAATTTAATTATAAGAGAGTGATATTTGACATCAAACGTAATACTGTACACCGAAATTGTCATCATTTTACACACAACACGCGAAATAAACATCATGATAATCGTACTAATAACTCTATCTGAAAGCTTCAGTTGGATTATTGCACTCGTATTTCATTTTTAATGGGCCTTAACTATATTCTGAATGTCATTGTATTACTCCTATATTATGATATTCTGAATCAGTTACTTGAATAAACAGAAACAGTTTTAAATGCGTATAACTCTTTTGTGTATATTGATATCACAGTCAAAAAGAGTGATAATCAACTCCTCGATTTGTTCGATGTGCTGGTTTAGTAGGTATTCGCATCTCGCTGTGCGAAAAACTATTGTTCTTCTTCCGTTTCTTTTTAGTATTTTTCTATTTTTTTAGGTTTTCGCACCTGGTAGTGTGAAAACCTATTATTCCTCTAATGTTTCTTTTTAGTACATTATTAAGTGTTCGCACCTCGCAGTACGAAAACTTATTGTTTTTCTGTTTTATTATTTTTTTGTTTTATTTTTTTAGGTTGTTCTTTTTTAAGTTTATTGTTCTTCCTCTATTTTATTTAGGTTTTCGCATTGCAGTTTCTTCTTTATTTTTTGCAATCTTTTCCATATTTAAAATTGTGCCCGAGTTAAAATTAAGTGTTCAAGCTAATCTGGTTAAAAGGGAAAACAGAGATGCCGATTGCGGTTCTAGTTTGATTTTCGCACCTCAAAGTGCAAAAACCTTATGTTCTTCTTCTGTTTGTTTTGGTACCTTTTTTAGGTTTTCGCACCTCGCATTTCGAGAACCTATTGTTCTTCTAATGTTTTTCTCTTTTTCAGGTTTTCGCCGGCACTTTTTTGTCATTTATTTCGCCTCTGCGCGAAAACCTTTTGTTCTTCTTCTGTTTTTATCCCTTTTTTATTTATAGGTTTTCGCCCCTGCCACAGGGCGAAAACCTATTGTGTTTTTTTTCCTTCTTCTATCCAGCCACTCTTTTTGCACGACATTGTAGCTATAGTTGTGATACTTTAAACACGCAGTAACATGTATCTGAACCTGTACCTTACGTCTAGAAAATTTCAATTTTGTTTCGAAGTTTGCCACTAGGGGACGCTTTACTTGAAATCACTCTTTTGAATAGAACTAAACAAAAAAATGAAGTCTAATTTGAATGCGATTTTTTGCAATCTGTTCTTTAGTGACAGCCTAATAAAATATGATGGTATTGAAGCATTTAGTATAAGAAAATCAATGTGATAAGAGAGGCTGAATCTTCGAACCTTGCAAGAAGCTATACAAATGAACGTAGGTCTACGAAAAAATGCCCATTTTTGTTACAGATATGATAGAAGAATTATGTTTGCTGCATATGATTTGCAAGACATATATGCATAGAATATATAGGGTGGCGACTTCAGTAAATGATTGGTTTGTCTTCTAGAAGTGGTCAAACTTCCCAAATTTTGGAGAAATCAATATTTATAAATTGTAATGTTTTCCGGTTTTTTGAAGCTTGTGTTTTTATTCTTTTTTCGATATTCATGTTTTTTCCCACAGATTGTGAAGTTGAATGTGACAAAGGATCCCATACTTTCAAATTTTGAAATATTGCAGAGATCAAGGTTATATTACGATTTTTTCCTCGGCCCTAAATAGCTCCAAAACTAAAACTATTTTATCGAGAGATAATGCACAAAACTTTTAGTCCATAAAAAGCTCTTTCAAATGATATTAAGTTTTTGAAAATCGGGCATGATTTGGTTATTTTACAACAGTTCAAAGTTCAATCCTTTGTTGATCAACTGCAAATCACTCTCGTTCTGGCTTCTTAACTGTTAAATTCTCTCTTAATAAACACTAACTATAACGAATACAGTCGTCTCCATCGTATGTACAAGCATTATTGAAATTTAACTCACGAGGCTACACGCGTCGCCGAATCTATTGCATGGTAGCATTTACGGTTTTATTCCCGCGACTGTACACGAAATTAAAAAAAAGAAAAGAATTTTGATATGCAGAATTAATAGGTTAAAGTTTAATTGCTTATATTTTGAAAACCTATAAAACTAGACCCAAATATGCTACAATTGAATTTAGGGATTTTCAAGACATTTAGTTTGGTACCTAGAATACTAAACTTGGAATCTCTCAGCCCCTCACCGCTGTGGGTTCGAATTCCGGTAGGGACTTCGGATTTTTCATGTGAGAAAGCCTTCCAGCTGGCTTGCGGTAGGTCGGTGGTTATATCCGCGTATCTCTGTGTACTCGGGGTCTTCCTCCACCTGTAATTAGCTGGACGTCTCTATATGATTGAAATACTTTCACAGCGACGGTAAACCCCAATACAACAACAACAACAATTAAAATTGGTCAAGTTATAAGAAAGCGATATCAAAATAAAGATTTATTTATTTTCGACATATGGCTTACTTCACAAAGTTCATGCATGAGAAGTCCATACGAAAAAAAAAGAGAGTAAAAGGTAGGAAATATAATGTATATTCTTTCTAACGGTATTAATCTTTACATTTCAAAATGTTGCAGAAAGTCCTATCATTCGTATCAACGAATGAAATCTAGTTGTGTTAATTTTGAGGTGTTGCCATTGACTCAGAACAATGAAAATTTTATGGCATATATTTCAAACCATGAGGTTTCGGATGCAATGAATTTCATATTCCTTTGACGTCATATAACGTCAGATTCGACGTCAGGTGAAAAAATTTGAAAGCGTTCTACATCCATTATTTCTGGGCCGATTTTCATCAAAATTTCACAGAATGTGTATTTTAGGCTCTAGTTGTGCATCCCGGTGTCCGTTTTTCCAAATTCGAAAAGGCAAAGGTTTTATGGCGAATCCAAGATTCGAACTAATGACATCAATTTTCAAATGCGTATAAAATCGCTTCCAGAAGAGCTAGACAGCTGATATTTGGAATAAATATTAGTCTCTAGATCTTCTTTACATTCTGAAAAGATGAATGCCATATGACGTCACATGACGTCATAATGCTAATAAAACTTTCGTATTAAAACGAGGTGAAAAGTAATTTCTAATTTTAACGTGTTAACTTCTATTTGTTGAAAACGTTGGAGCACCTTGAAAATTTCGGCAGAAAGTCCTATTGGGTTTGTTATGTTTTTTATTAGGTTTTCGTCTCTGCTGGGCGAAAACCTATTGTTCTTCTTCTGTTGATTTTTTTTTTTTTTTTATTAGGTTTTCGCCTCTGCTGGGCGAAAACCTATTGTTAGGTTTTCGCACATCGCAGTGCGAAAACCTATTGTTCTTCTTCTGTTTTATTGTTTTTTAGGTTTTCGCACCTCGCAGTGCAAAAACCTATTGTTCTTCTTCTGTTTTATTTTTTTAGGTTTTCGCATCGCATTGCGAAAACCTATTGTTCTTCTTCTGTTTCTTCTTTTTTTTTTTTCTAACCCATTTTTGTGAACGGCATAGCTCCAAGGTGAGAAAAGCCAAATCTATGAACTTTTATCAGTAATAACCACGTACTTGAAGATAATCCTAACGTCGAGATAATTTTCATTTTTGTTTTGATTTTCCCGCCAGGGGGCGTTTTATATGAAAATGTTTAATAAGCAATATCTCCATTATTTGAGGTCCGATTCAAATGCGGTTTTTGCACAATGTTCCTTGTAAATAGCCCAATAAAATATGATAGGTTCCAAAAATTTGCGTATATAAAACTTTCGTGCTACAGGAGGTTGAATGTTCGAATCTCGAAAAACTGTGAAATAAGGGTAGGTCTACCAAAAACCTACCCATTTTATTCAGAGATGAGATAGGAGAATTTTGTTTGTTGTATATGATTCGCAAGACATATACGCACAAAATATATGGTGTGGCGATTTTGAGAAATGCATGGATTGTCCACAGTACGCGATCAAACATAACCAATATTTTCAAAAAATCAACATTTTAAAAGCATGACTTTTAAGGTTATTTGCAGCTCCTGGCTTTATTTTTAATTCAATCTTCATCATTTTTTCACTGTAAATGCTGTTTTATAAAACAAATAAATTCATGGAAAAAAAATCACCCATAATATGCAAAGGTCAAGGTCATATACCAATTATTATTATTTATATCGGCATAAAATAGCTCCAAATCTAAAAATATTTTATAGAGAGTATATGAACAAAAGTTTTAGTCTGTGAAGAGATCTTTCCATTGGTGTTTAGTTTTTGAAGATCGGACTTCATTTGATCAAATGACCACAGTCCAAAGTTTGATCCTCTTATCAAACAATTGTATATCCATATGTTTCCTCTTTTTTGTAGCTCCTGACTTTATTTTTTGTTCAATCTTCATCATTGTTTCACTGTTTATGCATTTTAATAAAACAAATAAAATCATAGAAAAAAAATCAAGCATAATATGCAAAGGTCAAGGTAATGTACCAATTATTATTATTTATATCGGCATAAAATAGCTCCAAATCTAAAAATATTTTATAGAAAGTATATGAACAAAAGTTTTAGTCTGTGAAGAGGTCTTTCCATTGGTGTTAAGTTTTTGAAGATCGGACTTCATTTGATCAAATGACCACAGTCCAAAGTTTGATCCTCTTATCAAACAATTGTATATCCATATGTTTCCTCTTTTTTGCTGCTCCTGACTTTATTTTTTGTTCAATCTTCATCATTATTTCACTGTTTATGCATTTTTATAAAAGAAATAAAATCATAGAAAAAAATCAAGCATAATATGCAAAGGTCAAGGTCATATACCAATTATTATTATTTATATCGGCATAAAATAGCTCCAAATCTAAAAATATTTTATGGAAAGTATATGAACAAAAGTTTTAATCTGTGAAGAGGTCTTTCCATTGGTGTTTATTTTTTGAAGATCGGACTTCATTTGATCAAATGACCACAGTCCAAAGTTTGATCCTCTTATCAAACAATTGTATATCCATATGGTTTCCTCTTTTTTGCTGCTCCTGATTTTATTGTTCATCTTCATCATTTTCATGTTTATGATTTTTAAACAATAAATCTATCAATGTTTCCATTTGTTATGTCTGATTTTCTACGTAATTCATTTGTCTTTTTGCATTTTTAAATGAAAACAATAAAATTTTATTGAAGATAAATATCAAGCATAATTGCAACAGTTACAAGGTAATGTACCAATTATTCGTATATATAATTCGTGCATAAAATAAGCGTCCAAAAATCTAAATAAAGTATTTATAGAAAAGAAGTGAACTAAAGATAAGTTTGTTGTGAAGAGAGTCATTTCCAATTGGTGTTGCATTTTTGAAGATGCGACTTCTTTGTCAAATACCACAGTCCAAATTGATCCATCTTATCAAAACATTTAAATCATATTTTAGTCTATTTGCAGCTCCTGACTTTATTTTTTGTTCAATCTTCATCATTATTTCACTGTTTATGCATTTTTATAAAAGAAATAAAATCATAGAAAAAAATCAAGCATAATATGCAAAGGTCAAGGTCATATACCAATTATTATTATTTATATCGGCATAAAATAGCTCCAAATCTAAAAATATTTTATGGAAAGTATATGAACAAAAGTTTTAGTCTGTGAAGAGGTCTTTCCATTGGTGTTTATTTTTTGAAGATCGGACTTCATTTGATCAAATGACCACAGTCCAAAGTTTGATCCTCTTATCAAACAATTGTATATCCATATGGTTTCCTCTTTTTTGCTGCTCCTGATTTTATTTTTTGTTCAATCTTCATCATTATTTCACTGTTTATGCATTTTTATAAAACGAATAAATTCATAGAAAGAAAATCAAGCTGATTGTTTTACCAGTTTTGTCATATGATCTGAATTTGATCCTAACGTTGAGAAAATTTTCATTTTTGTCTTAGTTTTGCCGCTAGGTGGCGTTTTCTAAAAATGACTAAGGGCTAATAACTCTGTTATTTGAGGTCCGATTCAAATGTGATTTTTTGCATTGTGTTCCTTGTTAGAAACTTAATAAAATATGATACGTTTCAATTATTTGCGTATATAAAACTTTCGTGCTACATGAGGTTGAATGTTCGAATCTCGAAAAAACGATGAAATAAAGGTAGGTCTACGAAAAAAGTCCCCATTTTTTCTAGAGATGCGATAGGAGAATTTTGTTTGTTGCATATGATTCGCAAGACATATACGCACAAAATATATGGTGTGGCGATTTTGAGAAATGCATGGTTTGTCCACAGTACGCGGTCAAACATAACCAATATTTTCAAAAAATCAACATTTTAAAAGCATGACTTTTAAGGTTATTTGCAGCTCCTGACTTTATTTTTTGTTCAATCTTCATCATTATTTCACTGTTTATGCATTTTCATAAAAGAAATAAAATCATAGAAAAAAATCAAGCATAATATGCAAAGGTCAAGGTCATATACCAATTTTCGGCATAAAATAGCTCCAAATCTAAAAATATTTTATGGAAAGTATATGAACAAAAGTTTTAGTCTGTGAAGAGGTCTTTCCATTGGTGTTTATTTTTTGAAGATCGGACTTCATTTGATCAAATGACCACAGTCCAAAGTTTGATCCTCTTATCAAACAATTGTATATCCATATGGTTTCCTCTTTTTTGCTGCTCCTGATTTTATTTTTTGTTCAATCTTCATCATTATTTCACTGTTTATGCATTTTTATAAAACGAATAAATTCATAGAAAGAAAATCAAGCTGATTGTTTTTACCAGTTTTGTTCATATGATCTGAATTTGATCCTAACGTTGAGAAAATTTTCATTTTTGTCTTAGTTTTGCCGCTAGGTGGCTTTCTAAAAATGACTAAGGGCTAATAACTTGTTATTTGAGGTCCGATTCAAATGTGATTTTTTGCATTGTGGTTCCTTGTTAGAAACTTAATAAAATGATGAACGTTTCAATTATTTGCGTATATAAAACTTTCGTGCTACATGAGGTTGAATGTTCGAATCTCGAAAAAACGATGAAATAAAGGTAGGTCTACAAAAAAAGTCCCCATTTTTTCTAGAGATGCGATAGGAGAATTTTGTTTGTTGCATATGATTCGCAAGACATATACGCACAAAATATATGGTGTGGCGATTTTGAGAAATGCATGGTTTGTCCACAGTACGCGGTCAAACATAACCAATATTTTCAAAAAATCAACATTTTAAAAGCATGACTTTTAAGGTTATTTGCAGCTCCTGACTTTATTTTTTATTCAATCTTCATCATTTTTTCACTGTTAATGCAGTTTTATAAAACAAATAAATTCATGGAAAAAAAGTCACCCATAATATGCAAAGGTCAAGGTCATATACCAATTATTATTATTTATATCGGCATAAAATAGCTCCAAATCTAAATATATTTTATAGAAAGTATATGAACAAAAGTTTTAGTTCTTAAAGAGCTCTTTCCAGTGATGTTTAGTTTTTGAAGATCGGACTTGATTTGGTCATTATACGGCAGTTCAAACTTTGACCCTTTTTTGGAATAATTGTAAATCAGTTTTTATGCTTCAAATTGTGATATATAAGAAATAGAATGTTCGACTAGTGCGACTTGTATACTTGATTGAACTATTTGCTGCATTACTAGGTACCTAATGGTAAAATTTTAATCAATTTTGTTTCTCATTTTGCCGGTAGGGGGCGCTTAGCTTGAAAGCACTCTTCTACTTATAACTAAAAAACTTAAAGTCTGATCCAAATGCGGTTTATTGCATTATGTTCCTTGTTGATAGCCTAATAAAATATGATAGTTACTAGGTATGAGTGGCTGAAACTTTTTGAGCTACTAGCGGAAGGTTGAAAGTTCGAACCTCACAAAAAACTGCAGATGAGGGTAGGTCTACCAAAAACCTATCCATTTTTGTTAGAGATCAGATAGAAGAATTCGATTAGCTGCAAATGATTTCCAAGACATATACGCACAAAATATATGGGGTGGCGAATTTACGAAATGCATGGTTTGTCCTCTAGAAACGGTCAAACTTCACTAAAATTTAGGAAAAATTAAAATTTCAAAAACATGTTTTTTGTCGCTCCTGACTTTATTTTTAATTCATTCTTCATGATATTTTCACAAGTTATCTATTGTTATGTTTGAAAGGACCTCACAATTAAAAAGTTAAAATGAAATTGCAAAGGTCAATGTCATATTACGATTATTGTGTTTTTATTCGGCTCCAAATAGCTCCAAAACAAAAAATATTTCATTGAAAGTATATGAACAAAAGTTTTAGTTCTTGAAAAGCCCTTTCTAGTGATATTTAGTTTTTGAATATCGGACTTGATTTGGTCATTTTACAGAAGACCAATATTTGATCCTCTTTAGAACAATTGTAAATCAGTTTTTATGCTTCAAATTGCGATATATAAGGAATAGAATGTTTGACTAGTTTGACTTGTATACTTGATTGAACCATTTGCTGCATTGCTAGGTACCTAATAGAAAATATTTACTCAATTGTGTTTCTCGTTTTGCCGCTCTTGGCTTGAAATCACTCTTTATATCTAAAATAATTGAAGTCTGATTTTATGCCATTTTTTGCATTCTGTTCCTTGGTGACATCAATTTGAAACAACACTAAAAATTAATCGGATATTTCATGAAAATGATAGTATTTCTATGCAACATTAGTTGAGTGGCATAATACATTTTCGCGTGTTATTTTAAACAGGTGTTTGTCATTTACAATTCTTGTTTATCGAGTACAATTGTCGTATGTCGCCATCATAAAGCAACACACACATATAATTTTGCAGTACCCGAAGTCCATAAAAAAAGTTTTCAAGTTTGCGACTACATGACAGACAGGTAATACTTAAAAGTATTCTTCTTGGTAAAAGGTCTGCTTAAACATTGCGAGAAAAATGTTTGAAAGATCGCTGTTAACAGTATTCGACAAGCAATTGAACGAAGAAATATGTTTTTCGAATCATGTGACTCGTTAACTAAGGTAAATTGCTTTTGCGAAAACCGATGATATCGCGATAGCGATTCTAGTTTTTTTTATTATTTTTCTAACCCTTTTTTGTTAACGGCAAATCTCCGTGATCAGAAAAGCCACATTTATGAAATTTTAATCAGTTTTACCACGTATTTGAAGATGATCCTAACGTTGAGAAAATTTTCATTTTTGTCTTACTTTTCCCGCTAGGGGGCGTTTTCTATGAAATTTATTAAGGCTAATAACTCACTTATTTGATGTCCGATTCAAATTCAGGGTTTTTGCATTCTGTTTCTTGTTGATAGCCTCATAAAATATGATAGATTTTGAGGGTACGTGTCGCTGAAAGTTTTAGAGCTTTAAAGGGTTGAAAGTTCGAACCTCGCAAAAAACTGCGCAAATGAGGGTAGGTCTTCGAAAAACCTATCCATTTTTGTTAGAGATCAGATAGAAGAGTTCTGTTTGCTGCAAATGATTTGCAAGATATATACGCACAAAATATATGGGGTGGCGAATTTAAGAAATGCATGGTTTGTCCTCTAGAAACGGTCAAACTTCAAAAAAAAGGTCAAGGTCATATTACGATTATTGTGTTTATATTCGGCCCCAAATAGCTCCAAAACTAAAAATATTTCATTGAGAGTATATGAACAAAAGTTTTAGTTCTTCAAGAGCTCTTTCCATTGAGTTTTGAAGATCGGACTTGATTTGGTCATTTTACGGCAGTCCAAAGTTTGATCCTTTTTTGGAATAATTGTAAATCAGTTTTTATGCTTCAAATTGTGATATATAAGAAATAGAATGTTCGACTAGTGCGACTTGTATACTTGATTGAACTATTTGCTGCATTGCTAGGTACCTAATGGAAAAAATGTAATCTTTTTTTTCTCATTTTGCCGCTAGGGGGCGCTTAGCTTGAAAGCACTCTTCTTCTTATAACTCAAAAAGTTGAAGTCTGATTCAATTGCGGTTTGTTGCATTGTGTTCCTTGTTGAAAGCCTAATAAAAATTGATAGTTTCTAGGTATGAGTGGTTGAAAAGTTTTGGGCTAGTAACGAAAGGTTGAAAGTTCGAACCTCGCAAAAAAACTGTGCAGATGAGGGTAGGTCTACGAAAAAAATATCCATTTTTGTTAGACATCAAATAGAAGAATTCTGTTTACTGCTAATGATTTGCAAGACATATACGCACAAACTATATGGGGTGGCAAATTTAAGAAATGCATGGTTTTCCTCTAGAAACGGTCAAACTTCACTAAATTTTAGGAAAAATTAAAATTTCAAAAACATGTTTTTGTCGCTCCTGATTTTATTTTTGGTTCATTCTTCATGAAATTTTCACAAGTTATGTATTGTTAGGTTTGAAAGGGTCTCACAATTAAAAAGTTAAAAAATAAATGAAAAGGTCAAGGTCATATTACGATTATTGTGTTTTTATTCGGCCCGAAAGAGCTCCAAAACTACAAATATTTCATTGAAGGTATATGAACAAAAGTTTTAGTTCTTGAAGCGGTCTTTCCAGTGATGTTTAGTTTTTGAAGATCAGTGTTAATTTGGTTGAGTTATGGCAGAAAGGCGAAAAGTGTACTTTTAAGGAAATTGAAACGCTGTAGTTTCGTGAACTTTGAGTCAAAAATTATGATTTCTTCAGGATTAAGACACTGAAAAGTGAAGTGATGTATACTGCAAGGAATATTTGTTTGGTCACGTGATTTTGACGTTATGCATATTTAAGCAAGAATTATTAAAAAAAATCATAGAAAATCGGCAAGTTGACGTATGAAGTTGAAATTTGCAGAAATACCGTAGCCTACGGTGTGCAAAAAGTCCTGAAAATACAGATGATTCCTTCAACAAACATGGCAGATATTCATGTTTTTCGGATAAGGGCTTGTACACGAAAATCTAGCAATTTGAAGTAAGAAAAGAAGGCGGTTATTGGGTTGGTTACCCTTGATCCGGACGTTTCTACGCAGGAAAGAGTGCCCATGTTGAAAGGTGATTTAAGATGCGTATTTGAGAGAATGAGGTGCATTTTAGGATGCAAGTGTGTACACCAGGACCGATAAGCATATTGCCTTTGTCATTACGGCTTTCTCCAAACTTTTATCATGTTTTTTTAGGTTTTCGGACCTCGCAGTGCGAAAACCTATTGTTCATCTTCTGTTTTTTTTTTGTTTTTTTAGGTTTTTGCACCTCGCAGTGCGAAAACCTATTGTTCTTCTTCTGTTTTATTTTTTGTTTTTTTTTGTTTTTAGGTTTTCGCACCTCGCTGTTTTTTTTTTTTAGGTTTTCGCATCGCTGGGCGAAAACCTATTGTTCTTCTTCTGTTTTATTTTTAGGTTTTCGCATCGCAGTGCGAAAACCCTTTGTTCTCGTTCTGTTTCTTTTTAGGTTTTCGCATCGCTGTGCGAAAACCTATTGTTCTCGTTCTGTTTCTTTTTTTATTTTTTTTTTTTTTTTTTTTTTTTATTTTTCTTCCCCTTTTTTGTGAACGGCATAGCTCCGAGGTGAGAAAAGCCACATCTATGAAACTTTTATCAGTAATAACCACGTACTTGAAGATGATCCTAACGTCGAGATAATTTTCATTTTTGTTTTGATTTTCCCGCCAGGGGGCGTTTTATATGAAAATATTTAATAAGCAATATCTCCATTATTTGAGGTCCGATTCAAATGCGGTTTTTGTACAATGTTCCTTGTAAATAATCCAATAAAATATGATAGGTTTCAAAAATTTGCGTATATAAAACTTTCGTGCTAAAGGAGGTTGAAAGTTCGAATCTCGCAAAAACTGTGAAATAAGGGTAGGTCTACCAAAAACCTACCCATTTTATTCAGAGATGAGATAGGAGAATTTTGTTTGTTGCATATGATCTGCAAGACATATACGCACAAAATATATGGGGTGGCGAATTCGGGAAATGCATGGTTTGTCCACAGTATGCGGTCAAACTTAACCAATATTTTCGAAAAATCAACATTTTAAAAGCATGACTTTTAAGGTTATTTGCAGCTCCTGACTTTATATTTTGTTCAATCTTCATCATTATTTCACTGTTTATGCATTTTTATCACACAAATAAATTCATAGAAAAAAAAACAACATAATATGCAAAGGTCAAGGTCATATACCAATTATTATTATTTATATCGGCATAAAATAGCTCCAAATCTAAAAATATTTTATAGAAAGTATATGAACAAAAGTTTTAGTTTGTGAGGAGATCTTTCCATTAATGTTTTGTTTTTGAAGACCGGACTTCATTTGATCAAATGACCACAGTCCAAAGTTTGATCCTCTTATCAAACAATTGTATATCCATATGTTTTCTCTTTTTTGCTGCTCCTGACTTTATTTTTTGTTCAATCTTCATCATTATTTCACTGTTTATGCATTTTTTATCAAACAAATAAAATCATAGAAAAAAAAACAAGCATAATATGCAAAGGTCAAGGTCATATACCAATTATTATTATTTATATCGGCATAAAATAGCTGCAAATCTAAAAATATTTTATAGAAAGTATATGAACAAAAGTTTTAGTTTGTGAGGAGATCTTTCCATTAATGTTTAGTTTTTGAAGATCGGACTTCATTTGATCAAATGACCACAGTCCAAAGTTTGATCCTCTTATCAAACAATTGTATATCCATATGTTTTCTCTTTTTTGCTGCTCCTGACTTTATTTTTTGTTCAATCTTCATCATTATTTCACTGTTTATGCATTTTTATAAAACAAATAAAATCATAGAAAAAAAAAACAAGCATAATATGCAAAGGTCAAGGTCATATACCAATTATTATTATTTATATCGGCATAAAATAGCTCCAAATCTAAAAATATTTTATAGAAAGTATATGAACAAAAGTTTTAGTTTGTGAGGAAATCTTTCCATTAATGTTTAGTTTTTGAAGATCGGACTTCATTTGATCAAATGACCAGAGTCCAAAGTTTGATCCTCTTATCAAACAATTGTTTCCATATGTTTTCTCTTTTTTGCTGCTCCTGACTTTATTTTTTGTTCAATCTTCATCATTATTTCACTGTTTATGCATTTTTATCAAACAAATAAAATCATAGAAAAAAAAACAAGCATAATATGCAAAGGTCAAGGTCATATACCAATTATTATTATTTTTATCGGCATAAAATAGCTCCAAATCTAAAAATATTTTATAGAAAGTATATGAACAAAAGTTTTAGTCTGTGAAGAGATCTTTCCATTTGTGTTTAGTTTTTGAAGATCGGACTTCATTTGATCAAATGACCACAGTCCAAAGTTTGATCCTTTTATCAAACAATTAAACTTCTTTTTTGCAGCTCCTTACTTTATTTTTGTTCAATCTTCATCATTTTTTCACTGTTTATGCATTTAAATAATACAAATAAACTCATAGTAAATAACGATGAAAATATGCAAAGGTCAAGGTCATAATACCGATTATTTTTATCGGCACAAAATAGTTCTCAATCTAGAAATATTTTAAAGAAGGTATATGAACAAAAGTTCTAGTTCGTGAAGAGATCGTTTTAATGATGTTTAGTTTTTGAAGATCGGACTTAATTTGATCAATTAACAAAAATATTCGAATAAAGTTAATATCAATCAATTATGTCTGCAGTTGAAACCAGTACTCTTACTAGTCAAGTTAAAGCGAAAACCAAGATGTCGCTTTGCGGTTCTAGTTTTTTTTTTTTTTTTCTAACCCTTTTTTGTGAACGGCATAGCTCCGAGGTGAGAAAAGCCACATCTATGAAACTTTTATCAGTAATAACCACGTATTTGAAGATGATCCTAATGTCGAGAAAATTTTCATTTTTGTTTTGATTTTCACGCCAGGGGGCGTTTTATATGAAAATGTTTAATAAGCAATATCTCAATTATTTGAGGTCCGATTCAAATGCGGTTTTTTGCATAATGTTCCTTGTAAATAGCCCAATAAAAGATGATAGGTTCCAAAAATTTGCGTATATAAAACTTTCGTGCTACAGGAGGTTGAATGTTCGAATCTCGCAAAAACTGTGAAATAAGGGTAGGTCTACCAAAAACGTGCCCATTTTATTCAGAGATGAGATAGAAGAATTTTGTTTGTTGCATATGATTCGCAAGACATATACGCACAAAATATATGCTGTGGCGATTTTGAGAAATGCATGGTTTGTCCACAGTACGAGGTCAAACATAACCAATATTTTCGAAAAATCAACATTTTAAAAGCACGACTTTTAAGGTTATTTGCAGCTCCTGACTTTATTTTTGGTTCAATCTTCATCATTTTTTCACTGTTAATGCATTTTTATAAAATAAATAAAATCATAGAAAAAAAATCACCCATAATATGCAAAGGTCAAGGTCATATACCAATTATTATTTTTTATATCGGCATAAAATAGCTCCAAATCTAAAAATATTTTATAGAAAGTATATGAACAAAAGTTTTAGTTTGTGAGGAGATCTTTCCATTGGTGTTTAGTTTTTGAAGATCGGACTTCATTTAATCAAATGACCACAGTCCAAAGTTTGATCCTCTTATCAAACAATTGTATATCCATATGTTTCCTCTTTTTTGCTGCTCTTGACTTTATTTTTGTTCAATCTTCATCATTATTTCACTGTTTATGCATTTTTATCAAACATATAAAATCATAGAAAAAAAACAAACAAGCATAATATGCAAAGGTCAAGGTCATATACCAAATAATATTATTTTTATCGGCATAAAATAGCTCCAAATCTAAAAATATTTTATAGAAAGTATATGAACAAAAGTTTTAGTCTGTGAAGAGATCTTTCCATTGGTGTTTAGTTTTTGAAGATCGGACTTCATTTGATCAAATGACCACAGTCCAAAGTTTGATCCTCTTATCAAACAATTGTATATCCATATGTTTCCTCTTTTTTGCTGCTCCTGACTTTATTTTTTGTTCAATCTTCATCAGTTTTTCACTGTTTATGCATTTAAATAATACAAACAAACTCATAGTAAATAATGATGAAAATATACAAAGGTCAAGGTCATAATACCGATTATTGTTACTTTTATCGGCACAAAATAGCTTCAAATCTAAAAATATTTTAAAGAAGGTATATGAATAAAAGTTTTAGTTTGTGAAGAGATCTTTCCATTGGTGTTTAGTTTTTGAAGATGGGACTTCATTTGATCAAATTACTTCAGTCCAAAGTTTGATCCTTTTATCAAACAATTGTAAATCCGTATGTTTCCTCTTTTTTGCTGCTCCTGACTTTATTTTTTGTCCAATCTTCATCATGTTTTCACTGTTTATGCATTTAAATAATACAAAAAAACAAACTCATAGTAAATAACGTTGAAAATATGCAACGGTCAAGGTCATAATACCGATTATTGTTATTTTTATCGGCACAAAATAGCTCTAATCAAAAAATAATTTATAGAGAGTATATGAACAAAAGTTTTAGTTCGTAAATAGATCTTTCCATTGATGTTTAGTTTTTGAAGATCCAACTTCATTTGGTCTTTTGACGGTACTCCAAAGTTTGATCCTATATCGAAAAAAAACGTAAATCAGTTTGTTAGATCAAAATTGCGACATCTAAGAACAGATCAGATAATTCAACCAATGCATATTGCATACTTAATTGAGCTATTTGGTTCATTTCTAGGTACCCAATGGAAGAAATATTCATCAATATTCTCATTTTACCGCTAGGGGGCTCTATTCTCAAATCACTTTTTTGGTGATACCTAAAAAGTTGAAGTCTGATTCAAATGCTGTTTTCAGCGTTTTGTTTCTTGTTGAGAGCACCATAGAATATGATTGTTTTCAAAGTATCAGGTAGTGAAACTATAATCGCAACAAGAGGTTGAATGTTCGAACCTCTTAAAAAGTGCAAATAGGATAAGGCCTATGAGAAACCTGTACAATATTATTTTAGATAAGATAGATGAATTATATTTGCATTATTTAATTTGCTAAACATAAATACAGAGAATATTTGGGTAAGCGAGTTAAGGGTATGTATTGTTTGTCAACAGCATACGGCAAACTTCACTAATTGGATGAATTACAATTTCAAAAACATGAGTTTTTAGTGTGTGTGTGTGTGTGTTCAAGCTTCATCATTTTCTCATCTGGTTGTGTAGTTTTATGATACACAGATTCTCATCGATAAAAAATTAAACAGTATTTTCACTGGTCAAGTTTATATAACGATAATTGCCATTTTCTTCAGCTCAAAATAGATCGAAATCTAAAATATTTTGTGGAGAGTATATGAACAAAAACTTAGTTTGTGAAGAGATCTTTGTAGTTGTGTTAAGATTTTGAAGATCGGACTTCATTTGGAAGCAGTACAAAGTTTGTTCCTTTATTGAAAAATCGTACATAAATTTTAGTTCAAACTCGCGATATCTTGCGTGTTCATTCTCTAAGCAATCACTTTTAAACTTAACCACAGTATTCTTTCCTAAATTCGGGCAAGAAGGTTAACAAATGTTATCAGCCTATTATATATTGAGTTTTCCCCCATGAATATTAATAAAAAGAGAAGAAAAAAGAATATCGCACTTCATTTCTTATCTTCAAACTTTATATTTTCATTTTTTAACACACTCTCTCGATCAAATTCGATTAAGGCTGTTATCATCAAATAAGGTCAGGAGATATCCCTTTGTAATATAGTACACGATTGTTTTGTATTGAGTATCTTCTTTTTCCAAACTTTCTGACAACGTATTTCACTTTTATATGTTAATAATGTTCGAATAAAGTTAATATCAATCATGTCTGCAGTTGGAACAAGTACTCTTACTAGTCAAGTTAAAAGCGAAAACCGAGATGCCGCTTTGCGGTTCTAGTTTTATTTTTATTATTTTTCCAATTCCACCCATTTTTGTGTCCAGCCTAGCGGCCAGATGAGAAAAGCTACAGCTATGAAATTTTGGGCATGGAGTCATCTTTATCTGAACATGTGCCTAATTGGTCAAACTATTCACATTTATTTCTGATTTAGCCACTAGGGGGCGCAATGCATGTAATCACTGTTTTGCTAATAACTCAAAAATTTGAAACCTGATTTAGATGCAGTTTTTTACATAATGTTCCTTGTTGACAGCCCAATCAAATATGATGGATATCTTATCATCGAGTACGGGAAAAAAATTGTTCTAGGAGAGGTTGAATGTTCGAACCTTGGAAAAAAGTGGAAAAATGAGGGTAGGTCTACGAAAAACCTACCCACTTTTGTTAGAGATCAGATAGAAGAATTCTGTTTGCTGCATACGATTTGCAAGACATATACGCACAAAATATATGGGTGGCGAATTAAGGAAATGCGTGGTTTGTCCTCTAGAAACGGCCAAACTTCACTAAATTTAAGGAAAAATTAAATTTTTAAAAACATGTTTTTGTCGCTCCTGACTTTATTTTCTGTTCATTCTTCATGAAATTTTCACACGATATGTATTGTTATGTTTGAAAGGGCCTCACAAATCAAAAAATAAAAAAGAAATGAAAAGGTCAAGGTCATATTACGATTATTGTGTTTTTATTCGGCCATAAATAGCTCCAAAACTAAAAATATTTCATTGAGAGTATATGAACAAAAGTTTTAGTTCTTAAAGAGTTCTTTCCAGTGATGTTTAGTTTTTGAAGATCGAACTTGTTTTGGTCATTATACGGCAGTCCAAAGTTTGATCCTTTTTTGGAATACTTGTAAATCAGTTTTTATGCTTCAAATTCTGATACATAAGAATAAAAAGTTTGACTTGTGCGACTAACGTTAGTATACTTGATTGAACTATTTGCTGCTTTGCTAGGTACCTAACAGTAGAATTTTAATCAATTTTCTTTCTCATTTTGCCGCTAGGGGCGCTTTTCTTGAAATCATTCTTTTGCTTATAACTCAAAAAGTTGAAGTCCGATTCGAATGCGTTTTTTTTGCATTCTGTTCCCTGTTGATAGTCTAATAGCATATGATAGAATTAGAGGGTCCGTGTAGCTGAAACCTTTTGAGCTACGGAAGGTTGAATGTTCGAACCTCGCAAAAAGAAAACTGTGCAAATGATGGTAGGTCTACGAAAAACCTATCCGTTTTTGTTAGAGATCAGATAGAAGAATTCCGTCTCCGGCATACCATTTAAAAGACGTATACACACAAAATATATTGGATGGCGAATTAAGGAAATGCGTGGTTTGTCCTCTAGAAACGGTCAAACCTCACTAAATTTTAGGAAAAATTAAAATTTCAAAAACATGTTTTTGTCGCTCCTGACTTTATTTTCTGTTCATTCTTCATGTAATTTTCACACGATATGTATTGTTATGTTTGAAAGGGCCTCACAAATCAAAAAATAAAAAAGAATTGAAAAGGTCAATGTCATATTACGATTATTGTGTTTTTATTCGGCCATAAATAGCTCCAAAACTAAAAATATTTCATTGAGAGTATATGAACAAAATTTTTTTTTAATTTTTGGCTTGTTTTGGTCATTATACGGCAGTCCAAAGTTTGATCCTTTTTTGGAATAATTGTAAATCAGGTTTTATGCTTCAAATTCTGATACATAAGAATAAAAAGTTTGACTAGTGCGACTTATATACTTGTTTGAACTATTTGCTGTTTTTGCAATTTTGTTTCTAATTTTGCCACTAGAGGGCGTTTTGCTTAAAATCACTCTTTTGCTTATAACTCAAAATGTTAAAGTCTGATTGAAATGCGGTTTTCAGCATTTTGTTCCTTGTTGACTACACCACAGAATGTGATGGATTTCAAGGGACAGGGTATGGGAAAATATTTGCGCTAGAAGAGTTTGAATATTCTAACATTGCAAAAAAAAAACAAAAAAAAAACTGTGCAAATGAGAGTAGGTCTTCAAATACCTTTTCGTTCTGTTTCATATTGAAAATTGTGGCTGAGTTGAAATAAAGTGTTCAAGTTGATTAGGTTAAAAGCGAAAACCGAGATACCGCTTGCGGTTCTAGTTATTCTTATTCTTTTTTTCTTCCTCTTGTATTTGTGTTAATTTCGATGTGTTGCTAATGGCCCAGAACAATGAAAATTTTATGGCAAATATTTCAAACCATGTGCTTTCGAATGCAATAAATTTCATATTTATATGACGTCATATAACGTCAGACTTGACGTCAGGTGAAAAAGTTTGTACGCGGTCAACAGCCATTATTTCTGGACCGATTTTCATAAAAAGTTCACAGAATGTGTATGTTAGGCTCTAGTTGTGCATCCCGGGGTCCGTTTTTCAAAATTCGAAAAGGCAAAGGTTCTGTGGCTTACAGATGAGCTAGAAAGATAATATTTCGACAGAATATAAGACTCTAGGTTTCCATTATATTCTCAGAGGATGAATGTCGTATGACGTCATATGACGTCATGAAGTGAAAAGTAATTTCTGAATTTTACGTGTTAATTTTTATATGTTGAAAACGTCCGAGCACCTTGAAAATTTAATAGCATATGCTTCAGATAATTCCTTTTGCATTTCAATCATTTTCATTTGCCTTTGACGTGTTTTGACGTCAAACTTGACGTCGTCTTAAAATATTTGTACGCGGTCTACAGCCATTATTTCTGGGCCGATTTTCACCAAAATTTCACAAAATATGTATGTTAGGCTTTAGTTGTGCATACCGGTGTCCGTTTTTCAAAATTCGAAAAGGCAAAGGTTTTATGGCGAATCCAAGATTCGAACCATTGACGTCAAATTTCAAATGCATATAAAATCGCTAACATATGAGCTAGAAAAATGATATTTGGACAGAATATAAGTCTCTGGGATGTATTTACATTCTCATAAGATTAACGTCATATGACGTCATATGACCTCATGAGGTGAAAAGAAATTTCTAAATTTTACGTGTTAATTTTTATTTGTTGAAAACGTCCGAGCACCTTGAAAATATAATAGCAAATGCTTCACATAAAACATTTCGCATTTCAATAATTTTCATTTGACTATGACGTGTGTTGACGTCAAACTTGACGTCGTTTTAAAATATTTGTACGCGGTCTACAGCCATTATTTCTGGGCCGGTTTTTATCAAAATTTCACAGAAAATGTGTATGTTAGGCTCTAGTTGTGCATCCCGGTGGCCGTTTTTCCAAATTCGAAGATGCAAAGGTTTTATGGCGGATCCAAGACTCGAACCATTGACGTTAAATTTCATATACATGTACGTATAAAATCGCTTCCAGATAAGTAAGAAAGCTGATATTTGGAAAGATTATAAGTCTCCAATTATGTTTTATATTCTGTGGAGATGAACGTCAGTTGACGTCAGATGACGTCATAAGGTCAAAAAGAATTTCTGATATATACGCGTTAATTGAAATATGGTGTTAACTTTCCAGGACCATGGAATTTTAATTGTTTATTCATCAATCCATGAGCTTTAGAATGCAATGTATTCCATAATAATGTAACGTTATATCACGTAAGATTTGATATAAGGGCAAAAAGGTTTTACGCGGTGTACAGCCATTATATTTGGACCGATTTTCATCAACATTTCACAGAATGTATATGTTACGCTCTTATTGTGTTTTCCTTGTCCGGTTTTCCAAATTCGAAAAGGCAATGGTTCTATGGCGAATCCAAATTTTGAACCATTGACATCAAATTTCAAAAAGTATAAAATCGCTTTCAGATGATTTAGAAAGTGGATATTTGAACTGAATATTAGTCTTTTAGACTTATTTCTATTATATGAGGATTAACGTCATTTGACGTCATAAGGTCAAAAAGAATGTTTGATATCTAAGCGTTAATTTCTATATGATGCAAAGTTCCAATGGGGCATGAAAATTTTACTTGATTTATTTAAGATACTTAATATTTCATTTCATTGATTTTCTAATGCCTATGACGTCATATGACATCAAACTTAACGTTGTCTACACAAGTTTGAACGCGGTCTACAGCCATTATTTTAGGACGGATTTTCATCAAAATTTCACAGAATGTGTATGTTACGCTTTAGATGTGTCAACCCGTCTCCGTTTTACCAAATATGAAAAAGCAAGGATTTTGTTGGGCATCCTGACTTTCGTTTTCAAAATATTGAAACGACCGAAGTTCTGTGGTGAAACCAAGTTTCGAAAATATGACCTCGGAATTAAGTTTATTATTTCAGAGACCCTATTCGAGGTAAAATGCTGAATTTCACACATGTTGTAATTCCAAACGTTTTCTTTTAATGGGATTATAATATGTTTTCAGTTCTGGTGCAATAAATTCAATGTGATCCCAATAGTCCAGAATTACAAAAAAATGGCATATGTTAAATATGCTGAATTTTCATATGCAATAATATTCTTATTCCTATGACATCAGAATAGACGCCAGATCAAAAGGTTTGTAAGCGCTCTGCTGACATTATGAATTGATGAATTCTTCTAAAACTTTCAAAGAATGTATAGGTTACACACTAGAAACGAATGTTAACACACTAATGTTTTCTGAGTATTCCGTACCTATAATTTTCAGTTTGATTGAGTTTTAAACGGTTTGCAGAAAGTCCTATCGTTTGCCGTGCAAACGAAATCTAGTTCTTCTTCTTATTATTCTTTTTTTCCTCCTTTTGAGGTTGTAATTAAACAAAGTTACAGTTGAGATAGAGTCTTCAAATTGTTTCAGTGATCAGCTAAATAGAGTCCCTTTCGATCTGCATTGTTTCAACTATTAGTGACGTCATATGACGTCATAGCTGAAAACTACTACAAAAGTTTGTCCGCGGTCTACAGCCATTGGTTATGAACCGATTTTCATCAAAATTTCACAGAATGTGTATATTAATATCTAGTTGTGCATCCCGGTGTCCGTTTTTCAAAATTCGAAAAGACCAAGGTTTTATAGCGAATCAAAGATTCGAACTTATGACGTCAAATTTCAAATGCGTATAAAATCGCTTCCAGAAAAGCTAGAAAACTGATATTTAGTTTGAATATTAGTCTCTATGTCTTCTTTACATTCTAAAAAGATGAACACCATATGACGTCACATGACGTCATAATGCTATTAAAACGTTTTTATTAAAACTTAACGGTTTTTAAGCCCTGTAGGCTTTATTTTTTGTATGATTTGCTTGAAATTTTGTCTGAAGATGCAGTATTAGATTTTATGGAACCATGTCACTTCTGTTTCCGGAAAATCCCAAAGGTCAAGGTCATATATCAATTATCGGGTTTTTATTCGGCCTTAAATATCTCAAAAACGGTAAATATTCTATCGAGACACTATGAGTATAATTTATAGTGCTTAGAAAGACCTTTCAGATGATATTTAGTTTTTGATGATCGGGGTTGAATCGGTTGAGTTATGGAGGAAAAAATAAAATTAGGTAACCCCCAGTGTGTTTAACTGTTTATATCTCGAAAACCTTTTACTTTTGAAAATATGATGATGAATATTATTTGTAAAGCAATGTTTGGCCGTTCTTTTGATGCTTAAAGTTTAATGTTTGACCTAAGATTCATGGAGTAATGGGGGAAAAACGAAATTCGTGCATATAGCTTTGCTGATTTTTTCATTTTTCAGGAGGTTTAAGAGCTTGTATCTCAAAAAATATTAAAAATATTCCTATATATAAAGCGTGTGAAATGTAGATAATTTTAAGACGATTATTTTGGTACCTAAAGTTTTGAAATTGACCCAAGTATAAGGGAGTTACATCAAAAATAAGAATTTAAACATGTAGAATTTCAGCGATTTTGCCGTTATGTAAGAGTTTCACGGCTTATATCTTAAGACTCATAATTGATAAGTCAACACATTAATCGAATGGTATGTAGAGAATTTTAAGACGATTATTTTGGTACCTTAAGTTTTGAAATTGATCAAAGTATAAGGAAGTTACATAAAAAATAAGAATTTAAACATGTAGAATTTCAGCGATTTTGCCGTCATGTCAGAGTTTTACGGCTTATATCTTAAGAATCATTAGAAATAAGTGCTTAAATTAAGCAAGTGAGATGAAGAGAATTTTAAGACGATTATTTTGGCACCTAGAGTTTTGAAACTGATAAAAAAATAAGGAAAAAATACCAATTTAAAGCCAATTGTAAGAATGTTCATAAAATATCCTACTTTCGCTTTCACCTTAACTGAAGCATTTTCGGAAAATGTAAGTTTACAAATATGTATTAGTCATAGAAATTGCAAAAAAAAAAAACTTTTTACATATATCATATTGATATTACTAGCTAAACAAGTGTACCGTTCCCGGTGGCCGAGTAGCTAGAGCGTCCGCCTCGGGAGCGGGAGGTCGTGGGTTCGATACCAAAGTCGTAAAAAATGGTACTGTTATAGTTCCCTTGCTTGACGCTCAGCATATAAGGGTAGTTGCAGGACTGGTTGGCTCGGTATCAGGATAATGTGACTGGGTGTGGTATCATGCCACATGTCTACGGCGTGATACTGCAGTGTGGCAGCACTATAACTGCATTAAGTAGACATCGTCTCCAAATGACTGTCATGGCGAATTACAGATGTAGCAGTAATTTTGTAATTACTAACCATATCTTTTTCGCCTTTGCCCTCTGGACTCAAGTTTTGCAGTTAACATCTTTTCAAATTTACATTTTTGCTTATTGTACAGTTAGACTCTGTCATAAGCAATTTATCAGGAAATATACACCAAGTGCCACCTTGAAGAGAAACATTGACTTCACTATTCGTTGCGTTTCTTTCTTAATCTGTATTGATGTCTCTCTATGGATGAGCATTCTTCTTTTTATTGCTGGTGATGTTAAATTAAACCCGGGTCCATTAAGTCTTGGAGATTCATCAACATCATCCTCCAACAGCGCCACTTGTAACTTTACACATCCATCTTATCTTTCATTTGTTCACTATAATGTACAGAGTATCAAACACAAACTCGACTTGCTATGCGCAGAATTGTACGACTTTGATATTCTCTCTTTTTCTGAAACTTGGCTTGGCTCTGCAGTTCTCACTGAAGATCTATTTATGCCGTCGTTTCAAACCCCTGAACGACGTGATAGAAATGGTGACCAACACGGAGGTGTAATTGTTTATGTAAAAGATAACATATACTATAAAAGGAGGCCCGACCTTGAAATTAATGATCTAGAATGTATTTGGATTGAAGTTATAATCAACAGAAATAAACATATTCTTTTTGGTACTTTCTACAGACCACCCAATGCAAATCAATCTTATTATGATATGATTGAAAATTCTATTCGTCACGCTGTAGAGTCGGATGTCTATGATATCGTAATTATGGGCGACTTTAATCTAGATGTTATATCTCCCTTAAAACCATCCCGTCGTAAGGCACTTAATTTGTTACAAAAATTCAACCTTCATCAAGTTATCGATGAACCCACACACTTTACTGAAAATTCAGAATCTCTTCTCGATCTTGTTATGTTATCAAATACTGACCGCCTTGTACAATCTGGCGTCATGGATCACTTTCTCACCCAAGACATACGATATCATTGTCCAGTTTATGCAATATTGAGATTCTTAAAACCTAAGGAAATATGTTTTTATAGACACATTTGGAAATATGAACAGGGTGACTATGTACATTTGCGTAATGATATAAGTTCTACCGACTGGAGCGGCTGCATAGACACTGATATTGATTTGTATTGCAAAAAATTTACTCATACTCTTTTAAACATCGCTAAGAAGAATATTCCCAACAAAATTATAAAAGTACGTTCAATGATCTGCCATGGATGTCAGCTGAAATAAAACGTTGTATTCGAAAAAGAAAACGGCTATACAAAAAAGCTAAATCAACACAATCACAATATCATTGGCGGAGATTTAGACAAACCAGAAATGAGACTATTACACTTATTCGTGAATCAAAAGCCAACTACTTCTCGAAACTTTCTGATAAACTGATCAATTATAAACCCTCATCAAAGGAATGGTGGAAGGTTCTGAACTCTTTTATTGGTACATCTGTAAAACATCAATTACCCCCACTTATAAATCCTTCCACTAATACCCCCACTACTAACAATTTTGAAAAAGCCAACCTTCTCAACAACTTTTTCGAAAGTCAGACACATATTGACGACAGTAATAAGGACATTCCCATAGATTTACCTCGCAATAATAATGTTTTGAGTAATATATGTTTGAATCCACAAGAGGTCAAGGATGTTCTTAAAACGTTGCCTGTTGGGAAAGCAGTAGGGCCCGATGGTTTCAGTAACAAAATTCTTGTCGAATCGTCTCATGAACTATCTTCTCCTTTGTGTGATCTTTTCAATGCTTCTTTGTTATGCTCTCGAGTGCCCAATTCATGGAAAGAAGCTCATGTTACAGCAGTTTTCAAGAAAGGTGATCCTTCTCTTCTAACTAACTATAGACCTATATCATTACTTAATTCATTGGAGAAGGTTTTTGAACGTCTCATTTATAAGCACACTTTTAACCATCTTCGTGATAACAGTTTTTTTACCCCCTTTCAGTCTGGATTTTTACCGGGTGACTCTACCGTAAACCAACTCACTCTTATCTATAACAATTTCTGTAAAGCACTTGATGATGGTCAAGAAGTCAGGGCTGTATTTTTTTATATAAGCAAAGCCTTTGACAGAGTTTGGCATAAAGGCCTCATTGCTAAATTAAATGCAGCCGGTATAGATGGTCCTCTATTGGCATGGTTCATTGATTATCTATCTTCAAGAAGACAGAGGGTTGTTCTTCCTGGTTCAATATCTGACTGGGTTATTATAAAGGCCGGTGTGCCACAGGGATCCATATTGGGTCCTATGCTCTTTCTAGTATTTATAAACGACATTGTAGATGGACTGACCTCAAATGTTAATCTCTTTGCCGATGACACTAGCTTAAATATAATTTCTGATTGTCCTCAAGCTGCTGCCATGACACTTCAAACTGATATTAACAAAATTGAATTGTGGGCCAAAAAATGGCTTGTAACCTATAATCCTGCCAAATCTGAGTCAATGATAATAACACGCAAAAGGCAACAGACACATACAAAGCTCACAATGTGCAACCAAATAATTCCTGATGTCTCAGAGCATAAACACCTTGGTTTGTATTTGACAAATGACTGTTCCTGGCATTCCCACATTACACATATCACTAGCAAAGCTTGGCAACGTGTAAATATTCTACGTAAACTTAAGTTTTCTTTAAATCGCAGGGCATTAGAAATCACCTATTTTTCCTTCATAAGGCCTATCCTTGAATATGGCGATATATTATGGAGCAATTGTACACAATATGAGGTTGAACAAATTGAAAGTATACAGAATGAATGTGCAAGAATAGTTTCAGGAGCCACTAAACTTGTCAGCATTAATAACCTCTTAATGGAAGTTGGCTGGGAGACACTCTCAGAAAGACGAAGAAAACACCGTCTAATAATGATCTTTAAAATGAAAAATGGTCAAACGCCTGTATATCTGTCATCTTTAATACCGATGAATGTTGAAGCTCCTCGCTATCGCCTTAGAAACGCTAACACTATTCCTAGTATTCACTCTAGAACAACTACATATTTTAACTCTTTTCTTCCAACGGCGATCCGTGAATGGAATGACATCTCTCTTGATATTCGCAACTCCCCGTCTTTAAATATCTTTAAATCACGTATTAATACTAGCCGTTCAGAGGTGCCCTCATACTACTATACCGGTACTAGACGTCTCCAAATACTACATTCTCGACTCCGCACAGAGTGTAGCTCATTGAAACACCATCTTTTCGTAAAAGGTATCGTGTCAGATCCATTTTGTAGCTGTGGCTACATCGAAAACAATAATCACTATTTTTTCGAATGTTATCTATATACGCACTGTCGAAATATAATGTTGTTGACACTACAGGATCTTAGCATTAATCTTGATAAACTACTTTATGGTGACCCTCTTTTGCCTACTATCCAAAATGAACATATATTTCAAAGTGTCCAGACTTTCATTCAAAATACGAAACGGTTTGATACGCACGTTGATCATTGTTAAATGTTGGTAGATGATTTCCTCTTACATCTCTTTCTCCTTTTAACTTTCTCCCTTTTTTCTTTATTCTATTTACCAAAACTATTCATTAGATTTCCACTTTATACCAGCATTTTTACTCTCAATTCCAAATATTATTTTCCTCTTATTATATTATATATTTAGCTCAATATGTTTCCCATATATCCTTTTAATAAGCTGCCTTCTTGTGTAATTAAGTGTTCTAGGAGAAGAACATTGTAAGCTTTGCTTTCGTTCACATCCTATCCCAATTACTTGAATTTTTATATACTATGTTGTATTATATGATGGGAATAAATATGTTTAAACTAAATGACTGAAATACTGTCGGTGGGACGTTAAACCCAACAAACAACAAACAAACTAAACAAGTGTTGACAATGATTTAATGTTTTGTCAAATCATTTTATTTACGTTACTTATACATATTAGTTGCAGCATTGCGTTACCCATAATCCTTTGAGCGTTTTGACACATGTCATTTAGACCGTTGTTGAAACATTGCAATTTCCCGACTTTATTGTTGCATCAATCGATAAATGTTGTATAAGCTATATTCCAAATTTATGATAAATGATAACCTGAAAATATATGTTATAGTACAATGTAATTTAATTGCCAGCTTGAGATACCATGAGCGTGTATAAGTGTAGACGTTTGAAACAAAATGATCAACACATGTCATCCGTTCAAGACGCTGCAAGCTAATTTGTCCGTTAGCTAAAAGCGCAAAATGAAGTAACTTTGTGTAATACAGTCGTCTCGATCGTATATACAAGCGTTATTGGAATTTAACTCACGAGGCTACACGCGTCGACGATTCTATTGCATGGTAGCATTTACACGGTGCATAACCATATCGGCAGGCTCTCTGCGGAAATCTCTGCAGGCTCTATGCGTTCGCACCGGTCATTCTCTGCCATAAAAACTTGCAAACCTGGACGGAAGGAAAAGAAACAGATCAATGGTCACTTTTCAAAGGTGAAATGCTCAATATTAAGTATTGCACGGAATATTAGAGTATCTTAGCTATGTATATAATTGAAAAGTTTACACGCATATACATAGCTAAAATACTCTAATATTCCGTGCAATACTTAATATTGAGCAACTCACCTTTGAAAAATGACCATTGGTCTGTTTCTTTCCCTTCCGTCCAGCGTTTGCTAGTGTTTATGGCAGAGAATGACCGGTGCGAACGCAGAGAGCTGCTGATATAGCGATTTCCGCAGAGAGCCTGCCGATATGGGTATGCACCGTGATTTACTATTTTATTCCCGCGACTGTACACGAAAATAAAAAAAAAGAATTTTGATATGCAGAATTAAGAGGTTTAAGTTTAATTGCTTATATTTTGAATACCTATAAACTAGAATATGCTACAATAGAATTGTCGGGATTTTCAGGCCATTTATTTTGGTACCTAGAATACTACAATTGGTCAAGTTATAAGAAAGCGATATCAAAATAAAGATTTATTTATTTTTGCCATATGGCTTATTTCACAAAGTTCATGCATAAAAAGTCCATACGAAAAAAAAAGTTAAAGGTAGGGAATTTAATATATATTCTTTCTAACGGTATTAATCTTTATATTTTTCAATGTTAGCAGAAAGTCCTATCATTCGTATCAACGAATGAAATCTAGTTTTACTCAATTTTGTTTCTCATTTTGTCGCTGGGGGGGGGGGGGGGGGGGGGGGGGTTGTCGCTGGGGGGGGGGACCGCTTTGCTTGAAATCACTCTTTTGCTTATAACTGAAGAAGTTGAAGCCTGACTTTGTTACAATATGTTCCTTGTTGATAGCCTAATAAAATATGATGGGTTTCGCGGGTACGAGTAGCTGAAAGATTTTGAGCTACGGAAGGTTGAAAGTTCGAACCTCGAATGAAAAATCTACCCGTTTTTGTTAGAGATCAGATTAAAGAAATCTCCTTCCTACATACGATTTGCAAGACATATACGCACCAAACTATAGGGTTGTGAATTTAAAAAATGTATGGTTTGTCCTCTAAAATACGGTCAAACTTCATTAAAATATTAGAAAAATAAGAATTTTCAACAAAAAAAATGTCGCTCCTGACATTATTTTTGGTTCAATCTTCGTGATATTTTCACAAATAATTTAGACTTATGATTCAAAGAGCCCGATAATTTATAATGTTAAAAAATGCAAAGGTCAAGGTCATATTTTTATCATTGTTTTATTTCTTCGGCCCCCCAAAAAGATCTAAACTAAAAGTAGGTTCTTGAAGAGCTCTTTCCAGTGAGATATTTTTTTGAAGATCGGGCTTCATTTGGTTATTTTACAGCAGTCCAAAATTTGATCATTTTTTAACAATTGTAAAGCAGCTTTTAAGCTAAAAATTGTGACATTTTAGAAACAGAATGTTCCACCCATGCATATTGTATACTTAACTATTTGCTGCATTTCTAGGTACCTAATTGTAAAATTCTAATCAATTTTGTTTCTCATTTTGCCGCTAGAGAGCGTTTTGCTTAAAATCACTTTTTTGCTTAGAACTCAAAAAGTTGAAGTCCGATTTAAATGCGGTTTTCAGCATTTTGTTCCTTGTTGACAGCACCGCAGAATGCGATGGATTTCAAAGAATAGGGTATGGGAAAATATTTGCGCTAGATTGAATGTTCTAACATTGCAAAAAAAAAAAAAAAAAAAAAAGTGCAAATGAGAGTAGGTCTTCGAAAAACCTTTGCGTTCTGTTTCATATATAAATTGTGGCTGAGTAGAAATAAACTGTTCAAGGTTAAAAGCGATAACCGAGATACCGCTTGCGGTTCTAGTTTTTTTTATTATTATTTTCCAATTCCACCCATTTTTGTAGCCAACTAGCGGCCAGTGAGAAAAGCTACAGCTATGAAATTTTGGGCATGGAGTCACATCCATCTGAACATGTGCCTAAATGGTCAAACTTTTCACTTAAATAGCCACTAGGGGGGCGCAATGCATGTAATCATTGTTTTGCTAATTACTCAAAAATTTGAAGCCTGATTTAGATGCGTTTTTTTTACATAATGTTCTTTGTTGACAACCCAATCAAATATGATTGATATCTAAGCATCGAGTACTGGAAAAAATTGTTCTAGGAGAAGTTGAATGTTCAAACCTTGTAAAAATGTAGACAAATGAGGGTAGGTCTACAAAAAACCTACCCATTTTTGCTAGAAATCAGGTAGAAGAATTCTGCTTGCTGCATACGATTTGCAAGACATATACGCACAAATATATGGGGTGGCGAATTTGAGAAATGCATGGTTTGTCCTCTAGAAACGGTCAAACTTCACCATATTTAAGGGGGCCGCCGTGGCCGAGCGGTTACAGTCGTGGACTACAAATCTCTCAGCCCCTCACCGCTGTGGGTTCGAATCCCGGTAGGGAATTCGGAATTTTTCATGTGAGGAAGCCTTCCAGCTGGCTTGCGGTAGGTCGGTGTTTCTACCCGGGTACCTCTGTGTACTCGGAGTCTTCCTCCACCTGTAATTAGCTGGACGTCGCTATATGTGATTGAAATACTATCGCAGCGACGGTAACCCCAATACAACAACAATACAACATCACTAAATTTAAGGAAAAAATAAAATTTCAAAAACATGTTTTTGTCGCTTCTGACTTTATTTTCTGTTCATACTTCATACAATATTCACACGTTATGTATTGTTATGTTTGAAAGGGCCTCACAATTAAAAAACTTTAAAAAAATTTGAAAAGGTCAAGGTCATATTACGATTATTTTGTTTTTATTCGGCCCCGAATAGCTCCAAAACTAAAGATTTTTCATTGAGAGAATATAACAAAAGTTTATGTTCTTAAAGAGCTCTTTCCAGTGATGTTTAGTTTTTTTAAGATCGGACTTGATTTGGTCATTATACCGCAGTCCAAAGTTTGATCCTTTTTTTGGAATAATTGTAAATCAGGTTTTATGCTTCAAATAATATATAATATATAAGAAATATAATGTTTGACTAGTGCGACTAGTATACTTGATTGAACTATTTGCTGCATTGCTAGGTACCTAATGGTAAAATTTTAATCAATTTTGTTCCTCGTTTTGCCGCTTTGCTTGAAATGACTCTTTTGCTTATAACTCAAAACGTTGAAGTCTGATTCAAATTCGATTTTCAGCATTATGTTCCATGTTGGTAGCCTAATAAAATACGATAGGTTTCGAGGGTATAAATGGCTGAAAGTTTTTGAGCTAATTTTTTTGCTGTATACGATTTACAAGATAGATACGCACAAAATATATAGGGTGGCGAATTTAAGAAATGCATGGTTTGTCCTCTAGAAACGGTCAAACTTCACTAAAATTAAGAAAAAATAAATTTTTATTCCAGTTCATGGTAAAATTTTAATTAATTTTGTTTCCTATTTGGCCGCTAGGGGGCGCTTGGCTTGAAATCACTCTTTATAACTAAAAAAATTGAAGTCTGATTTTTATGCGATTTTTTGCATTCTGTTCCTTGGTGACATCAATTTGAAACGACACTCAAAACTTAATGCGATATTTTATAAAAATGAGAGTTATTCAATGCAACATTAGTTCGCTATAATGTTGAGTGTCATGTCGCATTGTCGTGTGTCATTTTATACTATTGTGTGTCGTTTGCAATTGTTGTTTATCAATTACAATTGTCGTTTGTCACTATCATACAGCAACACACACATCTAACGTAGCACTAACTGAATTCCATAAAAAAATTTCAAGTTTGCGGCTACATAACTGACAGGTAATACTCGAAAATATTCTTTTGGGTAAAAAGTATGCATTAACATTGCGACAAAAATGTTTGAAATGTTTGTTAACAGTATTCAACAAGCCATTGAACAAAGAAGTATGTTTTTCGAATCATGCGACGCGTGAACTGAATGACATTGCTTTCGCGAAAACCGATGATATCGCAATAGCGATTCTAGTTCTTATAAAAACCCGCTCTGATTGTTGCAAATGTTTTGCAAGACAAATATAAATGAAATATGTAAGGATGACATTTCAAGAAGTGCTTGATCAGTTGTATAGATGCATTTAAACTGCACCAAATAATCGGAAAATCACGAAAATGTTCGTACCCCTATTGTATTCAATTGATTATATTTCGAAAGATATTGATTTTTTTTTCAAATAAGAGTATGAAAAAAATCCAAGCATTCACCATTGAAAGAAACGCATGGTGATATTTAAATACATGTTGTGTATTACAATAAAATTTTACCATTTATTTCACTATTCAATAATTTGTG
Source organism: Solen grandis (assembly GCA_021229015.1). NCBI lineage: Eukaryota > Metazoa > Mollusca > Bivalvia > Adapedonta > Solenidae > Solen > Solen grandis. The sequence continues at coordinate 72,159,460 of CM037777.1, forward strand.
CCGAAGTCCTGTCCTTCAAACGGTATCAAAAGCTTGAGAGAAATCTATGAAGGCACAAAATAGTTTGTTTTTTGTTCTTTTCATAATTTCTATAAGAGCATATAATAAAAAAATGTGATTTGAGCAGGTGTAAAACTTTCTAAAACCAGCCTGATTTTCATTCAAAATTTCGTTTTCATCAATAAATGCTGTTAGTCTATTATTGATGACTGATGTAAATAATTTGTCAAGACAGCTTAGTATAGTAATAGGTCTGTAGTTTTTAGGTTCACTGGTTTCCTTTGTTGTTATATATATAGGGATTATGGCACCTTCAAGTCAAGTTGATGGTACATACCAGGTAGTTAGGACAGCGTTAAAGAGCTTGCAGTAAAAAAAAGTTTAAAAAGTTGGTGTTGTGAGGCTTTGTTGTATTCGTTGAGTAGATCTAGGTCATCAAAAGGACTGGATGCTTTGCCTGATTTTAAACATTTAATGCACTTTTTAATTTCATTTTCGGATATTGTTTCATCGAGGGGACTATTGGATTAGGAGTTGGCTAGGTTATCAAATCTATTATCGTCTATGCTTTCTTTGTTAACGTTTTCATAATAAACGAGAAAATGTTCCTTTGGAAACCTGTGCCACACTCGCAGAATGTGTGGCCTCATTTTGAGCTATACATTCGAACTGCCTCAGCAGCTTGTTACAATTTACATCTATAAGTATCCTTAATTTATAGTATATACATGTACATAATATATCTATATGGGAGTAATCAGACTTGTAGGTGCGAAGCCGTCTGGTAGAATGAACGCTCCTACACACTGCACTACCCAATACCCATTGTAAGCACGATAATCTCGTGCGATACATGTACCACCAGCGGAAAAACTTCGCAACGTTTGAGACAAATATTTCACGCTATATTGCAAAACGCGTGAACTCAAAATTCTCCTTGCCTTTTGATCGCCATGTAAGATTTACATCAAAAAGCTTGTGAACATCTTTCAACGCCGATATTTCGGAAACATTTCGGTACGTGTCAGGTTCACCATTAAAGGCAATTGGCGTAAGTAGATAATTAGATTACTTTTTACCAATCGCTTGATGTTACCCCTGGCTCTCATGTTTCGTGATCTACCGCAGAACAATGGATCCAATTATCTATTGACATTTATTATTCACGCCAATGACGGACGATGTCAATCCTTAAAACGTTTTCTGAAGTCTCCAACTGCCCGAAAATAAATATACAAAAGAATGCAACCGTTTTGCAAGCAGGAAATTGCCATTGATGGTGAAGTAATCAACTCTAAAATGCCTGAATATAAACTGTGTGGGGTTTTACTTAAAAAAGATTGAAATATTTAACATTTTGCTTTTTTGTCACAACTTGCAGTAAATGTTTGAAGCTGCCTTTGCTGAGATTTTCGTGCATCCTTCAAGTGCTTTTATAAAGTGTTACATTTTTTAAAAAGAAATAAAAGTCTTATGGCTATAATTGACATTTTTCTAAGCTGTTAGACTAAATCTGACCTACTGACGAAACAGATTTTGTCTGTATCTGTCAATAATGACACATAACTACACGTAACGAAATGTCAGTTTTGTCATTATTTTAGGTTACAGCAAACTATAAATTTGAGCCACCAATCATAAAAATCCCAAAATTTGCAAAACCATGTTCAGCCTGTCGTACGATGGTGATTAGAAATACACAGCTCAAGCATATTATGACGTTGAAGCTTGCACATGCTGACACCGCCATTGATTAAAATGTTTTAAAAAATGCTGAGGTACTGGATTAACGATTGTAACGGTGGTGTTCTTGTCATTTGTTAACTCAGAAGTTAAGAAGGAGCTTTTTTTTACCGTAACACTAAAATGCGGAAATGAGTCTAAAACAAACTCATGCTAATCATAGCGATAAAACATACGTTTTAAACTGGTAAAATAAAGTTTCTCTTACGCACAACATTAATTTTCTTTCACGTTCTCTGTCAGTTATTGTTTTATCTTTATATCTCACAGGGACCACTTAAACTTATACCAGTAAACACGTTTTTTTTTCTAGAATAGGGATCTCCTAATAGAACAATCCAGAACAAAACTAACAAATAAGTTATTCTTAGAATAGGGGTTTCCTTCTACAGTGTTGTGTATACAAAACTAGGTTAGGTGTAATATGTAACAGAAATATGACCTTGACCTTTGCATTTTTTAACTTTATAAATTATCAGGCTCTTTGAATCATAAAACTAAATTACCTGTGAAAACAATCATGAAGATTGAAACAGAAATAAAGTCAGGAGCAACAAAAAACATGTTTTTGAAATTCTTATTTTTTCCAATATTCTAGTGAAGTTTGGCCGTTTTTTTAGAGGACAAACCATAAATTTCTTAAATTCGTCACTCCATATATTTTGTGCGTATATGTCGTGTAAATCGTACGTAGCAAAGACAGTTCTTCTATCTGATCTCTTACAAAAATGGGCAGGTTTTTCATAGACCTACACTTATTTGCACAGTTTTTTGTTTTGTTTTGTTTTTTGCGAGGTTCGATTTTTCAACCTTCCGTAACTAGGTCAAAAATTTTCAGCCACTCATACCTTTAAACAATCATATTTTATTAGGCTATCAACAAGGAACATAATGCAACAAACCGCATTTTGATCAGACTTCAACTTTTCGAGTTATAAGCAAAAGACTGATTTCAAGCAAAGCGCCCCCTTGCGGCCAAATGAGAAACAAAATTGATTAAATTTTACTATTAGGTTCCTAGCAATGCAGTAAACAGTCGAATTAGGTATACAAGTCGCACTAGTTGAACATTCTATTTCTTATATATCACAATTTGAAGCATAAAATCTGATTTTTAATTATTTAAAAAAAAAAGGATCAATAGATCAAATTTTTGGACTGCCATAAAATGACAAAATTCGGTCCGATCTTCAAAACTAAACATCACTGTAAAGAGCTCTTCAAGAACTAAAACTTGTGTTCATATACTCTCAATGAAATATTTTTAGGTTTGGAGCTATTTGGGGCCGAATAAAACACAATAATCGTTATATGACCTTGACCTTTTCAATTTTTTAACTTTTTAATTGTGAGGCCCTTTCAAAAATAACAATTCATAACGTATGAATACTTCATGGCGAATGAAAAAAAAAAATTAGGAGCGATAAAAAACATGTTTTTGAAATTTTAATTTTTCCTAAATTTTAGTGAAGTTTGACCGTTTCTAGAGGACAAACCATTTAATTTCTTTAATTCACCATCCATATATTTTGTGCGTATATGTCTTGCAAATCGTATTCAGCAAATAATATTCTTCTATCTGATCTCTAACAAAAATGGATTGTTTTTTTTGTAGACCTACCTCATTTGCACATTTTTTTTTTTTTTTTGCGAGATTCGATCTTTCAACCTTCCGTAGCTCAAACTTTCAGTCACACGAACCCTCAAAACCTATCATATTTTATTTGACTATTAACAAGGAACAGAATGCAAAAAAAAACGCATTTGAATCGGACCTCAAATTACTGAGCTTTTTGCCATAAATATATTTCATGCAAAACGCCCCCTACCGGTAAAAGCAAGAAATAAATGGAAATTTTCTGAACGTTAGGATCATCAACAAATACAGTATGTGGTAATAACTTATTAAAATTTCATACATGTGGCTTTTCTGACCATTGAGCTATGCCGTTCACGAAAAAGGTTAGAATAATAATAATAACTAGAATCACATTCGCGATTTCACCGGTTTTCGCAAACACAATTAAATTCAGTTTTTAGTCACATGGTTCTAATAATATGCACACCAAATAGTATTCTCCATCTGAAGAAAATCAAATGACTACAAAATCGGCAACAGAAGAGTCTAATTCATTCAATAGGGAATAAAAGTAAAATACTAAAATGTACTTGTAGTCATCGTTATATTTTTACAAATCTGCCATATCCATCAAGGTCATATCCCATTGACTGTCAATACTATTAACGATAACGCGGGAACGAGGGAATTTCCGTCGCGCGCCCCTGGTCAACGAATAAGACTCCTGTGCCTGTAACCATTTTCTAATACATTGCCTACCGATCTTAAATTTACCTTCGGTCTTGACCTATTGGTACAATTTCTCGGTGCCGAGATAGATGGATGGGGTCTGGGGATCGACATACAAAGAAGACAAATACTGCTTCCAGTCCGACATATTAAATTGTTTTCATGAATGTAGTCAACATTCTTACAATCATAATACAAATGAGTACAAAGATTGCGTATTACTAGATTCAACGTATCTTTCAAGAATTTCTAACAAATGTTCGGAAGCTTCCACATACTCTCGTCTACTCCTTTTATATTTACACCAACTTTTTAATACTGTCACTGACAGACATACAATCACTTACATTTTTCACTAAATATTGTTCAAATCTATTCTTTTGGGACTTATTTTCAAAGTGTCTTCACCAGTTGTGACAATCGTTCGGGTTGCAATGCACCTATCTGGTTCATATGGTCGCTTTGTAGCCAACAGGCACCACACCGTCTAATTAGGGTAAGGTATTCCCCATTTCCGGTATAACCTCCTTGAGGCGTTGGTATTCTACGGTTCCTAAACAGAGTCCTCTCTTAGTAGGAATAACCTCGTTTTCTGGTTTCCAATATTGACGAATGTCGACGCATGATCTGTTTTCGGCGATATTGCAATTTACATTACCGCGAAGATGACAACTATGTGATTGATTGTCTCGTAAGGCGTTGTTTACGTAATCTAGCGCATTCACGAAATTCTTCCATCTCATCAGGTTCAGACTGATTCCTTTTTTTTGTAGGTTTATCACTCAACCATTCTCTCAAATCGACTCTTATCTCACCGCGCCATTCCGTCACTCCGACGTGTCGTCCGATACCCAATTCGAAACTTTTTAGACACGTTTCTGGTTCGAGCATCTTCGCGCAAATAACACGACCTTTATATAAACTGCTTCACGCCGGTCAGCTACGCATGCGCTATACCCAAACGCTTATATGAGTTAACTTAAAAAGTAACATGGCCGCCCTTATTTATAAATAGAACCGTCACCTTTGTTTACACTCTATAGGGCCAAGTTTGACCTAATTTTGACGTTAAAGAGATGCTGATACTACTCTGATGCAACAAGTGAATCATACATCTTTAGTTTTAAGGTAGTTGGTAAATCTACAGTAATCTACAGTATTAAAGATGGTAAATAATCTTTTCATGGCAAACATAGCGTGGTTAGAAATGACAATTTGACTGCGATGCAATGAACCGTTTTTTGAAAAAATGTACGCCAAGGTACTTAAATGAGATTAGTTTCAAGTTTTGAACCATATAGAAAAAAATCACATTATGTTTAGATATCATGTAAAATATGTTGCAAAGAATTTGCGGATAATGCGAAAACTGCTTGGTCATCTGCGTATAATTAAATAAATAATTTATAATAATAAACTCATCTATTGAGAAAAAACATCAATATTAGAACGTATGTTGTCATTCAGATCGTTAACGAAAAGCATAAATAAAAGATGGGAGCTGGGATTCCCTTGCTTCAAGCATTGGAAGAAATCGTAATATTCAGAACATTCATTTTTGTACCTTACATATGATCTTACCGAATTATACATTGCGCGTAGAGCCGTGACTATCTTAATATGTACATTTTGTGGTAACAGTTTGTGCCAAAGGTAACTTCTTTCTTTTTTATCGAAACATCGTTCATAATCTATATAACCACAATTTAACTTTTTCCCCGAGTCTAATAGCTTATTTACTACTGTAATAAGAATACAGTCAGAAATCGACTTGCCCTTTTGGAATCCAAATCGATTTTTACATATTTTTTCGTATTTTATAGACCATTTTGTCATACAATTGAGTAGTATATGTGAATAGATTTTTGCCAAAATATTTATCAGTGTAATGCCTCTATAATTTTCTGCATTATTTGGGTCACCTTTTTTATATATTGGGATAATGATACCTTTCCTCCAAGCCGAAGAATATACCCCTGTCACATTGCTTAAGCATATATTTACCCAATAGAATATATTTGTGTATTACCTGTCAACCATGTTTTCGCAAACTTGAAAACCTTTTTACGGAATTTGATAAGTGCCGCATTAGATGTGTGTGTTACTTTATGATGGCAACAAACAACATTTGTAATCGATGCACGACAATTGCAAATACACACAATGATATCAAATGACACATGATAATGCCAGATGTCACCCGACATTATTTCTCACAAATGTTGCATTGAATTACTATAATTTTTCACGAAATATCGCATTACTTCTTGAGTGTCGTTTCAGATTCATGGGCATCGTGTCACATTGTCACGTGTTATTTCATATTATTGTGCTAATGTCGTGCATCACATGAAAAGGTTGACGCATGACTATGTACCACGACACTCGACAAAGCGACACTACGTTCAACATTATAGTGTGTAAATGTTGTGGAATATTTCTGCATCATCTTGCAGTTAAATCTCGACATTCAACATTATGAAATAACGCGCAACAATGCAACGGGATACAAAACAATGCGACACAATACTCGAAATATCACATTATCATGTGTTGTTTCATATTGCCGCGTGGTGTTTACAGTTGCCATGCATTGACGTTTCCGCACATTCCAAATATTTGCTCGAAATGAATGAAAATAAGATACAGATTATACCATGTCAATGACTACAGTTGACTACCACGTTTTAATTATGTTGTTGCAAGCTTGCAAAAAAAAAATGGTTAGATATGTCAAGTTGTTAGATGTGAATACCATGATCTTTCAAATATGTAGTTTGCAGTGTATAAACTGATCTTCATAGCGAAGATAGACCTTTTTCTATAATTCAAATAACCATGATCTTTCAAGTATTTGATCGCATATATGAACACTTTTCATAAAATACAGGTTGTCGTTAACTGCCTCTATTCAGTTATTAAGTCGCAAGCTTATCTAATACACTATTTTTTATATACGATTGGCCATCATCTCTCACTTATGAAGTTGCGAGCTTGAAATAATAAACCCAGTTGAAATTACCTTTCGATGACATTCTAGTTATGTAGTCCCGAGCTTGAAAACTACTTTTAATTCACTGTAAGAGCTCCATACAGGAAGAAAGGTCAAATCACAGATAAACAATTTTTTTTTAATTTTCGCCCACAGGGCTTTATCAAAAATCATGAAGAAGTACAAAAGCATTACATTATTGCATTTTGACTAAATTATTGCTTTTAGTCAAAATGCAATAATGTAGTGCTTTTGTACTTCTTCATGATTTTTGATAAAGCCCTGTGGGCGAAAATTAAAAAAAAGAGTTGTTCTTTTAATTAGATAGATAAAACTACTAAATGTTTGTTTGTTTGTTGGGTTTAATGTCCCACCGACAGTATTTCAGTCATTTGGAGACGATGTCTACTTGAGACAGATAATGTGCTGCTGCCACACTGCAGTATTATGCCGTAGACATGTGGCATGATACCACACCCAGTCACATTATCCTGACACCGGGCCAACCAGTCCTGCAACTGCTACCCTTATATGCTGAGCGCAAGCAAGGGAGCTATTACAATTCCATTTATTACGACTTTGGTATGTCGCGACCGGGCCATTAAATGTGAATATGTATAAGCTTTCCAAGTTTTAATCACAATGTTTGAATACATGATTCACAAATGATCATGTTTTAGAATACGGTTGAACATGAAGTCCCGAGCTTGAAAACTGCTTTTTATAAGATAGACACATTTGTAAAATTCATATTACCATAATTTGTCAAATATTTGCTCTCAGTGAATGAACCTTATTTTAACAAAAGACTCATTGATTACAGTTGGCTACCACTGGATTATTTTGTTGTCGCAAGCTTGCATACTATTTTTATAAGAAAAAAAATTGTAATTACTTTTCAATTATGAAGTCACAAGCTTGAACACTACTTTTTCACTAGATAGACCAATTTATGAAACCAATCTTTCCAATTTTTATCGCAATGTTTGAAAACATGTTAAACAAAAGATCATGTATTTGAATAGTTTTAACAATGTTAAATCTATTCACAAATAAAAATTTTTCATGTTTTAGAATTCGCGAGTTTGAAAACTTTTCATAAGATAAACACAATATAAAATTAATACATTTATTACCATGCTTTCTCAAATATCTGCTCGCAGTGAATGAACATTATTTAAAAAAGACATTGTTATTGATTAGAGTTGACTACCACTGGTCAATTATGTTGTCGCAAGTTTGCAACCTATTTTTCTCAAGATTGGCAAATTTATTAAATGCAACTATATCATTTAATGTGAAAATGAAAAATCTTTCCAATTTTTATCGCAATGTTTGAATACATGTTACACAAAAGATTATGTTTTTGAATATGGTTGACTACTATCTTTCAATTATGTAGTCGCGAGCTTAAAAAATGCTTTTCATAAGATAGACCAAGTTACTTAATGTGAATATGTATAAGATTTCCAATTTTATCGCAATGTTTGAATACGTGATACACAAATGATCACGATTTAGAAAACGGTTTACCATCTCCGTTCGATTATGTAGTCGCGAGCTTGAAAACTGTTTTCATAAGATATATATATATAAAAAAAAAAAAAAAATCTGCGTGACGCAGATGAACTGCAGAAATCAATTGACGATCTACTATTTAAGGTCAGTAGAGACATTTGCGACCGAATTCGTGATGATCAGCTCCGTAGGTCCCGAGAATACGGTATTCAAATGGAGAAAACGAGGGATGAAATAAAGATGTTGTCAAATAACGAGGAGTTATTTGAAATTGACAACGATATATACGTTAAAACCGAGCAAAAGAAAGAAAATATCCTAGCTACACATGAGAAAAAAACTTCAGTTCCTGAAAAGAAACACTGTGACAGACGGACGAGAAAACGCAGATCGAAAATATCAAACTAAAGGGAGTAAACCGGAGCAACTACCTAAAAAACATCAAAAACCCGAAAATATGAATAAAGGTAAAACTTTTGATAAACCAAATCTGAAACAGAAAAACAAAATGTCGCCGGATGACGGAAATACTTCAGTGATCCCTTTAGATGTTACGTTCACGGGAGCTGTACAGAACCAAAAAAACGAAAGTGCCCCGGGCCAGAAAAGAACGTATGTAGAAGCCGTAAAAAACGGGGCTACAGGACAAATGAATCCGAAAAATCTCCAACAAACCCTGGAATCGCTGATGAAAACTGTGAAGGACATATTAATAGCAACAAAAGCTAGAGAAATGAGCGACAAAGAAGATTTATACGTGTCCCGGACAAGAAAACCTGGCGAAAAACGAAAATGATAATTCAGAAGATACAGAAGGGGAAGAAGACAGTGTTAAATCTACCTTCAAAAAAGTTAAGTGATGATGATTACATCCTCCTTGGTAAGGGATTGAAGTTCTGTCGTAAAACTAAGTCACACGATAAACTTAAATTAGCAGAGGACATTTTTAAATTTAATCGTAGACTGAAGCTTAAAGAATATTTTAGTAATGTGAATAAAAATAATGAAGATGACAACACACAAACAGATAAAAGTAGTGCCGATTAAAATGAACTTCCTTTCTTCAATAAACTGAATCTTCATTTACTCCCCCGGCCGGGCGTGATATTCATTTAGATTTCTACATTAGTGCGATAACGGAAGAAATATTTCAGACGCATAATAAAAATAAACGGTACAGTAATATAACTGACGCCGAATCACTTTCGTTAAAAAAGTTATCGCAAGATAAAGATATCATTATAAAGAAAGCAGACAAATCAAATACGATAGTAATAATGAACACTGCAGATTACAAAAGGGAGGTTTTACGGCAATTAAAAGACGACAGGTATTATGAAAAATGCATAGCTGAACCTATAGAAACGACAGGAAAGAATATTTCAGAATGTATAGAGGATATAAAAAAGAATAATATTCATATCACGGATGAGTTTGATACTTTTCCAGTGAACATGCGCACACCATATTTCTATGTTTTGCAAAAAATACATAAACCTCCAGATCATAATTTACCGCTGCTTTACCCAGGTCGACCTATTGTCTCTGCATATAACTCTCCAACAGAAAATATCTCAAAGTATATTGATTATATACTTAAACCACATATGTTAAATTTGCCATCGTATGTGAAAGATACCACCGACTTTATAAATAAGGTGAGGAATATTAAAATTAAGAGTAGTACATCATATCTAGCAACTCTAGATGTATCATCTCTATATACTAACATTCCCCATAATGACGGCATAAATGCTTGTAAATTTTTCTTGCAACAAGATGGACACCACAACAAATTGTCGAGTGATGAAATTGCTCGTTTATTGAAGCTTGTACTTGAAAATAATTATTTTGAATTTGACAATGAATTTTACCTACAGAAGATGGGTACAGCAATGGGAAGCTCGATGGCGCCTACCTATGCGTCATTATTCATGGGAAAACTTGAACAGGATTTCATCAAGACATGTAAAATAAAACCCTCTGTATGGTTAAGATTTCTTGACGACATCTTTATTATATGGGATCATTCACTTGAAGAGTTAGAAACATTTATCGACAACTTAAATAATTTTCATCCGAATA
>CM037777.1:72170205-72220205 GCA_021229015.1 Solen grandis
GCATCAGTCTGGCCACATAGAAATGCTGGATGTCCTTCGTGCCATCTGCAGCCTGCTCCCACAGACTGTTGGTCCCAGGGCCGGAGTAGTTGACCATCCCCAGCCTGGACTTACACAGTGCGACCTTCTGATGTACCTCACAAGGATACTGTAACACAATAAGTACAGCTGATACTGCTGAGGTGTCTGCTTCACTGATACATCCAGATGTTCTCTCTACAACTTTTAATCCTTTTTAATGTCTGATTAGAATCATTTATAACAACAACTTTATAAGAATGTACATTTTTACAATTAATCATAAGAGTCACTAGGGAGTGACAAATAAGCAACTCTAACAAAAGTGAAACTCTTACTTGAATTCATAAATACTGATTTTAACTTAATCAAATACAAATCGAGGGGTGAGAGCGAAAGGCTAAGTGCATATTATATATATGTATATATGGACTTAGCCTATTTGATCTCATCCCTCCAAATGCAAACATGATAAAATGAATTTAAGATTGTAACATGAATATGTGGCAGTTTCTTCATTAAAAAAAATAAATTCAAATTTGAGGATATATTTCAATATGTTGATTTTTGAAAGAAATCATAGTGACCTCTTGCATGAGCAGATGGTTGACCTTTTCTTCCAGTCTCTTCATCCTGTCTTCATCAGTCAAAGTGGTCAGTAGGCAGGTGTCCTGAAGGCTGAAACACAATTGGGTCCCATATCACAGGCACATCTGATTTACTATATCCAAGTAAGAATAACAGCATATGGGTGTACTAGTCTGATTGTTTGTTTTGTTGAGATCAATGTCTAACAGACAGAATTTCAGTCATTTGGAGACTACCAGTATGTCTAGTTGAGACAGATATACAGCGCTGCCACAATGCAGTATCACGCCCTAAACATAAACATGTGGTATGATACTATTTCTACTTAATTTAACACCAACTTTATGTCTTGTTGTTCACTTTACACATTTACAGTTGTTTTTTTTGTTTTTTTTATTTGTTTTGTTTTTACTGGGTTAAAAGTCCCACCAACAGTATTTCAGTCCTTTGGTGAAGATGTCTACTTGAGACAGATATAGTGCTGCAACACTGCAATATCAGGCCATTGACATGTGTACTGTTCTAAATTTATTAAAAACAAGGGCAGTTTGAATGACAACCCAATCCTCATCTGTATAAGATAAATGGAAAGGGAATAATTTATCATTCTAAAAATAAAATTTTAAATAACAGTAACAACAATGATACATGATAAGAGGATTCACATCATTTTGTGTGCCCAAAATGTGTCCAGCATCTTGTCTTAATATGATAAACATCCAAATTTCAAGAAAATCCTTATAGGATATAGGGGATATTATATAATGTGAACATCTGACCCAAGTTTCATAAATATCTTTCAAGGGGTTTAGAAGAAGTTGAGCAGACATGACTTAGTTACTAAGGGAAGGACAAACAGAAGGACGCATGATAGAGGTCTATCCAAGGAATATTTGTGTATTTATTTTTATTTTACTAAGGACAGTGGTTGTGGAGGAGAATATTTTTAATGTTTTCATCTGATTTTTCTTTTCACTGACATAACATCCAGACTTCTTGTAATGTTGAAGGAGCATCACCCAAGAAACATGCCAGTAAATTTTTGCTGACAATGACAAAAGATGGACAATGACAGGTCACAATAGCTCAACATGTGAACCAGTGAGCAAAAAATGAACCCTGTGTACAATGGTATTACTTTTGAGTTGTTTTGTTCCGTTTGGCTTCCTTCCGTTTTTTCACATTCTGAAGCTTGGCCTCCTGGTCAGAGTGTGTCTCCGCCATTGAGGATGATATTGCCATGGCAACTTGAATATCCTCCTCAAACTGACTGTAAAAGAGAGCATTAAGGGATACATTGCCTTCCCATAATATCACAGCATTCTTTATTTATAACTGGGTTTTGTACCAACCCTACATGGAAGTCCACTATAACCATACATAATACTTAAACAATTTTGCCCTTCAGCACAAATATTTTACTAAAACTAAGAGAGTATATACAGATAAACAACTCCTTTTTGAATTTTTGCGAAAAGGGCTTTTAGATCAAATTGCAATAATGTAGTGATGTTGTATTTCTTTGTGATTTTAGTTTATTTATTGGGTTTAACGTCCCACCGACAGTATTTCAGTCATTTGGAGATGATGTCTACTTGTGACAGATACAGTGATGCCACAATGTAGTATCACGCTGTAGACATGTGGCACGATACCACACCCAGTCACATTACCAAGCAGTCCTGGAACTACTCTTATATGCTGAGCGCCAAGCAAGGGAGCTATACAAGTACCATTTTTTACAACTTTGGTATGTTGCGACCGGGGATTGAACCCATGACCTCCCAATTCCTAGGCAGACGCTCTAACCACACTGCCATCAGGACCAGTTTCGTGATTTGGATGAAGCCCTTGGGGTGAAAATTCAAAATCAGGTTGTTTATTTGTGGGTTTAACATTGCTCCCTATATGGGACTTTTACATTGATATATGTTAGAGAGTATACAAGCGAGATTACAATGTACAAGTACCCTATAATTTTCTGGAATCACATATTGTCACAGTAAGACACATATATATAAGATGGAAAAAAAATTCAAAAAGAACAAACAAAATACATACTCTTTTGGTTCTTTCACGACTTTCCTCTTTTTTGAAGCTGGTGGTTTCTTCTCAATTTTTTTACTGTCAAGAGATGGTATGTAATGAGACAAAATTGAATTGAATACTCATTATTAATATTCCATTAAAACTCGAATCATTCCTTAAAGGTAAGTGTGAAAAACTGTCACTCTATCACATGAAGAAATTCACATTATTCACATGACTAAACAAGAGGGCCATTGAGGCCCTGAATCGCTCACCTGAGTATAGAGTTACCCAAGGAAAATCTGTACTAAAACATTTTGAAATCTGGGAGAGTAGTTTTGAAGGAGATGATTTTTAAAGTTTTCATAATTCATTTCTTTCCACTGCCAATGCAAGCAGTGTTCTACATGGAGCAAGTTTATCTTATCAACTTTTGTGAAGGTTACCCAAGGATCATCCCTGCACAGTATAATTAAATTCTGTCCAGCGGATTCAGAGGAGATGTCGTTTAAAGTTTTCACTGTATACATATATGGCAAATTAGCCCCGCCCCTGGTGGCCATGTTTTTTTACGGATCGGAATAATTTTAGCAATCTTGGTAGAGGGTTACCAAAGGAACATCTGTTCCACAACATTTTGAAATCTGGCCAGTAGTTTTGAAGGAGATGATTTTTTAAAGTTTTCATATTTTTTTTCATTCTGTTGCCATGGCAACCGGAGTTCTAGATGGATCAAGTATCAAGTCTATTTTAGCAACTTTTGTGAAAGTTCACCAAAGGATCATCCCTGCCAAGTTTAATCAAATTCTGTCCAGCGGTTTCAGAGGAGATGTCATTTAAATCAAATTGTTGATGGACAACAACGGACGTAGGCTGATCACAAAAATTCACCTTGAGTACGTTGTGCTCAGGTGAGCTAAATTAGAGAAAAAAATATTCTAAATTTTTCAAACTTATTCCCAGCTCAAACTAAGAGCACACTAGCTAGAAGGAACCAGGCCTTTAACTTGCATCAGTACAATATCAAGTAACTAACCATTTAGTTCAGAGGATAACAAAATAACTACGAAGACAAGAGCAACCCTATGACAATTCCATTAAAATTTTATTTATTGTCGAAAACATGTTTTACAAAACAGAAAACATTATCTTTGAATAGCTATTTACCGACAATGCCAAGGCTCGACTGTTGTTGTTTATTTTTTAAAAAAGGGGAGATAAATTTGGCAAAATGGACCTAGGAATTATGCTCTTCATAAAAATGTAGCCCTTGTGATAGTGAACAAGTATGTGAGGTTTAATGACAAGGTTTAAATTTTTCACTGTATTTTTTTTTTAAAAGGGAGACTTATTTTTGACAAAATGGACCTAAGATTGGAATGTAGCCCTTGTGATGGTAAACAAGTTTGTGAAGTTTCATGTCAGAAGGATTAATAGCATAGAAGTTATGGGCAAGGTTAAGGTTTTTCAAGATGACACCAATGATGACACTGACAATGGCACCAGAGTGATGACAATAACTTGACTCTTTTCTTTTGAATAATAGACAAGCTAAAAATAACATCAAATGATTACATGCAGCACTGTTCTGTTATAAAGTTTTGCTTGTAACTAAGCAAGAGTGGAACACATGTGTCACCTGCTGAAGCGTGACAGAAAGGTGTGACAGACGGATGGACGGACAGACAATCAACAACCAAGTGATCCCTATAATGTGTCACCTCTGCTTACAGCAGGTGACACAAATATTCCTGCAGAGGACTTATTTCTAAGTGGCATCAAAGATGATATCATATAACATTCATAAGTGTATATGTGACAAATTCTTCTTGGGGTCAATCTTAATGTATTCTATGGTTGTGATTGCCTTCCTTTTGTTAACCATGTAGCATTTAAGTTGAACTTAGAATTTCTTGTTAAAAATATGAAGTATATGCAGTAAATCATATATTCTATCCTCATCAACAACAG
Organism: Solen grandis; assembly: GCA_021229015.1. Lineage (NCBI taxonomy): Eukaryota > Metazoa > Mollusca > Bivalvia > Adapedonta > Solenidae > Solen > Solen grandis. The sequence continues at coordinate 72,174,811 of CM037777.1, forward strand.
TTTTGCCTAGATATGCTACGCTTATACTTGGATATTCCAACAGTCACAGAACAATGCACCTCTCTTTTGAATAATGTATGTATAGACCCATGAGTCCCTGTGTACCTGAGGGCTGGAGGTAGGATCCCGGAGGCGACCATGTTCTGTCTCTCTGTCTCCTGGTCCCGGACCAGCTGCAGCATCCTGTCTGTGGCCACACCCAGGCTCTGACTACATTTCTTCAGGTGGCTCACACGTGCCTGCACCACACACACATAATACATTGTCTTACTGAGACAAGAGCAGTGTTATGATGTTCGAAAACAACAAGTAGATGCTAAACCTAACAAAGGAGTAACAAAGCTATGTTTTGATTCCAAGCTTTAACAGTAACTGTAACAGTATCTGGCCTGTGAATATGAAATAACTTCCGGATTTGTGTAACTGGGTATAGTATCATGTCACCTTGTCTATGCAGGCCTTTCCACAGACGCAACAAGCGCCCCGGGGCCGGGGCGCCTGAATTTTGAAATCAGAGTCACCGGGGCGCCTAAAATCTCAATCAGAATCACCGGGGCGTCTGAATTTGCCTGCTTACCAAATCATACCTTGCCTCGGTAACAGAGAACCACGCTTTCGCGTCTTGTCTCGCAACTTCCAAGCATGACACCAGTACACACACCTACATGATGCTGTCAGACAGTGTCTTGTATATGATGCTTATCAGTACCCTCCAAAGTGTGAAGACAGTGGCCTAAGGAAACAAGTTGAGGGTTGAAAGTGAAACTATGCTAGGTACATAAGAACATACCAGCACTTAGCATTGTTTTGCTCTTAACCCTCGATGTTTACGCGCCATATGTTGAAGTCAAGTTGATTTAGTATGCGGAGTACAGTCCAGATATCGGTTTTGCATTTAAGAAATATGCAAGTCACAATACATCAAACATATTTCCAACTGTTAGAAATATTATTTGAAATGAATGTTTGGCAATCGTGCATAAAAACGTGATGAATCATGAAAATCTGAGTAAAGGAGGAACGCATGTACTTTGATCGAATTACAAAGACATAAACGTAACCCATGGTTATAGCATTAAGGAAAAAAAAAAAAAACCTTCCCCCACGTTATTTCATGAATTCAATGCAAGTTGAAACCTATCATTTATATCTATTCTCTTTTTTTCTTCTGCAGTCACAGACACAACATTTATTAATGAAACTACTCATCATAAACATCGTATTACAGCTCAGGTTAAAGATGCTTATTTTGTGTGTTAACTCAATAAATGATAATATCATAGAGGTATTTAATATGGATTGAATTATGCATAAAAAAGGTGCACCTATTACTTTGTTAATATGGTAATGAATTTTCAACTATGCTTATGTAAGTAAATTATATGCTCGCTAAACTCTTCAGAAACGAAATGCATAATAATTATCATATTTTGACTTTAAAACTTAAGTTGTAAAGATTTTTTTTTCAAAACACAAGAGTCAAGTAAAAAAAATAAATCAGATTGAGCAGCCCCTTTCGAAAATATCTGTAGAATTAGAACTGTGTTTATAAGAAATATGATATGGCTGTAACGCAAGTGAGTCAACTCGTTGAAGATTATGCGTGAAATTGTGAGCAAAACACTTTTGTACGAAAACTTTGAATTCAAATAAAATTCGAATCACGAAATAAAATTCATATAACAAGTTGACTTTTAACCAATTATCTAATATATATATTCTCCCCCTTCTGTTATATAAGTAAATGGAGAGGAACATTATCTACCAGTCAAGTAATAACTTTCGATTTATTAATGACAGCATTTAAAGTGAAAATTAAATAAAATATATATGTTGTTGTTTTTTTCAATGAACCAGTAATGGTAATAAAAAAGTCACTAAAATCATGAATAAGTCAATGCCACCCAGCGTCCCCCTAGACAGACTTTGAAAGGTGCGAAAATGGGGGACTTCGGCACTAATCAAGATTAATTGGCGCCAATATGTAACGATGGCAAACTGACACTTCCCGTTGTGTACCGGGTACTATGATGTTCACATGACATTCGGTACTCGAAAATGTATATAAATTCAAATGAAAAGGTAAGCAATCGTCATTGTGCGTTATCTTCCGAAAATTACGTCAATTTCTTCTCCGCTCTTTTGGATAAATTATTAGTGCTGGATAATCTGATTCGATATTGTGATTGTGCATGATTAAACTTGAAAAGTGTTGCAATGGCTGGCCCACGGGGTAAAAAGAGACCTTTCCCTGACTCTGGAACTATCACAAGGTTTTTTAGTCCAAGGACAGTGGAAGTTCCGTGTTCAAATGAGACTGAGAGTGTTAGTGCACGTGACAATAAAGGTGATCGTGTTTCGGAGCCTCCAGCCAAGATTCAAAGACTTCCAGACAGGAAAGAGAGGCTTTCTGGTTTCGACCCAGCATGGGAACGGTGTCACAAAAGCAAAAGACGTGCGCTGGCTGTCCCATGACAAGGCAACAACAACACTGAGGAAGTGTCTTCCATCTGTCTACGCTAGTTTGGAGAGGGAGGCATCAGAACGAAATGACGTGAAAGCTATCGGCCTGTCCGTCTTCACCCAAGACTTCAGGTTTGTGTTGTCTATTCACATTATGTGCGACATATTGCCACACCTGTCCGAACTGTCGAAGGCCATGCAAACCAGAGACGCGGTGTTTACGACTGTAAAGCCACTAGTCCGCGGAACACTGACTGTCCTGCGAGGCCTAAGAAGTGAGCCCGGTGAGCACTACAGATCCGCCGTCAGCCGAATTGAACAACTCAGCAACGACGGCTTCAAGGTAAAGATACCAGGCGACGGACAGATTGAGGACTACCGCGCAACTGTCTACAAACCATTCCTGGAAGCTGTGATCAGAAACGTTGAGGACAGATTCCCTGACCTACCGCTTCTCCAGAAATTCCAAGTATTCAGCGCCAGAGACATGCCTGACGGAGATATAGGAACTTGTGGAAAGCCCTGTACTACACCTAGTCACATTATCCTGACACTGGGCCAACCAGTCTTGGAATTACCCTTATATACTCCAAACAATTCTATTAAATATGCGAAACAATAGTAATGAGTTGTTGATATATTCTATTCCTAATTTGATTCATTCCCTTCTCATCCCATTGGCCATGAAAGGAACAAAGAAGGAAAGAACAAGCATATACAAACAAAACAACAACAACTTTACACGAAAAGCATTTAATTTTCTTAGAGGACATTTGTCTATATACTTTTAATCTGTATCAGCATCGAGTTAAATAACAGTAATTTTTATAAAACGTGAACTGTGTTCAGCCAGAGTGACGCAACTTAAACACGCGGGAGCCTGGCATATTTTCAACACAGTTCAATGTCATTTCCAGTAAAATGATACTCAAAGATACCGTCTCCGAGTAAGATAAAAGGATACGGTAATGTGCATTTCAAACATAGAAAGAAAACTGGTCAATGACATTACAAACAAAAGCATTAGGTTAGTGCGAAAGTTAAACCGGAACCGTTAAAATGTGTAATGTTCGTCGACGGACATTATGACGTCGGCGAGAAGTGAGCATACATAACACTTTCATTAACAACCTGAAAAAAATAAAATAAAAAAAAGAAAGAACAAAAAAGAAAAAAAAAAGAAACAGAAGAAGTCTAAAAAAAACTTGTCTCAATATAAATAATGGTTATAGTTATGAAAATGATTATCATTCTTAACGTTGGGTTGATATACATCCCCGGAAATATTGAGTTACCGGGGCGCCTTACCAAAATCCTGTGGAAAGCCCTGCTATGGTATACCTAAATGTGCAGTAATAATCATTTTCTTGCAAATAGTTTGAATTTATATGAATATGAACAGATTAAAAAACAAGGCTGTCCAGTGGGGTTTTTTTTACTTTTTTTTTGTTATTATTTTTTATCTGTTTTTAAAGCCGATAATCTGCTATATTCCTAATGCCAGAAAGTATATATTTTTCCCTATTAGAATGGAAAAATTCCTAATATATTTACTAGAGAAGAAAAAAAGACTGGGCATACATTTTAACTATGTAAACTCAGAGGATTGTTTATGAAAAAACATGTATGGTTGGGATGACAAAAACTTAGACTTTCCTTGAAGCCCAATCTGAGTACTCTAAGTTTGGGAACACCCTTGATTTTTGAGAAAATAATCATTTTTTGATGACTCTTGAGTTTTAATTTGATATTGCTGACTTATTACAAGAGTGTTGCAAAAATCATAGATATGGCTCCATAGGTATATCTATCATTTTAAGACTGTTTATCGAAGCATGTAGGTTTACATACCATATAATCACTTGATCAAAAAAAGGAAAAAATTGGGTGTTCCTTAGTTTTGGAATACTGTTTTAGTGATCATCTTTTTATGACTAGTTTCAGACAAAGAAAAAGATTTTCAAGTGACTGAAAAAAGTTACTACAGTAACCAGGTTTGCACAGCTGCCTGTATCACACACCGTCTGAACCTTGAAGTGTTTGCCACACATAGGACAATCCAGCACATATGTCCGGGCAGTCTCCAGGAGTTCTGCTTCCCGCTGGGCCAACCCTACCTTTTCCTCCTCCAGGTCAATACACCTGTAATAGTTGGGGACAGTGTCAACAGTCTACTATTTAATAGTTACATTGTGGTCCAGTGGTAATGTACCCATTTGGAATCAGACAGTTGTGGATTTGAGCCCGTTGGAGTAAGGATTTTTCATGACCTTCCCAGGCACAAAGTATTGGTAGTAAACTAAAAGAATGGGGTGAAATGTATGGCAATCAGATACATGCTAACGCTTAACTCATAAAGACCCATTTCAACTCAATGGCAAACAGAGCCAAGAGTTGACTGATCAGAGTCTCCATTTGCTAATACAATATTGTAGCTCAGATTGTACATAGTCACCATGGAAGAGAAAAATTTATTGTTTCATATACCATTTTAAATTCAGTAAATTAATACTGATCAAGTCATAAATGTGTGCATGAAGGCTTATTTGTGTCAATTTAAAAACAAGTTCTTACAATTTATATTTATCCCTCTCAATGGTTCTTGGGTTGGACCAGTAGTTTGAAACTGAGAAGGTCATGAAAAATACTTGCCCCAAAGGGGCTCAAATGCACAACCATCAGATCTGCAATCAGGTACATTACCACTGGGCTACAGTGCTCCCCATATGTACATGAAAATTCGTGGATTAAAGGGTTAATATTGATTTTTTACCAACAGTAAAATTGGTCCTGTAGTTGAAGAAATCACAAGGGAATTATATTCTCTACATGTAGTCTGGACTCTAAATGCTAGCTACCTAAAACATGTTGGCTGCTTGTTACAAGTAACCATGTAGAGACTATCCTGTATAGGAAAAGTTTGTTTGAATGAAGTATAGTTACCTACATAGCTATATATGTATATAGTATGCAATCTTAATTGAATATACTGTTATCTTTCTTACAGTATTTATGGTACAGGGATAAGAAATGATCATTTTTGCCAAATGAAATTAAATTCTAACCAATGGTTTCAGAGGAAAAAGTATGTGAGTTTTCTTTTAATAATATTCGTTTGGATGCCATGGCAACCAGAGTATTGAGTATTGACCAAGGTTATTTCAGCAAATTTTGTGGAGTGCTACCCAAAGATCATTCCTTCCTAGTTTCAGAGGAGTTCCTTTAGAGCAAATTGTTGACAACACACTTAATTAATAAAATAATGCACATTCGATAACATAAGACGACAGACACAGGGAGATCAGAATAGCTTACTACATGAGAACATTGTGGTCTGGTGAGCTAAATATGAGAATCAGCATCAAAGTTGTATCACTGACAACAGTATTTTGTATTTGGCGTTATGTTGTAATGTTTACCTGTTGACATGCTGAAGTCTACGTTGTGAGTTCATGTGACTTAAGGCTTTCCCACACACCTGGCATGTCATCTCCTCCACCTCTTCCCCTAAAACATAATATAAACACATGCAAGGAAAAATTTTACACAAACAAGAAATATCACTGAAGGTGATTCATACCCCAACACTGAACATAAAGCCTTATCAATCAAACAAGTTATTCTTAGCAAATTCAAAGTCAAAAAGGGGCCATATGTTAGAAATTTACAGATTTTGCTCAAAATCAAACTTGGCTTTCTTCTAATAGAGATAAATATGTGTACTAAAACTACCTAAATCCCTTGAAATAATGACGAGTTATGAATGGGACAAGTTATTTTTCCCCATAAAATCTAAGTCAAAAGGGGCAAAAACTGTATAAAAAATTTACAGATTTTGACAAATGAACTTGGCCTTCAGTTTACTGAGATAAACTAGTGTACCAAAAATGATCTAAATCTGTCATTTTGTTCAAGAGTTACTGATTGGACAATTTCCGACAAAGCAAACAGGCCAAACAATGAACAGAAAAAGCCAACTCCTAAACTCCTCATCCCCATTTTATGTAGTGGGGATGTAATCATAAACGATGGAATTATATACAAACATCAGACATAGGAGGGGTAAATACACAGTGAAAAACACATTAACAGAGATTTAACTCATACCACATAAGTAAGTAATTTCTCTTTTTTATCACATACTGATTTATATGATGGAAATATCTTAAGCCATAAAAATTACTCATGTGTTGATCATGTTATACACATTCATACTTTTGATAAGTTATGCTGACTGTAAAATGTGTTCTCATGGAGTATGCTGTCAGTCTGATCTGGTTTTCCTTTGATATAAAACATTGCTTGTTTTTCTGATATAGAAGTATTACATAGAAAAATGAAACATCACATGGGGTTGTGGGAGGCTACAATATATATACATCCATGGCCTATGTTCTATGAATAATGGGGACTTAAACATTAATCAAGAATTTCTATAAAAAGCAAAAAAAGATCTTACATTTGCCAACTTAGAGTAGATGGTTAACTCCTTAGGTCAATGGTCCAATAGGCAAAATTAACATACCCAACTGTGGATCCTGATGGTTGTGAATGTGAACTGCATTGGGAACAATTCATGACCTTCTCAGGCACTTACCAGTAGTACTGTTCCAGCCCAGGAAATGTCGAGAGGGATTCATTTAAGTTGCTTTTATGCTTAGGAAAACAGAGTCACCACAGACCACCTAGTATCTTTTAAATCCACAAGACTTACCCTGTACTTACCCTGCTGCTCTTTTAGACTCCCCTCTCCAACATCTACACCTCCATGTCTGGATGAGCCATCCCCTCTTTTCCTTTTTGTGTCACCTGCTCCACGAAAAGTTGCCCCATCTTGAAACTCACATGTTTCATTCAAATCTAAATCACTGGTGGCTAAAGCTAAACCTACTTTGTTACTTTTATCTCCTCTCTTACTTTTGTCAGTCAAAGACTTCACATCCTTCTGACTTTTTCTGTCTCTGGACATCTTTCAAGTTTTAAAGATCTGATTATAAATACCATCAAAATAAGAATAATTCAAAAACAATAATATATAAAACTGAAGAAATTGTATGAGCTATAGATCCTTTAAGTACTGGAGAGCTAGTCATTCTTGATCATTTTTTCCTCTTTCAAAGCACGCAGTCTGGCCTCCATCAACTTTTGGCGGTGTTCAGACTCACTTATCTTCTCCTTTTCCAGCTTTAAAATCTTCTGAGCGACATCATTTTTACGAAAATACATGCTGAAAATAAAAAACATTATAAGGACAGTTGACATTTGTATAAGTAAATAGAATAATACAAACAATACAAAAGCCCCCTGACTACTATTTTTTAAATTCACATGTCAAGCTCAACTTAATTCAGTCTAAATCTATACTTTATATTACAGGATCTACAGTACCCCTGATTTTTTTTAAAACTAAGCAAATATATGCATTAAAACTATTCGGAAATATATGATCATGTTACAGACAGACATGTGACACACACATAATGATCACAACAGCTCTCGTTAGGCATAATGTACTGTATTCATTATGAGCTATAGTATAAAAACAAGGCCATGTGGAACTAGAGCTGGATCCTTCAGCATAAGAGGAAAGTGGAAAGGGAATCATTTATCAATCCTAAACTAAAATTCTAATACAACTAATAAATATATGCACTTAGCCTAGTTTCACTCTCACCCCTCGACATGTACCGGTAGTACAAAAAAAACCCTGAATCATTACATTTTATTTCTTCAGTGTTCCATCAATATGATGTCCCTGCATGTCATCTCAATGTGTTAATATCTGATAAGTCTAAGTATAGTGAATAACTTTAAATAGTTTAATAAATCATATGAAATTGTAGAACTTTTGCATGCCAAAAATGTGGTTCTGTTTCTGGTCTCAATTGGAAAAATATCTGACCCAAATTTAAAGAATATCTTGACAAGTGGTTAAAGAGATTTAGAGCATACAGGAAATATATGACTCAAACATTTAATCAAGAACTGTGACCTTCACCATGAAGTTGTGCAGCTAGAAAATGGGATCTGTACATTACTTTAATGGGGTCAACATCTGACCCAAGTTTCATAAATATCCTTCAATGGGTTTATGGAATGGACACAATTTTGTTACGGGAGGAAGAATGGACAGAAGGAGAGAGATTTTTCTTATAATCCCCTAACCTTTCGCCAAGGGGAGAAGGGGTCCACTCAAACAAAACAACATGTATATACTGCTCAAAATGATTAACAAAATATTCAGCTGGTACTTAGTCAGAAGTTTTGGAGACAAAGTGTGAACAAGAATCTGTATGTACAAATAAATTAGGTTGCTTAAATAAACTAAATATCATAACCATGTTATAATACATCCCAATCAAATATGACAATAATATGTACAACTTAACTATCAATTCTGTGAAGATTCATCCAATTCAAGCCTAATAAAAAGGTTGAATTTCTGTCAATTGAAAATGACTTGCAAGACTGACTGACACTCACATTGCTACCAGATCGATGAGCGCTGATCCCAGTACTATACAACCAATGATCTTTATCCTCCACTTCCATATGGGCGTTCCCTGCATGTACTTGTCATGCTCAACCTTGCGTCCAAATTGTTCCGGTTTCATCCTGTCTTGCACTTTAGTGGGGACGAATAATGATGATTAAACAATAGCATATCACAGATACATTCATGTTGGTCATAAGCAGTCCTCAATTATGCCAAACTCCGGATATTATGATATTTAAAGTGTCAGAGAAAGATCAATTACTTAAAGAAAGGATTGTATTAATTTAACACCAACATTAGAAATAATAGAAATTTACAAATATCTTTTATTTGAAAAAAGTCATGACAAGAAATAAGATAAGCTTAGTCCTTTACTTCATATAGACTCATTTTGGCACATAGGCAAACAGAGTAGACCCAGATCTGGGCCTCCTCCGTTTGCTCATACAATATTGTAGCTCAGTTTCTAAATTCTACACAGTCATCTGTGGCAAAGAAAAATCCATTATTTCAAAAACCATTTAAAAATCAATCAATTAATATTCATCAAATTATAAATCTTAACATGAATATTCAGAGGTAAAGGGTTAAACGTACATAAACACAGAGCAAAATGTAAATGGCAAATCAACTGAACATACCCAGATTCAATATGTAACATTAAGAAGAGTAACTGTACATGGGGTCATGGATCTGTTTTAAACTGTTTACAAAAATACATGCACCATGTTATGCACCATGTTAAAGAGGAATACTGGGTATTATTATTCCGTGACAGAAATAAAGGTTCTGAAAGATGAGAATAGCAAAAGGCATAGTTTATAATACATGTACAGTATAAAGGGATTATTTTGTGAATAAAACTGAATATCATTTTCTACCATAGTAATGTGCAAGCAGTATCCGTGAACAAATAGGACCTGTGATTTTCTTATATTGTCAAATATAACACTATATTGGAAAAAGTTTGGTTTCAACACTAACATTATGCAATCTTTGAATAAGTGAAATTTTGTCCAACACAAATGTATATAAGACAATACATGTATTATAAGCCAATCATAGGTACTTCTTGTTTGCAGATACAGCTCGCATCCCAGTATTCTCTTTTTCCAAAAATATCTTATTGAATATCTTTACTGCAAACTGTTGTGGCATTTTTGTCAATTAGGATATTGTTTGGTTCTTTAATACGTTTGCATATTTTTTCCATCAATTGATAATTCTTTCCTTATGGCACTATTTTTAGAAATCAGTTGGGATTGGTCCACCAAATGAACCCCTTTCCCTTGGAAACAATAATTCACAGTGAAATTTTCTAAAACATTTCGATTGATAAATTTGCCCAACAATGATTAATGATGCTGTTACTACTGGTCATGTGTCACTAAGTATTTGGCTGATCAACTCCAATGTACACAATCGCACTTAATCAGTAGCTATGACACTTGACACAAGATGATATAAATTTAGCACCATCACTATTAAATCACACCTGTCAGTAACACCGTGTTTTTCGCTCAGTTCATTGGTTATCCTCTATTTATGTGGCATCATGGTCAGGGGATGTCCCTGGTGCAACATCTGTCAAAAAGACACAAAACTTGTATTAAAATATACAACTCTTTTTCTTCATTATATTTACATTCCTTCAAAAAACTAAAGATTATGTGCAGGTGTCAGTATAAAATAAACTAGAAATGTGTCCAGAGGACACAGATGCCCCCAACAATTGCATTTTCCAAAAACATGGGCCAACACCCAGGAGCCCAAGTCATGTCCTGAGTAATATATCCATGAAGTTTAAAGTCCGTAGCACAAATACCTTCAGAGTTAAAAAAATAAAAATACCCAGGTGCACAAGTTCATGTCCTGAAAAATATATTCATGAAGTCTTAAGTCTGTAGTACAAATACTTTCAAAGTTATATGCATCACAAGCATAAAATTCCATATTTTTCAAAAACAAAGGCCCATAACTCTGTCAACTTTAACTAAGGTTCGATAAAAATACCCAGGTGCACAAGTTAATGTCCTGAATAATAATTCTTTTTCTTCATTAATTATTCACTCCCTCATAACTGAGGTTGATTCAAAGGTGCTGGTTAGGTATATAAACAAACAATATGTGAATATTATATGTCAGCACATGACAGGGCCTTTTTTCCAATTTTGGGGAAAGCGCCCTAGCCCTTTTCATGGGGAAAATAGCAAGCCACTTGTTTACAACTTATTAAGGGATTTTTTTTTTTACCATATTCATAAATATAAGCATAAACTGGTCTTGGCACAGCAAGACATACTAGAAACTAAATATAAAGACTAATCAAATATTTTGTTTAAGAATCAATAGAGTTAAACAGAGTTAAATTAGCGTCATAATATTGTTCTCTAGGTTTCTCAATGATCAGCTACCTCCTTAATGGGGAATTTTATTTAAGAGTGGGGAATTTGAGGACTATTTTTGAGGAAAAAAGGTGGTTATTTGGCTTGGGGAAGCAGCCCTTTACCGGCTACAGTTAAGAAGAGTAAAAAGGCCCTGCATGATATCCGAGTGAAATGTTAAAATTGTGTACAGAAACTGAAAATTTAAGGAGTGATGTACACAGTAACAGGCATTATGACAATGGCCTTAAAAGCATCAACTGTACTGGATTGGTGAACAGCAGCAGGCAGCAAGTTCCAATGAGTAAGAGTTCTGGGGTAAAAGGAATATTTCTATGGGTCTTTAGAAGTTGATAGTTGTTGAAAGCAATGTGCACTTCTCTGTCTGGTTCTAGGGTCAGTAGAAACAAGTAAATGCTCTGAAGAGATGGCAACATAACTATGGACAATTTTATAGAACATTATAAGACGGGCTCTGGTTCTTCAAACTTAGAGAATTGGCCAACTAAGAGAAGATAGCACAATTGTAACTGAGCTGGTATTATGATGGCAACCAGAAACAAACCTTGCTGCCCACTGCTGCACTTTCTCAATCTGGTCTTCTTGGCCTCAGGCAAAGGGGTCCCATATAGTTGATTTGGCCTAACTATGGCCTTATAGGCATCATCTTAAGCAGGGAAAGAGTTAATCTTCATATTTCTTCTAAGAAATCTAAGTGATTGATTTGCTTTATTTTTCTTTTTATTTATTATGGGAGGTCCTAACTCTGCCCCTGTCCTAACTCGCTAGCTTCCTTTTCTTTATTGTAGTCTCAAAAGATTTTATCACACGCGCAAGCGACTGTGAGAATTTTTTTACTATATGTTTCAGTAAAGAAACTCAGATGAATTTTGTACGAAATGTTGATTCAAACAGATAAATATTGTGATTTTTTTTTTACCTCACTCAATGTGAATTTGATAGAATTAACTGGTATATGAACAGTTTCTATTCTATGTATTGTATTTATTTTGCATTTCCGAATTAAATCTTAGAGGGGCGCAGTTTGGGCACTGGAGGATATTTTACTTTCATATTGTCACATAGTAAATATTTCATTTTTTCTTTCAAGTAAAATAATTTCAGTTGAAGTACTCTGATAAGGTACATAATCATACAATTTTATTTATCATGTAAAGATGATTTGGTTTGATCTTCAACCAGAACATACTTATTACTAGTCCAACCTAAGCCGACGACAAACCGCGAAAACTGATTGCATTTACTCACCTTGTTGCTTCAAGCTAGAGTATTTCCAAACAGGTATAACAGTATGAAGAATTAGACTTTCATAACTGTATATTGTAATTTATTTCAAATTGTTTGATTAGTTTAGGTGTATTTTATTGTTTGACTCCGCTCTTGAAAATAACTTTCTTTCAATTAGAGGACAAACGGTGCGCTGTGAGATACACAATGTCATCTGAAATGTTAAACATTTCTCACTTGAAGCAAATAGGGGGGGGGGGGGGGGTACAAAGTGCACGTAAGTCTTTGAATCCATAGACATATGCTGCATATGTCTGTGTTGAATCTAATCGGCAATCGGTCATATTCGTGATAATAGAAGTCAAATAACATGTAAATGGGAGATTAAAATTCAAAAATCAGTTTACATTAACGGTCTGAGATTTTTACAACAAACTTGCAATTTGGGAAAACTATACAACAGAATTCCGTTAGGCCCATCTACATTTTATCAGAGATGTGAATATTAGCCCCGTGACTTTGTTTATGAGTCGAAGAATCTTAAACGCGAAAATCACGAAATCGCAACAGTACGATGACGAAAACGTAAAAACTACAATGGGGTAAACGCGAAAATTCGACGGCGAAAACACGATGATGAAAATGCGATATAATTTCACATTTTCATCATCGTAACGAACGTTGTACTTTCGCTTTTTCATGTCAACGCGTCTTCGCGTTTTTGTCATCGTACTTGCGCGTTTTCGTCCTCATGTTTTCGCGTTTTCGTCATTGTACTTTCGCTTTCCGGTATGCATGCGCAGTAATTTTGAGAGAGACTACGCCTACAACGAAATATCCGTCTTATTTAGACCTACAGACTTACTGAATAAGCAGATAATTATGTGTTACGGCTTATTATTAAATGATAAAGGTAATCAGCTTAATTAGCGAGACAACTATAATGTACGCAGATGATGTATTCCGTCTATACAATCTTCATAACTACATATTTATTGATGAATGTTATTTTAAATATATATATATATATATATATATATATATATATATATATATATATATATATATAACAAATATAGGCCGGACTGCTCTGCCATACATCCAATTAATTTATTTTTATTATTATCTATATGCTTAATAAATACCGGTACACTATTTCCTGAAACTTATTTAAAATGAATGGAACAGCCACACCAGTAAATATGAAGAAAAAAAATTGAAATAATCTGAAACGCGAATACACAAAATCACAAGTACGCGGATGAAAACGCGAAAACAAGGTGATGAAAACGCGAAATCACGATGATGAAAAAGCGATATTCTATCGCACTTTCATCAGCCTGTTTCGCATTTTCACGTTGTCATCATCGTACTTTCGTGATTTCGCTTTTTCGTCAACATATTTTCGCATTTTCGTCATCATACTTTCGTGATTTCGTGTTTTTGCGTTTCTGAGTTTCATTTATAGGCGATGGCCCTAACGTAATTCCGTAGAAAACAAACTAGCAATGTGGATAAAAAAGAAAGATGGAGTTTCATCCTGAGAAATGCAGCGTAATGACTGTTACAAAGAGGAAACCCCCGATTAAATGGAATTATAATCGCTACGGTCATATACTTAAACATGAAACATCGACAAAATACCTTGGATGCACCATCACTAGAGATATAGACTGGAGCGAACATATCTAAAACATAACAAGCAAAGCCAGTCGAAGCCTGGGATTCTTGCAACGTAATTTACGTATCAATTCTAAAACAACCAAGAACTTTAGTTAGAAGCCTGTTATAATATGCAACAACTGTTTTAGACCCCAACAACTCCAAACCAAATTGATAGAATTGAAGACGTACAAAGAAGAGCCACGAGATACGGTACCAGCTGTCACAGAAACCATTTAAGTGTAAGCGATATGTTACAAGCATAAGGATGGAAAAGTCTCCAACCTAGCTAGACCTATCATGTTTTATAAAATAGTTAACAATATGGTTGTAATAAAAAAAGAAAATTATCTCCAAAGGCTAAATAGAAAATCAAGACATACAAATAATCACAACAAACTGCTACCAAAGACTGTAGGAAATGGTTGTTCTTCGTAAACACCATCAGAGACTGGAACAAACTGCCACCGAATTTAGCCTCAGCTGAGACGCTTGAGATATTCAGAACTCAAGTGACATCATTCACAAATTCCAAATTCCTGTTTTTATCCTATTTTTAACTAGGCACGTCCTGCCAGTAGATTCAATATGTTGAATGTGGGCAGTAAACGGAAGAAGAAGAAGGTGACAACTTTTTAGACTTTACATTATTACATATACTCCACACCACCGAACGTTTAGCCCCTGATGATATACATGTTTTCCTATACGTAACTACAATGTATATCTGATCTATTCACATTAATGTATAACAATTATACATACTATTTCTCTTAGTGTATTTTCGTGTTCATAACTCCCCCCTGTGTACTCCTTAATTTACATTTTTGACTAAAACATGTAAATTATAATTCAAATTATGAATTTCATAGGAAGTATTTAAATTGACTATTTGAGCTGCTCCGTAATCAATCATTACGAATATATGTATGTGCAAAAAACAGACTCTACCTTAGTATTGACAAGGACTCTAAATAACAAATAAATTGAATCCCTAGTAATGGTTAAGTAAGTCGCCATTGGTTTTTAAGTTGGCACTTTATCAGGAAGTGTCATAAATCTCATCGACAAATGAACCATCATGTATGCAGAGGCAAGTCGTGCGCATATTAAAGCATCCTACATCATCTCTATTTCTCTTTTTCTCTCTCTCTCTCTCTCTCTCTCTGACAGGAAAAAAATAATTACAAAACATATCTTCAGCCCCCCAGCCGTAACTGATGACGGTCAATTTTACAAAGTAATGCATTAATTTATCATTTTCATTATTAATTTAGCTTGACAATAATTGTCAATTGTTACATCTCCACCACAAGTTCCGCATATTGATTAATCATTCTAATACATGATGATATAACGAATAACCTTAACAAAAGGCACCTGGCCTTTACACAGTTTGTATAATCTTTCAACACTCCCAACTTCCGTATCCTGAAATGTATCTATCGAGTGATCTGAATTTTGGCGGACAATATGCTTCTTGAATCTTTATTATAAAGTAAAAAGTTGGACGATTTTACTACAATAAAATATAAATTACGAAAAATAACAAATTAAGGTTTTTATTATTACGATTTGTCGTGTAATAGAAAATTCAGGAAATCTGACACAAACGAACAAATAGAGAGTAAAGAAACGGTAATCAGTATGGATTAATACAACAGTCAAAGATTTCCGAGATAATTTGGCGTAAAGACAATCCTAGTACGCAGTGTGTGCATTCATATCAAACGACGCGGATCGATGGTCGCCTTTCATTACAGTTGGACATAAATATAGACACATGAATAGGTCGGGGTGGATAATAATATATATACGATCGGTCGTTGCTCGTCAGCCAAACGTTATTTTGTTTAACTACTTCCGAAGTGTATTCCGCTAGTATAGCAATACGTAATCCCAACATAGGATATCTTTATGTGATATTAATGAAATTATAAAGTATACGGATATATTTCCGGTGTTAATGTAAGTAGTTATTGGAAGATCATCTTATTTAGTTGTTATAAATAGCTTATAGGGGCGGACAAACAATCAAAGGTAACTGAGGAGGAACTTTCTCACAGGAGCAGATCCTAGGGTGACTTTTCTTGGGCGTTAGAAAATATTGCTCACTGAAATACATTGTCTAAATATTTACAATTTAAAAAATTGGTAAAAAATAGCATAGATATTATAATTATATAGTTGCGCATATTTGATATAATCTTGAATTCACGAACGTCGAGAATATATTGTATCATACAAATAACCTGTGTGTATCTTTACGTAAACAGCAATAATTAAAATAGAGTACTTATAGAAATCATAAATGTCTTATGTCGCATTTTTGTTTATATGTTATCTGCGGGAAAAGATCTCGCACCGTATAATTCAGTTCATCCAAGTGCATGGTTCCCGTTTTAGAAAAGTGAGCGTATGTATTTCCAAAATTCATCGTTTGACACCAACACGTAGATTCTGCGCCGTTCTACACATACCATTACGAAAGTAACTAAGGCGTAGGTATTGCACACTCTACACCATACCATTACGAGTGTAACTAAGGCGTAGGTATTGCACACTCTACACCATACCATTACGAGTGTAACTAAGGCGTAGGTATTGCACACTCTACACCATATCATTACGAGTGTAACTATGGCGTAGGTATTGCACACTCTACACCATACCATTACGAGTGTAACTATGGTGTAGGTATTGCACACTCTACACCATACCATTACGAGTGTAACTATGGCGTTGGTATTGTACACTCTACACCATACCGTTACGAGTGTAACTAAGGCGTAGGTATTGTACACTCTACACCATACCGTTACGAGTGTAACTATGCCGTTGGTATTGCACACTCTACATCATACCGTTACGAGTGTAACTATGGCGTTGGTATTGTACACTCTACATCATACCATTACGAGTGTAACTATGGCGTTGGTATTGCACACTCTACACCATACCGTTACGAGTGTAACTATGGCGTTGGTATTGCACACTCTACATCATACCATTACGAGTGTAACTATGCCGTTGGTATTGCACACTCTACACCATACCATTACGACTTGACTTGACTATTTGAGTTTACCGTCGCTTCGACAGTATTTTAGTCATATAGCGACGCCCAGCTAATTACAGGTGGGGGAAGACCCCGAATGCACGAAGGCATCCGGGTAGAACCACCGACCTACCGCAAGCCAGCTGGAAGGCTTCCTCACATGAAAATCCGAATGACCCTGCCGGGTTTCGAACCCACGCGGTGAGGGGCTCCATACCATTACGAGTGTTACTATGCCGTTGATATTGCACACTCTACACCATACCATTACGAGTGTAACTATGGCGTAGGTATTGCACACTCTACACCATACCATTACGAGTGTAACTATGGCGTAGGTATTGCACACTCTACACCATACCATTACGAGTGTAACTATGGCGTAGGTATTGCACACTCTACACCATACCATTACGAGTGTAACTATGGCGTAGGTATTGCACACTCTACACCATACCATTACGAGTGTAACTATGGCGTAGGTATTGCACACTCTACACCATACCATTACGAGTGTAACTATGGCCGCAGGTATTGCGCCGCTCTAACCATACCATTATGAGAGTAACTATTGCGTAGGTATTGCACACTCTACACCATACCATTACGAGTGTAACTATGGCGTTGGTATTGCACACTCTTCACCATACCATTACGAGTGTAACTATGGCGTAGGTATTGCAAACTCTACTCCCAAATCATTACGTTGTAACTTTGCCGCAGGTATTGCGCCGCTCTATTTGATCAATGGTGAAGTCGTTTTGATATATGGTGCTGTGGTTTTGATATATGGTGCTGTGAATTTGATAAATTGTTTGTTGTTTTTTTCAAATTCACCATTTATCAATTAAAACCACATCACTACATTTAAGAACCACAGCACCATTTATCAAAACGACTTCACCATTTAAGAAGTATATACAAAGGGCAGCTATGGCCTTCCATACACCAGTACCATTTTATGGATTTGTAGTGACTGAACCGATGATCGATGATGAGTGGCAGTGTAATTTGCAAGGAAGCCTTCCAGCTGGCTTGCAATAGGTCCATGGCCCTAACCGGGTACCTATGTGTACTCGAAGCCTTCTTCTATCGGTAATTAGATGGGTCGCGACTGTAACTCACAAAATAACAACAACAACAAAAAATGAATTGACTTGACTATTTGAGTTTACCGTCGCTTCGACAGTATTTCAGTCATATAGCGACGTCCAGCTAATTGCAGGTGGAGAAAAGCCCCGAATGCACGGAGGCATCCGGGTAGAACTACCGACCTACTGCAAGCCAGCTGGAAGGCTTCCTCACATGAAAATCTGAATGACCCTACCGGGTTTCGAACCCACGAGGTCAGGGGCTGAGTGAGTGTTAAAGTCAGAGACTTTACCCTCTCGGCTACGGAGGCACCCTACACCAACAAAATTGTCTTTTTGTCTCTTATTTCTAAAAAGTACTATTCCTACCTTTTTACGTCCCACAAATCAATGTAAAAACACAAGAAGCAAACTCATCACATACATCGCCTTTATGTTTTTCTCTTGCTTAAATGAATTAGAGTGACAAGACAATCTCAGTTTCTCATACAGAAAAGAGTGATTTACTCATTTCTCAGGTGTTTGTTTTGTCAGTATTTAACCAGTACATATGTTAGATAATTATATTATGATTAAGTTGTGTTATATACATACAATATTACATACAAATATGTTAAATTTCTCATTTTTTTAATTAGCGTTTCTATAGCTATATAACGTGACGAGGGCATTAGCTGAATGGCTGTGACCGGAAGGTCGATGGTTCGATATTCGATTATAACATACCAAAATCGTAATATACTGCACTGATATATCTCTCTTGCTCCGCAAATAAGGGTAGCTCCAGGACTGGTGGGCCCTGTGTCACCATAACGTGACTGGGTGTAACACCATGCCAGAAATTTCTACGACATACTATCGCAATCTCTGTGTATCTGAAAAAAAAACTGTTTGCAGGAAGTCCCATTGTATTGCTCCTCTTGATCTGGCTAGCAGAATGTGACGGGTTTGTTGCTCCGTGACACACTAAAAGGGGGCTGCGTCCACTGGGCCGTCCTATTGTGTGTTTCATGAGACAATCGTCTCAGCGGGTGGCTGACCTGTGGTAATTTTCAGCTCTGTCCAAAAGATGTAGTTAATGGATTTCTAGGCCTCGTCTAGGACTAGCTGAGGAGTAAGGAAGAGAAACTCCGATTTGTCTTTCTAGATTTTGTATATACCTGTATGTACATTGCATGTTGAGTTGTCTTTGTTACATTTCGATTCATTCATGTTACAGTCGTATTGATCCGTACACTACTTCTAACTATACTGCGTGAGTCTTCAACATATTGAAACGTTCCAAAGTTTTAAACAGTTACATGTCCTTTAAAACAATCATGGTAACGGGGAACCATTCTGTTTGTCTAGATAAAAATGGTTTAATACAGACTGGTGCGGAAGATAAACGATGTGACTGATTGGAAGTTGTGAATTTTTGCTGATGACATGAACAGTTTGATTCAAATGCTACCTCAGCTGTGACAAGTCACAAATCTACTCACGCGGGCCTCGTTTAACTTCTCGCCGCTTTGGGTTCGAGTCTCGGCCTGGTATCTCTGGTAGACTTTACAGGTCGAAAGCTCTACCCAGGTGCATCTATACACTTCTCCGCCTTTATTAATCTGACTGATATAGTGTGGTGGCGAAGGTAAACTCCAACCAATAACAAAAGAACAAATGTTGACGGAAATATGTCCCGCGATCGGTTCCTAAAGTCCCCAAAATGACATCACTACCGAAACTAAAGTAAACAAACCTATCGTATGTCTAATACTACTTCACAAGTACTAAGTGAAGTCAGTAGCACCGTCCCTTCCTGCTTTACTAAATATCAATATTTTCTCGAGCAGTGTCGGGCAGTGTAATATGTATATTCAGTACATTCAGAGAAGCTCTATCGTTAGGAGAGATAAATAAATTTAAACTCATGGGTACCTGGGTTGGACCAGTACTTAACGCATGGATGGTCATGAAAAATCCTTGCCCCGACGGGGTTCGAACTCACAACCTCCGGATCCACTGGACCACAACTCTGCACTCTTACTGAAAAAATAAGTTACCCATTATAAATCTTGGTAATATGCTTAAATAATATCATTAAGCTACACTAAATATTATACCTATTCATTTTTCCGATGTGTACAGCAACACGGTAAAGGGACATTATTAAATCTAATACTATCCTTTGTATTCTCTGCTTTTGTTCAAAATCTGCAATCAGATGAAATAAGACTCGGCACCTAGCACAGATTAAATCAGTCTTATTGTTTCTGCAAGTCAGCTATACTGTAGGGGAGGCCAACGTTAGTAGCCTGAACGTTAGTTTGATACTTGTTGACATATATGCTGTATTATCCACTTGGCTGTGTATTTCTTTGGTATCGAGTACATGTATTATCTTATTTCAAATTGACCTGATTTTTCTGGCGTAACTGGATATTGATAATCTCAAATTCGTTTTACGAATTAAGTTTTAGGTGTGAGTGTTGCTGATTAATGTGACAAAGTCATTTATTATTGTCACCAGTGGGTAACCCTGCCGGTCCGGAATGAATATATCGCTGGAAACCCATCTATTACAGAGATGATACTTGTTCGTGAGCGTGAGTGTGTGGAAGATGCAAGATTGTGTTCTCACGAGTTGCTTAGTCACGAGTACAATACAATTTTCGAAGTTTACGAGATAAAATGAATTTCTATTTATTTTCTGTTGGAAATAGTAAAATTATATTGGCATAATTTTCAATGTAAAATTTTAAAATTTAGTTTTTATTTATTTTGTAGTACTCAACTTTAAAGTATAAAATAAAATTTACTTCTTTTAATAAATGGAGGTTAACGGATTGAATCGCTCGTTGGTTTCCGACGATGGTTATAAGTTTGGTTGCACTTTGTTGTTGTAAAGCATGTAGCAGATAATACCAATACATGATGTAAATAAATCAAATATGTACATATTGTACAACAATTTCATTTTATAAGGAACAACCCTAAATACACCCACTTGAACTGGTCTTTCAAATCCGCTTTAGTCGATTTCAATACAAATGAAACATGAACGAAATCAATTAAGTTATTATAATAAAATATAGTAATATTTATCATAACAAGACTATTATTCTGTTCTAAGAAAATTGCTAATTTTTATTTACAAAAACTAAATTTGCTATTGGATATATTTCTTACTTAAAGGTAACTAAAAAATGGAGTTCCGGGTCACCTGAGGGATACTACTACAGCACATGTTAACATTTGTTAGGCAAAGAACAAAAATCGATGTTACATTGTAGGGAGACAGAAGGGGTTTATGACCTTGACTTTGCAGTAAACATGAGTTCAAAGGTTGACTGGCCTTCAGCAATCTCCGCGCCAAATATGAGCTGATCTGGAAGAACATTTGGCCTTGAAGCTAGATTAAATATAGTATCATGGGGCAACGAAGATATTGGCTGCATACGAAACTACTTAGATTATGGTCAACCTTGTTTGTTTGTTTAGTTTAACGTCCCACCGACAGTATTTCAGTCATTTGGATACTATGTCTACTTGAGACATATATAGTGCTGTCACACTGCAGTATCACGCCGTAGACATGTGGCATGATACCACACCCACTCACATTATCCTAACACAGGGTCAACCAGTCCTGAAACTAACCTTATATGCTGAACGTCAAGTAAGACAGCTATTCCAGTACCATTTCTCACGACTTTGGTATGTCGCGGCCGGGGATCGAACCTACGATCTCCCACTCCCGAGGCGGACGCTATAACCACTAGTCCACCTTGAGAACCTATAGTGTTATGGCCGGTTACAGTGCTTCCTACCTACATGTATACCCCTCCAGCCAAACATCCTGAGTTCATTACAATCTATACAAACAATATATACAGCGTTGAAAAAATAATTTTAATCCTTTTTATTTCTTAGACAGAGAACCATGTCCTACACCAGACAATCGAAAATGCCAAACACAGAGAAGTTGTTCACTTACTTACAGAAGTCGCAGTGGCATAACATTTCTGCAAATTTTTCGGGATTCGTACGTAAAGAGTTTAATCATTTTATGGACAAGCTGGATGAAGATCCAGAAAACTGCCGAAACCTCAGGATTTTGATAGACTATTCAGAAATGGGAAGGTTTTCGGAAGCCAAGAATGTGTTGGATCGTGCAATGAGGGATTTTGACTACTTACAAAATGAGTTAGAAGACCAACAGATGTTCAAGGTAAGTAAATAAATGTCGTGCCATAATTTCTAGAATTATTTTCCTTCATTAGACACGTTTTATTTGTGAGGATGTTTTTATTGAATAATTATACAATCAGCGGAACTTCTAAACGTCCACCTAAATTTTTCATAATTTCATTTAAATCATTTGTTTAAAACAAATGCGGTGCAATTTCATTGTGTACATTGTGGACATTGTTTTAAAACAAACATGGCTAATAAAACAGTTTGATATCTATACACATTGTAAAAACATTGAAATGCACTGAACGTATGTTTAGAAGTTCTTTATGTACATCTTTGATATTTTATTCTTATTTGCACACTATGAAATATATAACTTTATTTAATTCAGCGTCTCAGATCAGACAGGCTTCACCAATTGTTTCTTTTGTCATCTGGCGGTTGGTGTCAAATTTATCATTGTTTTGTTACCGGGATACTAGATAAAAATTATCATCATCATCATCATCATCATCATCATCATGATCATGTGCCAGCGACGTCAGTATCAGTTTGTTAGATATCTCGGTTGGTAAGGATGCTGCAGTATCCAAGTTGTCCAGGAAACTGCTGCCACGAGCGGTGATAGTACGACCATCGTGTTGAGAAGTCATAGGTCGATTCCCGACTGTCTGATAGAAACTGAATGCCTTAGAGAACCTTAAGGTGTAAACATTACCTACGTGTCAGCCTATAGCGTAATTTTTGGTCGAACATAAATTTATCTTAGTATCAGATATCAGAAATATGGTTGCAGCTGAAAATGTTTATCAAATATTGACAACTGAAACTGTATAACACAACTGCTGTTTTAAGGCTGATTCGACACGAAGTTGCAAGTTTATTGTTACCGCTTAAGTGTTTCCAAAGTAAATGTTCAACTGCATTTCTTTACGTCTGTCGTGTGAAAGCTACCATGACACCCAATAAATACCCTATAGCAGTCCCGACCTTGAGGTCATGCTACCAGGGAAACAAACGGTAGACTTCTGGGAATACAGTAGACGGCAAATGAAGATTGATGAGGTTGAAAACTTACCCGTGAAAAATGTACATTTAATTACCACGAACATGGAATATGATAGCCATTAATGTACCTTTAGTTTATATCAAGAGGAATAAATGACATCCCTTTTTAATCCGTAAGTACATTCACAAATCGAAAAATGCTACACATGTACATATATTGAACATAACGCTGTTATTACCATTAATTGTTCAATGAATGTGTATTTCTCAGCGATCACCAAGGCGATACATGGAAAAACAGCAAAATCGTGAAAGAAACACCCCGAGCGGGCTTGATAAAGACAGGGAAATGCATAGAAATACGACTCCGAACAGACGTACCCCTGATCTTCATTACAAACAACACGATTCACCAAGACAACGAGCGGATGTTCTAGAATCCTCGCGCCGCCCCCCAGATCACGTGGACTCGAACCGACACAGGGATACTGAACCAGCACGACATGCTATGGACAACATGGATTCAAACAAGCGACCTTCGGCTCATAATTCACCAAGACCAAAATTAGAACAAGTATATGTTTACATACATAGAAAATTAGCACTTAAAACAAAGGATCATGGTTACACACAATACACATTATTGGATAAATCTTACATGAATCGTATTAGTGACAAGTTAAATTCAGTCAAGGTGTTACAATGTGCACAAACTGTTTAGGCCATCTGCTCTCGTCCTCTACTCCGCCACTACATCTGCTGCTGCAATTACTGCACTACCACGATCATCACTGCTGCTACTACTACAACCAGCACTACTACTACTTTTACTTCAACTGCTACTATTACTGCTACTCTTACAACTACTACTGCTATTATTATTGCTACTACTACTGCTGCTATTACTTGTGCTGCTCCTACTACAACTACTACTACTACTACTGCTACTACTGTACTACTACTACTACTACTACTATCACCGCTACTACTGCTTCAACAACCACTACTACAACTGTTTCAACAACTGCTACTGTCTCTGCTACTTCTACAACTGCTGCTGTTACTACTACTGCAAGGCTAAATAATTATAAATATAAAACGTGACGATCGGCCGACATCCCACGAAGAACAACAGATGCCCTGCAATTAATTGTTGCTTATTCGAAATGACGGTCATGATGCTTAAAATAAATTGAATTTGTCACCATCTATAGTAAGTCGTGCATACTATCTAAACTTTACTAACTTAGAAAGTATGACGAAATAAAGCAGTGGCATAACCATGGCTTAACCAGCTCATACCTATCGTACAAATTTATTTGCATCTAATCATATTTTATGTATATCTGTTCAAAGGATGAACGCATACGGACACCTCAATCCCCAGTGAAACAGCACCTTCATGAGAACGGTAGGGATCGGTATGGTGTGGTGAGTATGACATACAATGAATTCTGGTCTATGGCTGCTGATTTTCGCCGTTTCGTGTGACGCGCGTTTATCTTTTACCGACACATTTAATGGACAAGAATGTAAATATCTTAACAAAATGACGACACTTCGTGACTGTTACCAGTTGTTTTCGTCGCATGTTCTCTTTTAAATTTTCGCCCCGCCGACCACCCACGCCCACGGCACTAGGTTTTATTGTAACGGTCATAGAACCAACACCATCCACAGTGTCATCCTACTTACAGGCTACGTATCGCGAAAGACAGGCAATATCCAGAAAATGGCCGACTGTTGTTTGACGAACACACCATTTGCTTTTGTTGGTTCCAACTCAATTGACGACTGATGCAATCAAAGAAATAAGCTGATTTTTTAACCGTTTTTAATGGTGATAGCGTTTTTGATGATGATGATAGCTCGTGTAAATTGAACCAGCTTCAAAAGAGTATTTATAATATTACTATTGACAAATGATAATACGGTATTTCTGCTTAGTTTCTACATTGGTACGGATAACATATTTTTCGTTTTTAACTTTTATTCGTGTAGAAAGTATACAAAAAAAATTATAATGTTATGCCGTAAATATTGATTAATACGCATTGAGTAAAAGTGGATTTTCTGCTCGTTATAAAACAACAAAAGAACACTAATGATCGAAAGAAAGACTCATTGGATAAATTGTTGTGTACATACATGTGCTCTGACATGATTTAAATTCATATTTGTTAAAATGATAAACTTATCTAAAATAGTACTTCATAAACCTTTTTATTATTATTTATAAAACAGAGGTAATGCCGCTATTTCGAAATTATAGTTAAAAAAATTTCATAAACCTTGTAAAGATGGCTGAAATCCTGTTTTCACTGTGTGCCTGGTTTATTTATATTAGGATCACGGCGACGAATTGCGTCTCCAGTATCATGACAGTCGTCCTGGATCTCAACACAGCCAGGCGGAGCAATCCAGGGCGCATAACGTCATGTCCGAGTCCAAACCAGCCGGGACTTTCACCCAGACTTACCAGATGGCGTCCCACAGTGAGTTGTGGGGGCGTGACCATGGTGACAAGGCAGCGGACAAGGTAGGGAATAGTACCTACCGACAGGAATTCCTTCAGTATCCCGTGGACCATCATGACCGTGTGGACAAAGACCGCTACCGTGACAATTTTTCCGCAGCCGATCGGGGTAGGAATGCCGACGGCGGCGATTCGGCAGACTATGATAGGTGGGTCTTGCCTTTTAGTTATTGTTTATCGTCGAATACCCACGTCTGATCGATAGATCATCTATAGGCCACGGCATGATGTCATGAAGTAAGTGAAACGGAATAAGTCAGCCGAGGGTACTCGACGATGGCCTTTGTGTAGAATAAAGTTTAAGCAATTGAAAAATGGTTGAGACTGTGAAGCCAGAGGTGATAGTTCTCTACATTTTATCACTTCTGGTTCATCATATAAATACATTGTATTTGTGCATCCTTCTTGTATTCTCTGACGCAACATGATGCATGTGGATTTCGTCAAAAAAAAGCATTCCGCATTGCTGGTAGATTTACTTTAATTTGTCATTTCCTGATGATATACTAGTAAATGGATGAGAATAAGAAATTCATGTTTTCTGATGACCTGCTTAATTTTGTTTTTAATCATTTTGTTAAAATATATGATTTTGAATGCATCATCATTATATGTATTAAAAACTGACCATTTTGTGACCATCATTATACGTTTGACGTGACGGATTGATAGTTTATATATTTAAAGAGGAATTAGAGTTTAAAGGTCAAGCTAGACTGATCAGTCCTTTTTCATAGCATATAAGTCCGCCTCCTAGCCGTCGGAGTTTCGTTTCTGCAACATACCATAGTGATCAAGCTATGTGGACAAGATATCAAAATGTCTGAAGTACTGACGGTGGAACCCAAGCAAGTCATACACATTTCATTTGGAATGTTGTATTTAGGAAACGTTTCGGTTTAAAACATACTTGTTATCAGGGTATATAGATACAATAAATTCAATATTTAGAAAAGGGAAGCAGGTCATGTTTTGAAATGCCTTTGTGCTCACTTCATCGATATGACATTGATACAGATCATTCAGTATTTTACCCAAATGCTAGGAAGTTGAACGCATGGTCAATCTCCATAGTTTATAAAACTAAGTTGCTGATGGTGAGTTTTGGTGACCACCCTGTATCCATCGTACATGAAACAAGGTGCGGGTGGTCTTCACAAAAATTGCTATGATAATCTTCAACCATACTCAATCGATTTTTTTTTAAATCTGTAGAATCAGAAGCCACACAGCAATGTATATGATATGTGCTACGTAAAGCTATGGACACTATAATTTGATGATTTGTAAGCAGGCGGCCACGTTACAAGAACACGCCGGATTACGACATTAATAGACCGAGCGAGCTGGCAAGGAAGTTCAAGGAATTGTTCAACACTGAGTGGAAAAATGCATTTGATGAGATCGGTAAAGAGTTCCAATCGGACACATGCAAACACCTTCTGTGGATAATCATGGTAAGTGTTTAATACATCTCAGGTTCTAGATAGTGTTATACACATATGTAATCGTAAGATCAATATTTCTTAAATATCAATCAAACGCTTGTATATGTACGATATTATTTTGTGTACATATTTAAGATCTACCATTTTACTTCAAAGGAGTTTGACAGGAAAGGTGGGTCATAAATCACTATAATTATACGTAAAGTATAAAGTGATCTATGACCCACAACCTTCATGCAAATTCACTTTGGTTCACTAAAATGCCATTTTACAATTTAAACCAGTTGAAAATAAGGTTCATAGTACATATAGGTATGGTTTTCCGACTGTTCAGCAAAAGATTCGCGTCTTACGTCTATATAAACAATAATGACTCTGTTTAGGATTTTGATATAGAATATTTTGAGTGTATTTCTCCGTAGAAAAGGCCACCAGAAGTGGAGGCAATTTTCCTCATTGTCCTGTTTAGGACAACTGTATGACCTGAAATGAAAATTCGCATTTTTTTTTTTTTTTGGATTCATTTGTTGTTGTTTTTCGACGCATTTCCCAAATTTGTTTAATATAACTCATACTCAATCACAATTTACAATGATACCTTTCTGTAAATTATTTGTAAAACTAATCAGAACTTAAATGTTTTGGATTTAGACATCTGTTCATTATAATTTTGTGAGATAAATTTGTAAATTGCAAGTATCGCATTTTCAACATTACTGCTAAAGTCTTAACAACGATCAGCAACTTTTACCCATGCTTTATTTTTTTTATATCCACCAACAAAGAACGTATTCAATAGGTCAAATCAAAGTAAATTGTGTAGGTGTAAATTCTAACGAACAACAATATATTATTAATTGCTTCCCTTTACTTTAAAAACACCGTGAGTTTTCATGCATGACATGCATGGTCTTTTTGGTGATATGGTCATCAAAACAATTATTATTGGAAAACTGCGACCATTTTGCATTTCATTAAGCTTTCTTTTCTATAATAAAGCAATATGTGGGGGTATTCGATAATTTCTAGTGAATGTTTTAGTTTGTTACTTATTCCGGCATCTGGAACATTTCAGGAGATAGCCATTATTGCGAACGATATTGCGGACGCTCAGCTGAGGGAGTTGGAAAGACAAGCGTTCGGTGTCATGACGGCTCCGGACCCCAGTCATGTAAACATTTCTAGCCTCGTCTGTTGTGATCTGCAGTGATACAGAATTGTTTGAGGAATCTTAAACTTGGGATCGCAAATTTAATAGCTTATGGGTTTAAATAAGGAAAATACTCTCGGCAAAAGCTAAAGTTCCAAAATTCTTATTTAAATGAAGTCTATTTTTCGAATAAATATAGAATTTATTTAGACTTAGTAAGTCAGTGGCGGATTCAGGGTGAGGGGGGAGGGGGCGCATCCGACCATACATACATGTAGACATACAACCCCCAAAAACTCACAAGAGTTACTACTGCTTTAAATTTAAAAAAAAATGCACGGGAATTTCCCAGCATCTCTAGTCCAACCGGAGCTATACCCTTATCACGGCCCTGGCATAGCGACAAGTTGCTTGCATTGTCACTGCCTACATTTTTTAAATATTGCGCCCCATCCCCCCCCCCCCACCCCCCCAACTTTACCTCCTGGATCCGGCTCTGTAAGTAGTTAATTACCTTATCAATATGTACATAACGATTTATTTTAAGAAGAAGTCACACGATGTCCATTTTTGCTTGCTATAAAGACCATTATCGGTCCTCATTTGGATCGGGAGGTTGAGAGTATGATCCTAGGCTTCGACATAAAGTGGAGCTTGTAGCTTCAGGGCTTGTTGGTCAGTTGCGAAGTTAATGTCACACCACAAGTTATCATCAACAGACATAATCTTCCGATGTCTGAAATATCATCAGGAATAAAAACCACAAACGAATATTGATGCTTGAATTAACAGATCTCAAAGTTTGGGATTCATTTGTTTGTATTAAATAAGTCGTGTCCCGTAATTATGGTATCTGCGTGTAGATTGAATAAGTCGTGTCCCGTAAATATGGTGTCTGCGTGTAGATTGAATAAGTCGTGTCCCGTAAATATGGTATCTGCGTGTAGATTGAATAATTCGTGTCCCGTAAATATGGTATCTGCGTGTAGATTGAATAAGTCGTGTCCCGTAAATATGGTATCTGCGTGTAGATTGAATAAGTCGTGTCCCGTAAATATGGTATCTGCGTGTAGATTGAATAAGTCATGTCACGTAAATATGGTATCTGCGTGTAGATTGAATAAGTCGTGTCCCGTAAATATGGTATCTGCGTGTAGATTGAATAAGTCGTGTCCCGTAAATATGGTATCTGCGTGTAGATTGAATAAGTCATGTCACGTAAATATGGTATCTGCGTGTAGATTGAATAATTCGTGTCCCGTAAATATGGTATCTGCGTGTAGATTGAATAAGTCGTGTCCCGTAAATATGGTATCTGCGTGTAGATTGAATAAGTCGTGTCCCGTAAATATGGTATCTGCGTGTAGATTGAATAAGTCGTGTCACGTAAATATGGTGTCTGCGTGTAGATTGAATAAGTCGTGTCACGTAAATATGGGTATCTGCGTGTAGATTGAATAAGTCGTGTCACGTAAATATGGTATCTGCGTGTAGATTGAATAAGTCGTGTCACGTAAATATGGTATCTGCGTGTAGATTGAATAAGTCATGTCACGTAAATATGGGTATCTGCGTGTAGATTGAATAAGTCGTGTCCCGTAAATATGGTATCTGCGTGTAGATTGAATAAGTCGTGTCCCGTAAATATGGTATCTGCGTGTAGATTGAATAAGTCATGTCACGTAAATATGGTATCTGCGTGTAGATTTTGTTGGCATTTAAATGAACGATCTTCAGAGATCCAGTCTCGGTGACCGTCTCGGGGTACGAGAATGTAATTTGTAACTGTCTCATTTCTAAGCTTCTGATCGTTTTAACTGTCAATTTATGCAACTTGTCCAGATCAATTTTCGATGATTGGATGAATATGTTAACTGAACCTAAAATGGACGGAAGTAATACGTTGTCCATTTAAATCTGATCCAAACGTTATTATACATTCACACAATGAATAGAAGACATTTGTTGTGAACCGTTTTAAGATAATTCCCTGAACGGGGTATACTGTCCAGTTACAACCTTCTTTTATCTTGATATTTTGATACCATCTTCCAAGTTCCCAAAGCGTTTGATTTCTTAACTCTCTCTCTCTCTCTCTCTCTCTCTCTCTCTCTGTATTTGTGTTTAACAACTATTGAAAGACATTGCATTTACTTTCAGCGCGGGCGAGGCGGTCTGCCACGGAACATCGGGGACTCACTGCCGACCTCACGGTCTCTCCTCTTGAAGTACCGACGGCAGTGTGCCGTGCTGTCCATTCCACACGTGCAAGATGTAAATTAATATCACTGATAAACATTATAAATATGGTTATTGAATCAAGTCATGGTATCAAGATAAAAGCTTACCATCTAAATTATGATCTAGGGAAACGATGAAAAAAAAATTAACGAATTTCTGTCATGATAATAAAAACATGGAACTAGAGGGCTACGAATACATTGAATAATTCTGGACTGCTCACCTTGATTCGTTTGATACTCCATGTTTTCAGAAGTCGATTAATTTGATCAAATAAATAGGTTTATTTTCTTAATTGTATACAAATGAGGAAAACTGCCCCCACCTCTGGTGGTCCCTTTTTACGGATTGGAATCTACATAATAAATACATGTACCCTCAAATTATTTTGTAGCAGAATATTTTATACTCTGACCGCTTACACTTTAACATTATAAACATGGCTTTTACCCATGCCACCATGCTTGTTAATGGATCCAAAGTTCAACATTTTGACAGATTATCAGTCCCCATGTTTTGGACATATTTCCTAAATAATCTTCCCCTGTCTAAAAGAGGAATTAAGAGTATGGCCACCGGTTTGATGTCATAATTTAATCTTAATTCCGCTATTAAGGTATATTTCTTTTATCATATAACCTTTATACGTGCTGTTATCTGTTTAACCCTTTCCCTCATAGAGGAAACCATGAAAAGACCTATGCGAACAGCATAAAACCAGATCAGCCTGCGAGTAACTCGCAGGCTGATCAGGTTTTATGCTGTTCGCTGCTCCTCAGTGGTCTGGAAATGAGGATTTTACAATTAAATTTGGTAAGGTTTAACTGTGTTTTTCTGAAGATCAGGCTTTATGTGATACCTATTGAGCGCGTCAAAATGAGTCTATATGAGGTAAAGGGTTAAAGGTTGACAGAACTGTGTTAATTGTATATCAAAATATTAAGATAGTTACATTTAATACTATAGTTTTTTATTCACGAAATTTTGTTCATACTTTGTTCAGTATGAGTGTTTGATATTTATGTCTCCAAAACGAAGTTTGGAGACTTATTTTTTTATATAATGTGTTCTTTGATGATTGTAATTAGGGCGTAATAAAAAGATATTGGTTTCCACTAGCCAGACCGACCCTATTTTAGTTGTTCCGATCCAATTTTTTTTTTGTAGCATTCGGGCTGTTAAGGTTGCAAAACGCTGTTTTCTGTCAATTCCTCAAAAAAAAAAAAAAAAAAAAAGGTAAAAATGAAAAAAAAAGGTAAAAATAAAAAAAGTTAAGCCGACCTACCGACTCTATTTTTTTTTCAGAAACGTTAGTGGAAGCAACCTAGCCTGAAACATTCGCTACATTTCCGCTTTTGTCTTATTTTACCTTTTGCCCATCCGTATATAATGCATCTTCTACACCCCCCTCTAATTCTTCTCCAACAACATATAATTCACTCTTGAATGATAATATAATTTTTGAATTGCTTAAAGTCTTAAGTATAAAGCTCTGATACCATGTACAATGTATGTTTATTTTGATTGCAGGAGTGTAGAGACAAGGTCTGTAGAACATTAGTGGAATCGTTTGGGTTTTCCAAGTACTACGTGTCCGATGCCTCCATGGTGGTTGCCTATATCCTCAAAGCGTCGGAGTTGATTTGGCTTATGAGTGTGCAGGATCCGCCGATTGTCCTTGAATCAATCACCAAGGAAACAGAGGGTGCACGATTCAACAAAGACCACTACACTCCCTACACACGATCTGGGACCACGTATGATTATGGGGTTTGGCCAATGTTGCGCCAAGGGAAAAAAGGCCCGGTCATAGCGAAAGGAATTGCCCAGGGCATATGATGGAGATGCGTGAGGAAATGTCGAGGAACAATTAAGGCTGTTGGCTTTATATGATTATTTGTACCTTTGTAGGCATAGATCTCCTTAAATTATTGGGTTCGGAAGGTAGATGGTAGCCATTAATTTGTGAGTGCACATGAATGTTAATTGTGTACTGTCCCAATGTTCACGTGTATATGGACGAACTAAAATGTTGGGCGCCTTATATTTAAATCATTCTTGATATACATGTATTACGGACGATCATCTACTACGTGTCGTTTGTTGCATGTTTGAATATTAGTGACTTTGTTTGTCTGCACGTCTTACGTATAGTTAGAAGGGTGGATAAAATATTACTTTGTGAGAAGACGTTCAAGTTTGTGTCTGTTTTGTATATATATATGATTAAATTATTATTTATATAACATTATTTTATTACTATTACGCAGTGTTGGATAATATTAAGTACCTTTGCAGTAATACACATAGACATGATAGTATGTTGAATTCCTTACATTAGACGTATATTATGGATGGGAATTAACTGCTGTGGTGTGTGTATATATGTAGGTATTTTTCTAGTGTTTACAATAAAGAGCTTGTAAAAAGACCAGAGCTTTGTCTTCCTTAATAAAGAAAGCTAGATCTTTGTCTTCCTTAATAAAGAAAGCTAGATCTTTGTCAAGTCGGGTCTTTTTACTAACTGGAACTTTAATGCCCTTCACTGATGTATGAGGCACACGTCTGAATGTGTGTCTTTGTTTAATGCTTAGTTTTAACCAACGTTTGCGGCATCTTTGATCAATATACCATGAGCTTGACTGCAGACATGTGACACGATA
Organism: Solen grandis; assembly: GCA_021229015.1. Classification (NCBI taxonomy): domain Eukaryota; kingdom Metazoa; phylum Mollusca; class Bivalvia; order Adapedonta; family Solenidae; genus Solen; species Solen grandis. The sequence continues at coordinate 72,208,435 of CM037777.1, forward strand.
CCTCACTACGTCACGTCCGGTGCCGAAAATTCTTGAAACTGTCATTATCTCATATAGATCTACCAATTTCCCAAACACTGGAGCTGTTACCACGTGACCATGGTGTGTATCAAAAGTCACGTTACCTGTTATTTAGCTGAAACTGAGCTATTTTTAACTCACTGTAAAAGAGATCTGTGCGAGAGCATCTGCGTTGAAGATTGCAAATATCCTTTTAACGTTCTTGATATGTGGCGGTCTGTTTCAAACCCAGAATATCTCTGTAAAGGACAGACGCTAGATCCACAGAAGCTATAAGTTGAAGTAAGTTGACTACATCATATGATCTCACACAGATTTCTGCCACAGTGAGTTGAAAGTAGCTCTATTTCAGCTTTATCGCAAAAACATTGTATATCGAAACCGATATCGATTTTTGTCTTTAGCAAGAGTAACACACCATGGTCACGTGGTAACTCAGTGTGATAGTGGTTGATACGCAGCCAATCCGCCGGATTTTGATATTAAAGAACATTGTTGACGGCTAAGTTTTGAATATTGTATTTTTCGTGCAAATCCGTTCAGTAAAGTGGTTCAATTACCTGTGAAATGAAGAAAATCAAAGAATCTAGTCGGGTTCTCGTGTAAATTTTAGTCTCGCAGAAAGGCGAGCTTCACAACTGCCATGACAGCTGCTGCGATGAATTTTATTTCTTATGCCCTCCCTTCCTTGTCATACCGTATGATTTACCCCATTTGAAACGTCCTTGTGACACTACCTCCAGAACCATTCTTAAATACAACAAACATTTTATGGTGTGCATTGAATAATTTCAACGATACACAATATACTGTTTAGAGAACACAATCCTAACATTTTAAATATGTGTTCATTTTACAAAACCATCAGTGATATAGTAGCAAAACTTTTTTTTTCGTATATTGTTCTATACGATATAATTTTAAAAGTAAGTCAACCACCAATTGCTAGATTATAAAGTCCCAGTAACAGATGCATTGCGAAACTTGATCCATGTAGAACTCTGGTTGCCATGGCAACAAAAAGAAAAAAAATGAAAACTTTAAAAATCATCTTCTTCAAAACTACTGGCCAGATTTTAAAATAAATTGGTACAGATGTTCCTTGGGTCAACCTCTACCAAAGTTGCTAAAAATTTTCGGATCCGTAAAAAACATTGCCGCCAGGGGCGGGGCTTATTTGCCTTATATGTTTCAGTTTCAGTTTCAGTTTTATTTCAAAGAGCCAGAAGGTCGTCCGACCCATGCGGCAAACATAAAATTACAGAATATGAACATGACGGTAATGTACAAATGTATATAAACGCATGTAGAACATAAACATAGTACAAAAAAACATAAATTTAGACTTTCACATCAAATGCAACACAATACATGTACAAATCGATACAAACGTATATAGATCACATAACATAACATACTTGATTGATTAAAGAATTAATTAAATTAATTAATCCGGGACCGGATTCCTTATATGTATATAGGGAAAACTTTAATCAACATTTCCTCTGAAACCACTGGACAGAATTTGATTAAAATTGGCAGGAATGATCCTTGGGTCAACCTTCACAAAAGTTCCTAAAATAAACTTGATCCATATAGAACTCTGGTTGCCATGGCAACAAAAAAAAAGAAAACTTTAAAAATCATCTTCTAACAACTACTGGCCAGATTTTAAAATAAATTGGAACAGATGTTCCTTGGGTCAACCTATTTTTATCTCAGGTGAGCGATTTAGGGCCATCATGGGCCTCTTGTTTTATGTTTCATTGAGTTTGCGACCTGTCTGCGCATTATTTTTTCATTTTTCTTTTCAACGAAAAAGAAATTACATGCATCCCGCCGACATTGTTTCGGTCGTTTGAAAACTACTAAATATGTGTGCTTCTTTAACGAAAGTATTTACTGTTGTACAGTATGGGTATCAAACAAAGCATGATCCTGGTTGTGGGCTGTCTGCATTTTTTACTATCATCACCCACTTGCAATACCTCCTCTTTCCTATAGGTGGTAAACGTGTCTATCTTCCATAGGTATATGCATTTGTTAATGAAATAATGTTGAATATGATACCATGAAGTATTTTCACGTGAAATGTATTGGATTTTTTAAATGGAGTATTGTGATTCCGCTTATACAAATACTGTTCATTTTTACTGTTTATTTATAGTTCGATAGGCACGTCCATTTAATCCAACGAACTGTTTAATTATGCACATTAAATTACCGGTAACAATGTAAGATAAGCTTTGACAAGTTGAAAACAACAACACAGTAGTTACAGTTACAGAAACTAAAACGTATACTGTGGTGCAAATATATATATACACTACAGAAAATTAGAGCGAAACGAAAGAGCTTTTTTTTACAATAGCAAGTAATAACCTAACAGTCCATTAATAAATGATAAATACATGTAAATGGATGGCCTGACAGCAAATCAAAATAAACGTTAACCTGTCCATAAATTACATTACATTTACCATTTGATCGCAGAACACTGATTGAAGTCTATGAAAATAATTCAGTCGCATAGTCTCAGTAAAGCATGTGATGTTATAGTTTTCAAAAAGTAATGCACTTTAAACCCGTGAAACAAGCACAAATAAGGTTCATGCTGCTTTTTAAACTAAACGAATAAAAACATATATGAAAGAAACATATGCCTCGCACTCCAAAATCTGTCATTAACAGTGAAATTTACGAGATCTTTGTTCGTTAATTGGGTTTAACGCCCCACCGACAGTATTTCAGTCATTTGGAGACGATGTCTACTTGAGACAGATATAGTGCTGCCACACAGCAGTATCACACCATAGACATGTGGCATGATACCACACCCAGTCACATTATCCTGACACCGGGACAACCAGTCCTGCAACTACCCTTATATGCTGAGAGCCAGCAAATTATCTTTTGTAATATAGTAAAGAGGCATTTAGGTAAACTGATTGCTGCTTATATTCTATAATTTATGGCGATTGTTCTAACATACATGACAATATATTAGAAGTTGTTTTATTGTGCTGGATTTTCACGTCGTGGTGACGGTATTTCATAGCTACATCCAGTTAATTAACAGATTAACATTGGATGATGTCCCCGATTACTGATTAAGCACAGGCTAGGGCTGAAACGAGTTAATTATTTTACCCGGGTACCTGCCATACTCTTACCCGCCGGTATCCGGATACCCATTGCATATGTAGTGATTACAAAAAAAAGAAAAGAAGATAGATTTATGTGTAGTGCCAATTAACCACCTGTATAAACATTTTAGTCATTCCGATAATCCCTTTACTTTACTTTACGGACTTTGTCCACTCAAAATATGTCTTGTCCACACTTGGAGATAATTTCTTGACAGAGTGTAGTATTATGTGAAAGAATATTATTGACGTGTATATGTTGCAGAGAAAAGAAGTACTACATGGGGTATCATATATATAAGGCCGACATCGGGTAACTGGTACTAATTTTCTACCCCGGTACCGGTAATTTTCTACCCGAAGAGCGAGTACCCGGGTTTACGTTTCAGCCCTAGTACAGATGCACCTGGGTAGAACCACCGACTTACCACAAACCAGCTGACAGACTTCCACGCATGAAAAATTCTTATAACTAACTCTACCGGGACTCGAACCAGTATAGCGGTAAGGGGCTAAGTGAGAGCAAGCTGGCTAATGTAACCAATAACATCAGTTCGTATAATGAATCGATTGTTCATTTTTTGACATAAAAAGGTGTATAGATTGTTTCTACACTGACACTGTCAGTGCATCTTTTACTGTTTGCATACCCATTCCTTAATGTAAAACAGGTATCGTTCTCGTGGTGAGGAGTTAAATTCACACGCGCAGAACGCAGACAGCCGTTATATTTCGACACATCGTTCATGGTTTAACTTAGATGAACGTATAGCCAAACGTACTGAAAAATCATTGATTTTCGTTGGGAAATTATTTACGCCGATCTCGTGGATTATTTTATTCACAAATATCAGAGAGAGAGAGAGAGAGTAACGCACCGTATTCTATACTAAACATGTATTTAGAATGCTTAGTGATATGGGACTCAAGTCATTGACTTTACACAATAGCAAAAGTTGGCCGTATATTGTTTTAAGTATTCGACAGTATTGAGTATATTTAGCTGGTGTAAAGGTAAACAATTGAAAGGGCTTGTAGGGCTTGTGGAATAATCGTGGTCCTTCACACCAGGTATGTAATGTACAACTCATTTGTTATAATATTATTTGTATTGTCTTGTTTTTTCATATAATTCTATATTTATATAAACAATTACTATTTTTAAGCAGTCGATGAGATTACTTCTTCACATGTACGTAAATGTGTCCTATTTCATTTCTGTCATAACCGGTGCATTTTATAATTTGACATACCCTATTCGGTGAGATGAATGCATATTTCCTTGAACATTTACTTCGTGAAATACAGTAGAAACAGGTGCCAGCTGAGCTAGACAATAGCAATATCATATCTATTTAAAAGTCACCCTAAATTATGTGGTCAATCAGAAGCTCTGAAAATTCTTATTTATCACGCGATTTGTTTTAATAGAACACCTTTCTTTTTTTCTATTTTACCAATCTTTTTGACAAAATCAAGTCTTGCCACAAATTTAGGGTGAATTTTATGTAGTACAGAATCTAGTGAAACGTTCCTCCAGACAATAGTTGCTCATCTTTACAACATTTGTATTTTTTTTTATAAATTAGGAGAAGAGTTCACTGGATTTGGTTTGCCCAAGCTACTCGTATTCTTGCCATATAACAAGTTCATGCCAGATGGAAATTCTTTTTATGTATATTACCTTATTCCCTTCGCTGCCATATTGCTAGCAGTAAGAGTAAGAACAAATGTAAAATAGTTACTTGTATACACCATTAATGCCATGCACGGATCCAACGTTGTTCCTGAGAGGGGGGTGGTGCGTCAGGTTTTTTTCCCTTTTCTTTCTTTTTTTTTTCCTTCTTCTTTTTGGATCTTCCAGGGGGTCGTGGCCGCTGGAGCCCCTCATCCAATCTTGATTTCCATTTCACACTGACCATTACCCTGACTGATTCACAATATATTTCACTGAAATTTCGTCTTCATCTTCATCAACTTATCACCTATTTAGGCTGAGACACACTAGAACACCAAGATGGCGTTCAAGTCCAGCATACACATGGTACTGTACTACATGCAGAGCAAGGAGATGTACAAACTGACGAGGCCGCTTTGTAGGCTAGCCAGGAAGGAGTATCACGAGAGGCTCGAGACACTTCCGGGACACTTGAAAGACGAGAGATCATTTAAAACTTTAATCCAGATGATAGAACACATAGAAAAGTCACAATTTGCCAGGGCTGTAGAACTCCTCGGAGATGCTTACAAAGAATATGAGGACCTCCAGAGTTTGTCTCATGTTCCAAATGGACATACAGACAAGACCGTACAAGCAAGTTCTTTTTTTTTCTTTTTTTTTTTTTTTTTCTTTTTTTATTCATCACTTTGAGAACATAAACCTCAATTTATTATTACAGGAAACGATTTACATGAAAATTCATTTCTTGCCTTGTTAAACGAATACTTTCTTCCCTTCACATACATGCGTCATAAAATGACAACATCTATAAAGCACATTAAGAAAAAAACCGGGAGATCCGGTGACAAATCCACTACAAAACGGCTTATTAAGGCTTATCATTTTCTCACATTTTTTTTCAGAATGTTTGATGGTCCCAAGTTAAATCGCCTGGATGCTTTCTGTTTTTTTGTTGTTGTTTTTTTTCAATGTATGCATAAGGCAACATCTAATTCTGTTTGCTCACTTTAAGTAAATGTCTTATCATTTTAATTTAAAAATGAATCCCATAATTTTACAACTACCGGTACATGATTTTAGGAATCGCAAGCAGACACAAGTCAGGTACCGTCTATATTTGAAGACAGTTGGCAACCGCCTGCACCCAGTCCCGGTCCGACCCCATCTCTGCACGAGGCTGACAACAAACTGAACGAGGATGATATACGTAACTGGCGTGATAGTTCCCCGGTATTCAAAGACGGAAGCAACAATGTCCAAAATAATTCAAAATCGACAAAGACGAATGTCATGGAATCTGGAGACGATACGTATGACAGGTGAGTACAATACACTTGGTCAACTGCAATACGGAAAATAACAGAAACATTTAAAAATAGTTTGTATAATAACTATTAAAAGATTCATGGGCAGGGCGTGCGTCTCTGTCTGAATGGTATGAAATGCTAAGGACTTCTATGGGCAGCTATAATTGTAAAGGCCAGATTTGGTATTGCATTTTGGACTATAGTGTTTAATGAAAATGAAACGCAGGCTAAAATTCTGACAAGAATGAATTTCGGTGAAACTAGAGACTTGGAGCTAAAAGAATTGACAACTTTGCTCCAAGGAAGCCGAGCTATGACGACTTTCTCAACAGGATAATCAGGTGGACATTTAAAAAAAGCATTCGTGTTAGATTTGTACGCTTCAAAATATATTTTGTTCATTTTCGCTTATTTTGGTGCAGATAAGTTAAATCTAAACAGATTGTTCATTATTGCTTTATTTTCAATCGACAAATTTTGTTTGAAAATGTGCATATAAATTAATTTTTCGAATTTACACGCTAAAACGTCCGTGATAAACGATTCTATAAAATCATTAATTATCGTGGGACACTAATTTTCGTCGATTTCCTGGAGGGTTATATCCACGAATATTAATCCCCCCAAAAACTTGCCTCTTCTATAGACCTCGCGTTTTCTAGAATATAGATCCACGAATAAATGTATCCACGAAATTCCTTTAGGTACATAATCAACGAAATATAATGTCAACGAAAATTAATGATTTTACAGTATATTGCTTTTGCTGCCATTACGTACCATCTATCCGTGACTCATGTATTCGCTGCCTGTCTGGTTCATATCTTTCATTTTGTCTGACTTTAACCATGTATTTCTGTTATGTATCATGTGTGTCTCTTGTCTGTTAATCATGACATAAATTGTAAAATTTGACCATTTAAGGTCCCATTAAAACTTTTAGAATACACGTCCGTTCATGCGAATGCATGCTAATTCCTAAACATATGTTCAAAGATCTGACACCAAAGTGCATTAGATGTTTTTGCTCACGACCTCTATTTCTTGGGTCGCTGTTTATTAGACCTAGCCTTCCTCTTTCCCTTATATCTCGATGGGTGACGTCATACAGGAGATCATACTTTACTACCCTTCGACCTCGGGATGGCAGGCCTGACTATGAGAGGGTGTACGTGTCGTGCAGCCCGACAGTACTGGCTGACAGGTTTCAGGAGCTGTACAAGACAGAGTGGCAAACTGCCTACCACGAGTTGTCGAGCACACTGGGAGAGAAGCAGACGGTCCGACATCTCCTCTGGATCATAGCGGTATGGATGTTCCTTCCTTTCTTTTATATTAATCAGTGGGATATTCATCGGTGACACTAAGCTGGGGTCGACAAGAGAAATGTTATTGGGCTCAAATTTATTAATTAAACAATTAGTATTTTGGTTAACGTCGTCGTCGGAAAACCCACGTCCGCTCAATATACGCTCTGCTTCCTAATCAGTGGGTTTTCGACGATGGGTTAAGCTCAAATTCACACATATATGTTAAGTATATGTTAAGTGACTTTTGAAGCAAATGTTGTGTTTGAAATCGATCAAAGTTTGAGGAGATGAGGGTGTTAAACAACTCGTGTTAGTGACGTCACTAGCTTGACCGATATGACACATTGCTCGTGTCGCCAGGTTAAGAAAGGTCTTATCAGCCGTTTCGCCCCGTCTGTAAGTATATGTGTCCATTTATTATTAATGGGGTCATTTTTTCTGGTACAATATATATTACAATTATAACAAAAATTGTCTTTCCGCGAAATAAAATGAATAAATGATGTTATGTTTTAAAATAAATAGCCAGCACAAGAGTTTAGCATTCATTATTTCAGCTTTTATATGATGATATTACTTCAAGAAACACACACACTGAACATTAGATCTAATATTATCTTTCATCATTTTGTTATGTATGAATCTCAGGCATTATTTAAATATCCTACCCTTTCCCCAAATCCTGAACATGATCAGCAGTGTGTGGTCACTGCGCAGAAAGCTTTTCCTTGGTGTGACAGAAATTTATATTTTTCTGTGTTATTAATAGCTTGTGTCAGGGAAACAGTATTATTTCATTAAACTATTTTCTGATATAGAGCATAAAAGCAATCGCTTGCTTTGCTCACTAAAAAGAAAGCCAATGACAAAAAAAAAATCATTTATGAGTAGGCTGAGTTGACTTTTTAAAAAGTAACGGAAAACTCCAAATAATTACCATCTCTGTTTCTTCTATTTTTTATGACAGAAAGCGTCCATAATTTGTGCCAGTTTTTCTACACAGCAACTTCAGGACTTGGAAAATGCAGCTGTTGGAATAGCTACTTCCCGGGACCCTCTGAATAAGGCAGGTTTTTCTCTTTATTGGTCATTACAGCAAGAAATTATAACATAAAAGAAATAAATGTACTACGTTTATGCCTGCTGTGTTATGACTGCATGGGTAAAAGTTGGAAATTCAAAAAAAAAAAAAAAAATGATAAAAAATAAAAAAAATAATAACCCCCCCCCCCCCCTGAAAATCCTGATTTTAGCAATTTTTTTAATAAAGTTTTATATAGAATAAGAAGTCATTTCGCAATCAGAAAAACCTGAATTTCAGGAAAATTCCTGAAAACTTTGACCCACGTGATTTTTTTTTTCTCCCAGTTATTAATATGGCAAACTATGAAAACTCACGATCGCAACTTTAACATTCGGCGTTTTATATCACTCTCGATGTGGTAGTAAGTCGATCTCGAATCTTAATTTTATCTTTTCAGATTCGCTTTTTAAGACATGTGTACAAGCTCTTTACCTATATGCGCGTCCGTTGTGATCCGATTAGGACCATTTAGATTTAGAAGAGCAGTCGTGAAGTGAAAAAAGGTTGCAATCTTAGTCGCTATTCACTCGCAATTGGGTTTTGGAGTAAGACGCAATCTAACGATCAATGTCGCGAACGTAGCGACTTGTGAGGGTTAGAAGTGGGTTTTTTTAATTACGGGGTAAAAAAAGTGTATTCCCTGTCTTGTTCCCCCTATATTACCGCAGCATGCTATATTACTAACTTCAAGTACCTCGGGGTCATGTATCAAATATTTTTGATAGCCTAGTGACTGTGACGTCATTTTAAAAGTGATGTGATAAGGTAACTTGAGTGTAACGTAATCTAGCTGTCTATGTGATATGTAATATGATAAGACAATGTGATTAGGTATTTTCCTACAGAAGGTGCTTGTGGAGGAGCCGCTGTCAGACCAGATGGAAAAGATGGTGGCCATGTCGAGAGGGATGCTAATAGAGTATCGCCGGGAAATAGCGAAGCTGTCTGTACCTATGCTGCAAAAGGTATACTGGTCAAAGTCAACAAATGACACGCCTAATGCATCGGTCCCGGTGACCGAGTGGTTAGAACGTCCTCCGGTAAAAGAGAGGCCGTAGACTCGATCCTCGGCCGCGATTGATTAATATATTTCCCACGTGTTTGGTGCAACTTTCAGGACTGGTTGGCCCGGTGTGTGGATATTGTGACTGCGTGATATATCGCAGTGAGGCAGCACTATAGGTCTATCTGTCCTAATCATGAAAGTTAAAGCAGATCAAATTACATATTAAATACCTATATTACGTCACCTTATGAGGAGAACTAATAAAAGAGATAATAATCAGGGTGACAATACCACGTTGTATGTGGCGTCTTTTTTTAGGTAAAGTCCCTTTAATGGTTCCGCTACATTTCGGATCCCATGGCCTTTCATTGAGATAACCAAGGTTTCCTAATGTATCATCAGGGTACCTTGGTTATCTTGGTAGAGGTTAAGTGGTCCAGATGTAGCGGAACCATTACAGGGACTTTACCTTAAACATATGCCTTGAATCGGAAGAGAAAACTGCTGTCAGTATTTATTTTCTTCATTGATATTAATTGAAGCGCGTGCCAAACACATGGGTCCGAATAATTATTCTTTTGTCAGATACTCCTAACATTCGGGAAAACATTGCTAGTGATGTGCTTTTTCGCGATCGCAAACAAAATTGCACGAACTCTGAGGGGTTTCCCGAATAATAGGACATAAGTAACATCTGACAAAAGAACCATTAGGGCCTATGTTGAGATTACAACTTTCCTTCTCGTAAGCGATAGATAGCTGAAGAAATAAAATGCCTACATCAGTTTTCTCCTCTGAACTGAGGCAAAAGGTGCTGCTTGTGATCGCTTAAAATGGCACAACATACTACGTGGAATGGCCACACATTGTTTCCTGTTTTCTCTTTTGCCTTTTAACTTTTCTACATAAAAGGCTCAGTTATCTTAACATTCTTGGAATTTATTCTAATAAAGAACACTCAATGAGTTATATTGTACCTGAAACGATTTGCTTTACTGTTGCTTGGTTTTAGGAATTACGACAATCCATTGCATCAGAATTAGGGACATCTCTACCGAGGCGTTTTACGGGGATAGGGAACCACTTCATTGAATACGCGAACACGTGCATAGAACTGATCTGGCTTATGTACGTGCACGATCCACCCATGCACCTGGAGTGGTTAACAAAAGAACAAGAGGGTTCAACATTCGTCACTAACATGTACGATGTGTTCAGCAATTCTGGCAGCCAGTTTGACTATTGTGTCTGGCCCGTTGTCCGCATGCACAAGGACGGGCCCGTTCTTACTAGAGGGGTTGCACAAGGAAAGGCCCGCTCTGAGTAAAGGGGTCGCATAAAGGAACGTGATCAGCCGAACATTCATAACAGGGACAACGTATCATACAAAGAATTAGCACATGTTCAAAATACCATATTAAGTGATATGTTGTTGTTGAGACACACACGTGCGAGCGCACACACAAACACCATGCATATATTTTGTTGACACATATACTATTTACATTTCATTTAGATATGAATGTGTTTACCTTATGAAACAATATTAATTTATAGTTCCATATATTAAGGTCCGTCACCAGTATAGCCAACATTAAAATTGTGAATGGAACTACCTCGTTTGGTGCACATTACAAAAAATGGTAAGTTTCAGGACCGCTTGACCTTTGCGAATCAATTCCTAGCTCCAAAAGGTGGGTGATATTGTACCTTGTACATGTACACCGGTGGCCTTGTTCGTGGCACTGTCTGTCCAAATCAGATCTAGTCTGCTTTTGGCTCAAATTACATCGCTTAGAATATATGTGTTAAACTATGACGTAGGGAAACAATCCTGCTCGAATTCCACCAACAATACTTAGCGCTAAATAATACTTCAATACTATGGAGACTAAGGAGCGAATTTCATTAATCTTGTTTCTGTCGTTAAAATATCTAAATATTTAATAATGTTCAAGTATATGACTAAGTTTACATAGTTAACAAATTTTGCTACGAAATTAGATATTTCTCTTCTACGTGTGTCAAAGATTTAAGTAAAGTTTTCCGCTAAGTATGGTTGGTGGAATTCGACCCATGTTTAAAAAAATAGGTATTTTGAGTAGTTTAACACAAGAGATCACTACACTGAAAAATCACCAGCATGGTCTCCAATGACAAAAATCACCATCATTGGCCTGGCTCGAATTCCACAGTACATAGCGCTACTTAGTACA